>JAQNCA010000007.1:13165457-13192510 GCA_029783725.1 Acanthurus tractus | reverse complement strand
CGGCAGTTTCACTTGTCTGGTTAGAGAAAAGGTGTTCAGACGAGACGATCCAAATGAGGTGTGATTTGAGAAAAAAATCCTGCGCTGGTTTCGTTTGCGCCCTAAGGAGGCATAGGAGAGAAATCATGCACATCTTTCTCCCTGTCCCCTCATCCATAAGTGGTTACGGCTGAGCTTGTTTCCATCAGCCTGTGGGCAAGGGCTGTCTGTGATGACACCCTCCATCAAACCAGAGACACAGTCAGTCAGTTGGGTGGCTCACCTCCTGCTGCTGCTGCGGCTGCTGCTGCTGCCCAGCTTTTCATCCCAGTTAGTGTGAGGGACAGAGACGAACTTAGGTCTCTAAGGGCTACAAAGAGGCTCATTCCACAGGCAGAGCTTTCTCTCCCTGGAGAGCTCAGTACACCTCCTCTCCATAATAAGGCCACAGCATCTGACTGCATTTGTCCCCAGAGTTTAATAAAGATCAGCGCTGACAGGCAGTAAACCAACACAACCACCCACAAGGCTCCAGGCAAGGGCCACAACCCAGGCCTACGTCCTCCCACCTCCTTTTCTCTCTTTCTGTGTCCTCGTATCTTCTTTGCTCCTGCAGTTTGACTCTCTCGAGAGAGACAGACCTCGGGTCGAAAACCAAAACCATCTCCCACTTGTACAGAACAATGGCGAAGGAGTCGGAGCCCTGAAGTAGCTCCACGCCTCTCCGCCAGCAGGAATGCTTTGAACATTTGGATTGTGTTAATGCTGCGCGTCGCATACTTCTCCGAAGCACTGCTACTCTTCACACCCACTTGCACCTGTCAGTAATAGATCGTATGGATGTTACAAGAAACAATACGGCTTGGAGGCTGGGTGCGCTCATGCGTCATATGTTTCATGTTTTCCACTTTGTGCTTATGCACAACCTCTCAAGCGGTTAGCTTGAACGTGATCGCACTAAAATGACTTTTCAGTGAGCTCTGCTGTGTTAAATTTATACATTTTTGCATCCAGCATCCCTCTGTGAGTGATGCGTTAAAAATCTCCCAATTCTGATGTCCTTTATTTGATGTCCTCCTCTCCACCTCTATAAAGATGGATTGTGTGGCCTCCAGTTTCAACCTAGACACACCATCAGCATCTTCCTCATCATCAGCACCATCAACTTCATAAGCTTCGTGGCCATGACCCTTTATTCACTCCAGCGGGCATAAAACTCGGCAGACAGCTTTACAGGAGCAGCCTGCTCTCTAACCTGCAGAATCCTAACTGAATAGCAGATGGGCTCAGCTTTGTGTGTCTTTTTATTAGCTCCTCTAAATCAACACCTAACAATGCAAGGAGAGAGACGGAAATTGATTTCTTCCATCTACCAGTGCCCCGAGGTGGGTAAGGGGTGGTCGGAGGGTAAAGGGTGAGGGGGTGATGGAAGGGCGGAGTCAGCTGGTTATGACTTTGCTTCAATTTCCCCGTGTAGGAAGCTTTACATATAACCAGTCTAGACTGTGAAAATGGCAGCCGATGGGGTTTTTCCTTTAGACCTGTCTTGCATTTCACTCCAATTTGTCATAGATTGTTTCATTTCAGCAGAACTGCCCCGTTCCGCACATAAATATAAAGATTGTTCACGTTTCAGAATCTAGATCTTTTCTTTCAGGCTTTATCATAACATCATATTTTTTTATTATGAGCTTCTTAGGTTTAAACCCATTCCTCAGTGGGGTAAACTCCAGCATCAACATTCACTTGATATGCCAGACTGCATTTGATCTACTATTAGCCAGTTGCTGGCCCATCACAATTTCTCATTCTTTCTGAGATTTATGTGATTTTCTACATCCTGAGTGTATTTCATAGCTGTGCCTGCATCCTGTCTCTGCTCGCCCATGTGTAAAGTAAGAAGCCTATACAGTAAATCATTAACCAGACCCACTCAGTTAACATCAGACTTGTCCTTTGCATGATTTTCCTTGAAGTAAAGCGCTTATATGGAGATTATATATATCCATCAGGGTACGTTTAGCATAATTCAGTGGATACAGCTTTCTGTTCATTCTCGAGAACGAGCGAAACGCACGGACGACACGTGGCCTTCATTTTCTGTAGGAAGGTTGCATGATCATACTATTAATTCTGAGGGTGTTTGCAGAGAAAGGTCATCTAAAAGTCTTTGTATTGAGCTGCTTTCATGGGAAGGAGATTTAGGGTCCCTCTGCCTGCATCTATGGTTTCTGGGTCTGTTGGGTGAGCTGTATTAAGTGGCACTGCATTAAGGCAGAGGATTGTTGTTGCCCCACTGCTACTCTCCTCCTGATCACCTCGGAGCTTCCACGGAGCAAAGGCCTCATAAACATTTATATATTGGCTTTGGGCTCATGTCTTAGGCCGCGACTCTACTGGGCAGAAGCCTCGTGCCCCTTTATGCCCCTTAAGAGACTTTGTTGTCTGTGATTCTGTGTGTGTGCAAGTGTTTTTGTGTGTGTGTTTTTTTTTTCCCTAAAACAAAGAGAAAGTGACGTTCTCCCCTCACTTAGGACGTGAATTGTTCACTGATAGCTCTGCGTGTGTCCAGCTTCCTGGAGGAGGTATTTATTTTCACATTATGCAGCTTATCATATGCTTTCATGCTGGGGCACTTATCATATGCAAATGTATAGCTTTAGGCACAAGAGTCCCCTGAGCTGTTGTTTTCTTTTTTCCATTTCTCACAAGCAAGGATGGAAACCCTAGGGTGTCTTTGAGAAAGGACAGAACTCCACTGGACGTCATCTCTCAAAGCAGGAGTAAGCTGAAAGCTGCTCAGTCTTCTTCTTTCTAAGGCTTCATTTTACTTGTTTTTTTTTTTTATTGTAAGGAATGTCTTTCTAGGATCTTCAGTTAATCCCTCCGAGCCTCATTTAAGAGTTGACTCCTCGCGTTTGGCTTGTTTTGGTGAAATGAGCCCGTGCCTGGTGAATCTGATCAGCAGTCTGAAGTTGCATGCAGGCAAAGCATCTCAGTCCAAACAAACAATCATCTCGAACAAGAGGAAGTGGTTGAAATTAGGGAGTGAGGGTCCCGGAGGGCAGTCAGGGACCACACTGCTAGCAGACTACTGACGTGCTTAGAAAACATGAAGAACACACAGGAGATCTGGTCAAAGAAAAGATAGCAAGATATGCTGCCCATGCTTTGAGTTTTGTATGTGCATGTTGTGCATGAAGGTAATGCCTTTCTTTTCTGTGTGTTTGCTCTGCAGGATCCTGGCTATGCAACCTTCCTGTTCGAGCAGCTCCAAACACCCGGGAGCCACGAAGCTGGTGTCAGCTGTTGCCAGGTGTGCTCCACACCTCTCCGCCAACTGAGGCAGGAGGCCTTGCAGACGCTCCAAGCTCCCATCCTCACCTTCAGCTCAGACATGGCAGCCCTGCCCACCACATCCTTTTTACCTCAGCCTGCTAGATTCACTGTGTCGTCCTCCAGTGTCCATGCAAAACAGCTGTCCAAAGGCCAGCCAGCGGGCCCCTCTCTCCTGCCCTTGGGGGAGCGGCACAGGGTACCAGGCTGGTCACAGAGCCCCTCAGTCTCTTCAGGGCCTAAGACAAGTGTCCAGGTGACGGTGGCAGGAGGGCAGCTCAGCGGATCCCTGGGCTCGGTCACCATCCAGGCGCAGCAGTACCTGGAGGGCATGTGGAGCATATCCAGGGTCAACAACTTCCTCCCTCAGCCTAAACCGGTATGTTTTAATAATGGTCCTTTAACTTTTACAGAATTTTCACCATGTGAAACAATGCAACAGTACAATTACATTTAATTCAAACATCAGATAGTGACTGTAAGTAACTAGATGCAGCTACTTAAAATGCTTTTGTAAGTTTTCACAGCCACATGGCTATCATTTGCTTCAATGTAATATATAAATAAGACGTAGTCCAAATAATCAACCTGAAAATTTGTTGTAAAATTTTTTTTTAAATTTAAATTTCCTCTTAGTAAAATGTCTTCTGTTCAAGCTGTAGAGCTCATCAGGTTGAGTCAGATGTTACATTTCAGACCATTAGAAGAGATGAAGCCCTGCAGAGAATTTGTGAGTCAAAACTCTGCAGGAGTGCTGACCTCTCATTCCTCAGCAGTCACAGAGCCAGAGTGATCTGAGGTCAGAGGTCATCGCAACACTAATCTGCTGACCTCCTCCTCAAGGGCATTTCAAATGACCACCCCACAGCCTCACCATAACTCTTCTCTCATCTTGGAGAGGCATTAGTCTGTGCTGTGTTTGATGTCTAAGAGACTTAGAGTTTTGCCCTTGGCTTCATGGGATTAATCTTGCTGTACTTGTTTACAGCTTAAATGTACAATATATAACTGCGATAAAATGTCTAAAACAAGTTTATCTTTGTGAAATATTTGTTGAATTGTGTAATTACATTAGGCCATTTTCCCCAATTTTTTATTAAATATATTTAATTTTACATTGTGTTAACTTCTGGGCTAAAACTAGTCAAAAAAACTAGAGAGAAAGAAAGAAAGCTGACAAAGGTGACTAAATGTAACATGAATAAAACTTAAATACATTCATTGTTTGTGGACATTTATGCCTGAGTCAGTCAGATAGGTTTTAATCGACAATGGTGGCCGTTTAACAATGAAATAAACAAATCCCATAACCCCATGGTACTTCACGACACCATCAAACTTCGCTTTTATTGTTTTTATAGTGAGGCCTCTGGCAACAGATGTTACACATTGCGTTTTAAAGTCATTTATTTGCACATTTACATGGTTTTTATCTCAATGTAAGTTTAACAGTATGAGAGTGTGAATGCTGACACTGATTTATAGCATTTTAGAGGGAATTTCTGCTCACTGATGTAAAATCGTCCTTTTAACTGGTGCGTCTTTTCTGCATTAACGGGGTTATGTAGGTTCAGGTCTCATTTACACACCGCTGTGACATTCCTTATCAGACAGACTCAGCATGCAGACCAAACAACACGTGCAAACATCTTTGAGGCTGTGCACTTTAATATTTCCCAGATACATAAACTGTAAATTTCTGGTCTGTGTTGATAACTGCAGTCTGTTATGGATCTTGGCAGTGTTGTTTCTTCCATTCAGCTTGACAGTTGAAGAAAGATTTTCACTTCTCCCTTTAATGTCAACAAGTGCCTTTACAGATGGTTTATGTGAGGCCATCAAAAGCTTTTAACTGCATGTACGCAATATATGGCGAATCAAACGGCCTGGCACAGAGGGGAGAGGCTGACTTGTGTTCTCCATCTATGTGTCTAAAAGCAATTAGCGGCCCTCAGAGCTCGGGTGAGTTGCTCAGTGCCATGTCGCGAAGGCCGGGGGCCCTTCTAGGACGAAGAGAAATGTCTTTTCAAGACATGAAGTTACAAACAAAACAGAAATTGGGTGTTATTTTCTCAGGCTCGTTTCTTCCATTAAAACCAGATCCTTCAAAATGACAAAAAAAAACCCCACACACATTCTTAAAGACTGGGAGTTACTCTGTGCCGAAAGGCAAAAGCTTCAATTCCTTATTCCCTCTTCTTTTTTTTTATTTTGTTGTTCTTTTTTTTGTCCTTTGTGGGGAAAGTATGTAGTGTTGTTCAGACAAAGAAGCAGAGATAGACTTTGTGTGTGTGTATGTAAGACTGAAATCCTTTAAAGTGTGTTAACCATGGAGCCTGGGGCGCTCCCACGCACAGCCCATTAAAGGGCACCTTGAATCTCCCATTTGGGAAATGCTCTGGTTAACATCTGGAATGATGTTTGTGGTCGTTGGAATTGAAACTATCTGGCTCCCTCTTTGCAATTGGCTGGTACTGGTTTTATTAGTGTAGTTGCCTTGAGTTTTGCAAATGGCACACAAAGGCACTTTTCTAATAGTCTTTTGCGGGTCTAGAAACTGATGCAAAACCAACCCAATCAACAGCATGATGTTGTTTTAATGTGAACATTTCTTCACATTTCAGTTTTCATTTTTTTGTTGTGAAAACACTCTGGTTGAGTTCTGGTCAGGGTTAGGAAAAGAATATTGTTAGGCAAACCACAAACACAGCTGAGAAATGTCTCAACACATCCATAAAAAAGGAGGCTTTGTTCGTTTAAACAGGAAGTGACATCATCTCAGACAGTGATGTGCTGCTTGGCAACAGTCTTGACTGGCTGTCATGCCACCATTAACACCTCCTCATCCTTCCAAAGTGAAAGTCCGCTCATACTCATGTAATCTGATTCTCATCATTGTGATACGCATTGTAGAAATGTTTATATGATATATGTGACACATACAAATTTAAAATATCCCCGTTGATCAGAAACATACAAGGCCAACTGTCTATTCTGCTGACTGGATCAAAATCCCAATTTAGATAAGCTCTAAATTCACACCTGCTGAAATTATTCTCGACATTATTGGCTGTTTAAATAAAGAGCATCAAGCAGTCATAGTAATCCAGAAAATCACATTGTGAGCAGTGCTATGCTACAATTCCAACCAAGACACTGACTGAGCAAAATCTACAATTCTCCCTTCGCTCCATAAAGCCCACAGCCACATGTCAGCTAATCTACAAAGACCAAGTGCTCTTGACCCATGAGGGTTTCCGTTATTGGCCCGTTGGATGCCTGCTGCCATAGACTGCTCCATTGCCACCAATTTGAAGCCCAGCAGATGATCTTGGCTGCTGCTTCTCTGATGCAGCTGCGCTTGGATGGCAGTGTGCCACAGAGAGCGATGATGACAAGAGAAGAAAAGGATACAGGAAGGAAATGGAGAGAAAAAAAAAATTTAATCTTGCCAAAGTAGGATACAAATTAAAAATTGGCAAATATGTTTTGCAGTGGACATATTCTATCAGGAGGGCCAAATATGACACGGCACGGCTTCGGTATTGTTAGAAGTCGAGTCTCACCTCGGTGTGTCTCCGTTGGTTGCAGAGGTCCAGTCAAGCACGACAGCCAGATTAACACAAGGCCTTTTTCACTTCAGCGGTAATCGTGTGTTGACCGCTGGGATCAGAGGTCACAGGGGAGTCCTCGTACTCTCAGCAGCCCAGGAGGAGATGGACTGCTGATAGGGTGCTGGCCTAACCTGCTCTCTTCACAGCAAGCACTTTCCCAAACTCCTTTTTTTTTTTTTACTCTCTTTTGATTCTCTTCTTCACTGTGTCCATTATGTTCAACTCTCTGGCTTTGACTCTCCCCTCCTCCTCCTCCTCCTCCTCCTCCTCCTCCCTTTTTGTGTCCTTTCTTTTCAGTGGCAAACCAAGGTAAAAGGGATCTGGGAGGTGCTTGGGGTTAAAGGGTGGAAGGCCAGCTCATTACTGCCTCTTGGTGCAAACAGCCGAGCACACATGGCTCCTCTGACACAGCCTAATTACCTGACCAGGGGATAGACTGTACTTTAGAGCCAGAATCAGGGTCAGTCCAGGAGCAAGGCTGCACAGAGCAGCTTGGCTGAAGGGCTTAAGTCTCTGGTCTTAATACCAAAGGGAATACTCTTTGATATGCACTGTAATGTGCTTGAGAGTGTGTTTTTGCACCTATGTGTGTATTTGAGAGTGTGTATTCATTTTTAGCGCACACTCCAACCCCACCAACACCCAGCTGTCCTTGTGTACTCCTGGTATTCGTCGCCACTTGATTTTAAAACGCTACCCTGACTCGACCAGTGACAGATTGGATGTTTTTTCCACACATCAGCTTCCTGTACGGCTGCGTGTGAAGTGCTCTAGTCTTTCGTGCCAAAGTGTAATGGGTTTACTTCCCTGGTATGCACAGAGTTCCTAACCTGTCACCGACACCAGCGTGGTGCGAGGCGCTCTGCTCTGGCATCTCTGTCACAATCTGTATTTGGCTCATTTCAGCTTGCAGTCTGATTCTCCACAGTGTCACAACTCCATACAACACAGCTTGAGATCTGACCTACCCTACATGATGAAGTCTCAAGTGGGCAAAGCCAGGCCTCTAAAACAAGGCTGTGATTTGTGACTCTGATGACAAGCTCAAAAAGAAGAAATGAGAAAGTGGGGATTCATGAAGTACGCACAAACAACAAAGGTCCTGTGAAGCTTTTCTGGGAGACGATAATGCACACATGCATTATTATAGCCACGCATTGTGCCACATGTGAAGCAAACAGGGGCTGCACTCTGCGGACGCATGGCCAAGCCACTTATTTGAATGTCAGACTTAAAGTATGTCTTCACATCCTGATGTATGGCATTCACATGTCAGGCTTGGCATATAAATAGTGCAGCTGTCAGCCTGTGTTGACAAATGGCCGATAATAGAAGGCCATACACTTTACAAAAAAGATTGTAAAGGATGTTATTTTAGTTGCTGAACATGAATCTAGGCCAAACACTGAGGTGGTAAATATGCAGAGGGCCTGAGCTGTGTTCATAATGCACATCCTGTCAAATGGCATTGAAGCTGCAGCACCGTGTTGTGCTCGATCCAAGGTCGTCGCTGATTACACAATGTTCATATGTCAGAGTTATAAATGTTATGAGGAAAACTTTGGCCTTTAATTAATTTTATTTCTGACGCTGAAAAGCTGCAGAACCGGTTCTTGTCAGCTGCTATTGATCATTGTCTTGCAGGATAAACTAGCGGCTCCGGTGAGGATTAACCTTTTGTCAGTATGGCGACTCCGGCTGAAGTGAAGTGTCAGAGTTAGCTTTTGGCTTGTATAATTAGCTCTCCGCACTCTTTCAGTTGGACTGAATCACTGAGCCTTTGTGCTCCATGTCCACTGAGCTAC
The DNA here is from genome assembly GCA_029783725.1 of Acanthurus tractus. Taxonomy (NCBI): domain Eukaryota; kingdom Metazoa; phylum Chordata; class Actinopteri; order Acanthuriformes; family Acanthuridae; genus Acanthurus; species Acanthurus tractus. The sequence goes on along the minus strand of JAQNCA010000007.1, from coordinate 13,183,776 downwards.
ACCATTTTTAGCTTCAACCGTAAACAGAAACAGAGAGCTAGAGGGCTTTTTGTATGACTGCCTTCTATTTACGCTGAGCTATTAATGTGCAGCTCAGTTTCAAAACCTTTTTTAGTCATATTCATACTTTAAAGGCACTTTGTGAACTGTCAAAAAGTGTTACACCAGAAGAATGACAAATTATTTTATTATGTTTACATGCTCCTTTTTCTTGTTCAACTCAACAAAGTTTATACAATCTGGTTAGTACTTGTTTGTCCTTATTTAGTTCTAACCTGCTGTGCTGATGAGCCGACCGCAGTTATTTAATGATGACTTGCTGCGGTGCGTGTATAATTAACAGGAAGACGCACAGGTGGTAAATCCACCGTAGCTTTTTCATTGGTTTGCATTGAAATGGGTGCAGCTAACCTCAAGTGATTGCTGTTCAGTTGCCAAACCATCAGTTTAGGGTGTGCTCATGCAGGTACCTTGTAAACATTTAAAAAAAATCTCGTTTCAATCATATTTGTTGATTGATTACTACCTTTAAAATTTCCTCTAAGATAGTCCAAGTATAACTCCACCTGCAGGACAACACATCCCTCACTGATTAGTACAATTAGAGATGGAGGTACAGGTACAATCTAGAGCATGGTGAGGTAAATCACTTGTGATTAAAGTCCTAATTAAATGCGGGTTATCACTTAATTACAGTAGGCTGCAGCCAGAGCAACCTCAGGAGTGTTGCCAGAATCAATGAATGGTGCAGCATCCATGCTGATCTGCAGGGAGCTCTCTGCTGTGGATACTGCTGACTCCTGCTAACCAGTGCTGGCTGCAGCAGCTGCCTGTCCATCTGTGGCACAGGGGGAGTAATGGAGTGGAAGGAAGGTGGGCCGGAGTAGTAAAACTTGTAAGTGATGGTTGTGGTCCTATCCATGTATCTGTGTGTCAACAGACCCAAGATTTGATGGGGGAAGCAGACAGGGATGTCACGGCCTTGGAGGCCCCAGCCACCACCAGTACCAGCAGCAGCAGCAGCAGCAGCACCGTGACGCCCTGCCGACTGAGGAGCTCCAGCCAACCGGGACTCCCAGCACCCATCACCAATACATCCAACTCCCCCTCTCCCTCCTCATCTGCAGCAGCCTCCTTCTTCATTAGGTAAGCACCCTCCCCCGTCCTGTCAGATTACACCACAGCTGAGTGTGTCAGGAGGTGGAGAGATTAGATGGCGCTGCTGTGGTGTTAAATGGAGTGTTTAATGTTTGCATGAGCTTATGTGCGTACACACCTGCATGCATTGTGTGTGTGATCGTGTAAACTAAGAGAGCTGTAGAGAAGATATGCACAGACTCGCCTCCAAATGTCTGTCAGAGGTTGTGGTTCATGGTGTTAACTTCCATGTGGGGCACCTATCCCATGGAGATGTTGTTCTTGCCATGGTTGAATTATAGCATTGCCTCGGTTACGCACCATCATGGGACTAAATGAACCTTTAGTGACAGGCACCACTGCCCATGAATGGATAATAGAATTACATAATTCGATATGAGGCGGGAGTGTCTCACGAAGGGGCTTAGGTTAAAGCCCAGTTTTGTACTGAGGTATTTCGTGCTCAGTTACTTTCTTTTTTTTTGCTTCGACTTCAAACAGCTCTTTAGATTTTGCAGATTTACAGGACTGTTGTGTTTTTTCTTTCGGTGAAACCCCTTTGGTCCCCCTATATCTCAGGCTGTGGGAGGCTCTTTCAGCACTGCTTGGCTCTGGTGTTGTTGTTGTTGCCCCGGAGAGTATTTCAGCCTCTCCAGGCGGGTGGATGGCTGGTGCGGTGTGCTATATTGTCATTGATAGATTCCCTGGCAGGCTGGTCAGTGCATACATTCCCTGCCTACTACTCTCTGAGGAGTGCTATGCCGTAATGAATGTTGGTGAAAAGGGAAGCTGGCTGGGAGTGATGCATAGGACCATTGAAGCTCTGCACCACAGGAGGCGAAGGGACTTGTGGAGTGTGACAGGGAGCCCATGGGGGGGGGGATCTGTGGAGCTCAGCTTTTCTCCAAGCAACCCAAATGGAGTCTGTCTTGCCAGCTTTCACAGGGTCGGAGCATATCAGTAGGACCATGAGGCCTCTTCTTTTGCTAAAGGGGACATTCCAGATCCTCCACTAAACATGCAACTTCCTGTGTGTGCCACTTCCCGTCACTAGAGCAGGAGTCCTGAACAACATCAAGGTGTGGCCCCTCCTCTAGACAGGGTTAATTCCTGACACTGATTTATTAGTTCTCATGTTTTCTTTGGACTTGAGCTCAAAAAGAATAGCATATGGAGTTGAGTCTAACCAGCCTGCATGGGCTAACTGCAGGGAAAAACAGGGAGGTGGACTTGTTATTTCCCCTGTAGCAGGTCCTGGTGGGGCAGGAGCGGTGTAGGTGGAGGTACAGTAAAGGGTTCAACCTTTCATTTCATCCCAGTGATAATTTGCTGCCAAGAATGCAGTGTTTTACTTGGCCCAGAGAAGCACAACCAAGATGGGCCAGCTTCAAACAGCACCACATTCCACAGATACAGAAAAGAGTGGTGGAGATGCACTGCGCTTTATTTTGAAGCACACACCCTTTTCCTGACCCTGTGCAGCTGCTGCCTGCAACGGGAATATTATCATCATCATCAACATCTTGTTGTTGTCTTTGTTTTTCCTCTTTCCGCACATCACTGCTGATTGAAATGTACCTCCCTAAAAGTCCAAATGAATTGAATCAATCAACAAATTTTCTTGTTTTTTTGCTTCCCTTGAGCTCTTGAATTTAAAAAACGCAATAAATCGAGTGTCCTTAATGTTTTAGACTTGATTGAAAACTCATATCTCATTAGTATTCCTTTTTGTTCTCCAAAGATACAATTAGTGAGATGCATGTGTGAATCCTGAGAGCCCTGAATGTAGGAACAGAATAACCAAACAGCAGTTTCTATCCCAGTGGAGTGCAGAAGGCTCCTCAGACACTTGTCTGACATTCACTAACACCGCTGCAGTCAGATGAAATTTTAATTAAAATGCAATTAGCTAGATTCTGGCTGCTCGAGCTGGTCTGCTGCTGAGAGAAAAGAAGGAGAACAAAAACCATTCATTCATTTTTCTTTTTAAAAATGAGTCAACCGTACAAGTGGTTGAAAAAATATTATTTATTTTGTTTCATTTAGGATGTCTACTGAGTTGAAAAATCATGTTAGCACAAATATTCTTTTGTTAGCCACAGAGACTGGCCGGTCAGAGTCCCATTTTTGAGGATTTCTGTGAACAAATTAGTAACGTGTGCTCTCTGAATAATAATTTGTGAGCCCTGGAATTACTCAGGTCCCTATAATAGAGTAAAAGCATTCACGTGTGCTTATAGCAATTTATGGTCAACAGATATAACAAATATACACAATATATAAAATTTTCCTAAAAGGAAACAAGTGACTTATTTCCATGTATGCAAATCAGAATTTATAGCTAGAAAATGAGACCTCCCACAGATAAATAAAAGAAAAACACAACAGTAAATGGATAATTGGAATTATACATATAATTAGAACCACTTTTCTCTTTAATTAAACATTCAACACTATGACTGGAAATTGTTAATCCTGCCACTGCTTTTCTAACACCTTTTGACTTAGATTAATTTAACCATTTCATGTGACCTACTACTTAACTACACTCTGACAATACATTTACTGGGAATGCTAGTTACGGTTGAACATTTATCCAGGTCACATATATTAAAATAGACAAATTGTACTTTCTAATTGGTAAAGCAGGTTGTTTACTTATCAAAACATTTATGGTTTGATTCCTGGCTTCTTCCTAGTTTGCATTTTAAAGCCTCCTTGTGCAAGAAACTGAGGCCTAAATATTCCTGATTGCTCTGTGATGATGCAGATGAGCAGGTTAGCACTTTGTGTCGAGCCCCGTGCCATTAGTGTATAAATGTGTAGCTGCTGATTTGTATTGTACGGCACTTTGAGTGGTCAAAAGACTAGAAAAGCAATACATAAATAAATGCCGTCCAATTTATTATTTTGTTAACCCTGATTCCTGCCAGACTGAGAAGATAAATTTGTGTTTTGACTCCGTGTCTCACGTGAGACGTTTCCCATAAAAGTCCACCTATAAATAAAATCTCGTCTTTGATCTCACAATGAATTGTATCTTTCAAAACATTCTAAAATTCCAGTTATAAAATGGTTCTCCTATCCCGCTTCCTGTCTCTGGTGAATGTGGAAACCTGAAACAAAGATGACCTCGGGGTCAATAATGACCAGTTTGCAATTAGACTGGCTATACAGTGGCAGGGAGACAGGAAGACTCAAGGGTCAAACTCAGACCGGATGGTGTTTGTGTGTGTGCATGTGTGCATATCATTACGTGTTTATGTGTGTGTGTCAAAGTATTACTAGGGGTTGGGGGTAATAGATTTAGAGCCATGTGTTCAGCTGACTAGCACGTTAAGCACTGATTGCCTTGTGACGGAGCATATGATTAGTGTATTGACACAGCGCTGTGTAATGAAAGCAGGCGGAGCTCACAGCAGGGGCGAGATGATGTGGCTAACTGCCGCCTTGCACATCCCTCTACCCATCTCTCTGTGCCATTAACACCTGCTGATTGTGGCTGTGTGTCTGTGTGTGTGTGTGTGTTGCCCGCCAGGCCCGCGGGACATCTCGGTGCACAATGCTGAGAGGAGTCGACTGCTCAGTTTCAAGTCTATAAGTGTGCTCATTTCTGCACGGCGGCATGAGACAGTTTTCACCGTCTATCGTTGATCCCTTGTTTATGTTTGTTTGGAGAGGGCCGGTCCCTCTGCCGTTCATTACCTTGCACTAATCATACTCAGGAGAGGGGATGATTTACTCACTCTAAAGATGCATGTGGGTAATGAGTAGAAGAGGACTGAAGACCTTGGGTTGGGTTGAGGATCCAGGGACATTGTAGACTTCAGTGGTGGCACACAGGCCGGCTGGCGGGCCGTTGCAGGGGCAGGGCGGACAGCTGTTTGCTGGAATGCGGCCCTCGAGGAGTGTCGGGAGGAAACGGCTTTATGGTCGTCCATCGCCGGCCTGCAGCTGCTGCCCAGGTGAGTGTCTGTGCAGTAATGACTGTGATTCCGCAGAAGGAATCCTCCTGTAATTGTGGCAGCAGGGCCATTTAGCCTGTGTTCTCCTGCACACACAAGACCGTGTCTTTGTGTGTGTGTGTCAGCAACACTCACTCTGCCCTTCATCCCCCAGGCTGCCACGAGTAACCATAGAAACAAGTCATTAGCTTGTGGAAATAAAATGTGACTGATAAAAGTGGAGATTGGAAATCAGGAAGTTGAAATAGCCCTCTCTCCACCACTGGACTATAATTTAGTTGGAGGGAGGGACATGCGTCTCCTCTGTAATGAGTGCGGCATATTGCAAAGTGGAAGCACTGCAGGATCACAAGTGCTCGCTTTTGTTCTGAACAAAACATGTTACATGACTTGCTGATTTTCCATTGTCCAATCAGTGTATAGTTAGCGCAGTTATGAAGTCTTCATGAGGAACTTGGCCACCCTGCTTGTTTGTCAAGAAGGCAGTTCAATATCATGTCGTTCACAACACCGGGGCAATTTTTAATATGATTAACAAAATCATATCCTGATAATGGCAATATTTTGATAGCATACCATTATGCACAGCAAAAACAAGCATAGCTGAAAATGAAAGTACCTTTGCTCCAAGCTCCAAGGTGGTGGAGTTAGACTCCAGTTAGTTAAGTTAGTGGACTACAGTGGTTTAGTTACAAAACATCAGATGCACAACAAACCACAATAATATGTAAGAAATAAGAAGAGAACAAAAAGGGACAATACAACCAAACTTATTTTACTGCAAACCCCCTTAAATCTTTCCAAGTAAATTTGTCCAATTTTTTGTCAAAATATCCTATTACACCTAATACAAGATACAGTCACCTAACCTGTAACATTTAAATGAGATATGGAGACTTCTTTCCAGACATTATATATAGTTTTAGGAAGTCTTAGCAAGTAAACTTTCACTCATTTTGTTTGACTGATGTTTACTTAACACAAGCAAGAAACCTTTATAATTCTGTATAACTTATTTTTGAAGAGGCATTTTTGCTACATTTACCAACTCAAGCAGCTTTTCATTAGTTTCCGAAGAGCTAAAAAACCCACAAGGAGACATTACTGTTATTGTGAGCTGTTAACAAAAAGTTTTTTGTATTTTGTTACACTGTTGAGAAAAATTGCACAAATATGCCTCAACATTGTGATATTATTATTTATGGGTCATTTCACTTACTTCTAGTACTGATTGTCACATGTGTTGCTGTAGAAATACAATAGTTCTTACTTCTTCCACAGCGGGGTTGATCCAAAAAGACAGGCTCTAAGCCCATGGAGCAGGACAGCGCTGTGTTTGGTTGGGTGTGCTGTGCTGTGACTGACAGCAGGGATCTCTGTCGTTGACTAATGGGCAGGGCAGATTATGTGGAGCAGAGGGGTCCACTGAGCACTGTGGCTCAGGCCCACATGGCAGGGGGATAAAGATGCGGTGTGCTTGTGGGACGAGTGTGCTTGTAAATGTTGTCATTCAGAAGGCGTGCTGGGGCTGAAGCTCCATTCTGACAGCATCAGAAGCAGGAGGTCTGTGGAGGAGAATATTGGATTCACTACCATGGGAGTCAAGTAAGTTTTGTTGTGCACAGGCAACACTAAGTTCACTCTTTTTTTTTTTTTTTTTATATTCGTGTTGCAAGAGCAGCCAAATGTTTGTGTGTCACTTTTTGATTCTGTCTGTTGAGCTGCGTCGTCTATTGTCTTTTCTCTCTTAGCTCTCTCTCTCTCTCTCTGTCTCTTTGTGTGTTTTCTGTATCGCTCTCTCAGTTCTGTTTTGTGGAATGTGCAGTTTTTGTGCAGTCGGAGTTGGACTCTCTGCTCCCTGGAGGTGAGAGGGTAATGGTTTTGTTGTCAAGCCACTGCGAGATGGATTCCTTCACCAAAGCCAGAGTGTGAGCAGAATGTATAACATGGCAGAAAAACATACTGCTGAAACACTGGCACCATTTTGAGGAAACAGCCACAGCGGAGTTGAAATGTTAATACTACATCTACCTCTAGAGCCTTACAAATGAGAATTGATTCATATCAATCTGTTGAATGTAAGCAACACATGCCCAGGGCAGCAAATGGCTCATCAGAAGTATTGAGTGGGTGGTAGCAAGAATGGGTGAGCTGCTCTGTGGTATTTGTCTTTGTTTACTGTTGGATAAAACCCCAGCTGGCATTTTCCTGCAATAATCAGGCTGATGGGAGTAATGGCTGCCCCCGTGAAGCAGCAGACACAGCGGCAGCACCAGCTGAGGCCATGCAGGGGCTGCAGCCTCGTAGATAAGCTCAGGTGTGAATCCATCCAAGGCCTGTCAGGCGCCGTCAAGGCTGAGGTGTTGATGGAGATCCAGCCTGGCTTTGCAGCCTTGGGGATCTGCAGCAGGTAGCTACATCCTACCACCCTCATGTACCTTCTCATCCACCGACAACAATGTGATGCCTCTGACTCAATCTCCTTCATGATTCTCACGTAACAGACATTGTTTCCTGATACAGAGATACTTATCTAAAATTGCCACGGACGACTGTGTTCAGACAGCCCGAGTGACTCCCATATATCTCATCCTATATAGGAGCATGTACTGAATATTGTATGAGAAATTCTTATTTGGATTCTGCATGTTGCTCTCCACATAATCAGGGTTCTGCACAATTCGCTGCGCTCTCTCTGTCGTGGATTCCCTCGCCTCTTTCTGGGTGTCTGTCTCTTCCCTGGGATATGATAACACGGTGTGATATTGCTGTGCCTCTGCAGCAGCAGCATGATGGGCAGTGAAGAATCTCTTGTGCCTGTCATCATGAATGGCAAACAGCTCCTGTGAGAAAGAGAAGAAAAGCAAAAGGGGTTTGTCAAGCCTGTGTGAGGGATAACCCCGGTGCCCTTTCCCCTGTTCCCCCAAGTAAATCCCTGAGTCAGGAAGTCTGTCTGGCCCACTCATAGAACCTGCAGGGGGGCAGCAGAGGGGGGCCGACAAAACAAAGAGCTGAAGCGCTGACTCAAGCCTGTGCGCTCACCCTGGGTCTGTGTCTGCTAAGCCCTGTGGGGGAGAGAGGGGAAGCATCGCCATCCACTCCCTGACAGATTTCTTTCACACGTGGAGGTATGAGAGGATGTGGAGCACAGATCTCTGTCCTGTCGGCTTGACACCTAACATAGAGCTGCCTTTGTCTCTCAGTGCCGGTAAGGATGGAGAAAAAAGGGCCAGGTTGTGTGCGACTCGTTGAGTGTGGGCAGGAGAGGTCATGCGCTCGGCATCAATCCATTTCCAACTCTGTTTTCCTCAGTGACTCTGAAAGCTGCCCACAGGGCTCCACGATCAGTGCATTAGTGTTTAGTTATCATGCTTGACTCTGCTCTGTTCTGTCACCCACACCCTGTTGAATGGATATTATGCATCATGCCTGCGGGGGCTGCCTGATGCCATCTAAACCTCTTTAGTGTCCCTCAGTAAAAGGTGTCATGCAAATGGAGCCTATTATCTTTGTCATTACAACTGCAGTCACTTCTGCATTGTGGTTGAGACACAGTGTGAGAGAGTGCTGCGGAATAAGAAAGAGTGAATTGCGATAGCTGGTGGCAGGGAATATTCATCGAGGATTTTTATGACCTATTGTGTGCGGATGCAGAACAGAGCCCGTGGACCCCTTAGCTCCCATGAGCCGCCTTTATTTCCTACAATCCAGACAAACAAAGAAGGCTCCTTTTGGGACCTCTTAGGCACCAGTGCTGCTCAGTGCTCGGCCTCGCTGCTTTCTATTCAGCGCCCATAACTAATAGCTGTTCAATCCGTGCTAGCCGAGTTGATTTCCCCCAACGCTTGTGCTTTACCTTTTTTCAGACATACAGCAGCCCTATCTTTATGTTTGTCAATGGAAAGGACCCACCTTTTACAGATGGAGCTCAGATTACCACTGAGGATAAGGCCATTGTCAGGACAGGTGGTGCAGTGTTTACCTCATCACCCCCAGCCTCGTCTGCTGGAAAGTTTCATCAGACAGCCTTTCTTATCTCCATCAAGACGAAGCTGGGGGTTTGAAACCGTTCCAACAGCCAAATGGCAACTGTGGATTAAAAATGATGGCATTATAGGGATGATTAGACTGATAAAATGCACAGGATTTTGTTGACCCAGTACATTAGCAAAATTAACCTTTGGCTTTACTATAAATTGGTGAACACATAATCCAGCAAAGGGGTGTAGCGTAGTACCTCTGGTGCACATTTCACATTCTGTTTGAACCACAATTTACTTCTCAGAGGAGAATTTATAAAGATTAAAAGTTATTGTGTAGAATATGATTCCCTCGACATTTTCATGTCCAGTCAAACAGTTGAGTCAGGATGCAACCGCTGTATCAAACAAAAAGTAGCAAGGAGGGTTTATCCCCTCTGTTTCTGTTGCCGCTTTCCGCATGCACATCTCCTTGAATGGAGAGGATTATTGCCTGTAATCGGTTCATGACCCAGCACGTGAGAGCCAGCTGCCGCGTGCTAAAAATCCCATTATCCCCAAACGCACTATGTGGCCCAGCGAGTGTTGTGCTGTGTGTTTTTTCTGTGGTTGACTTTATGAGTGTGTGATACAGGATAAACTGCTTAACTTGGAATAATGCGGTTGTAGTCTCCAAACGCCTTAATGGCTGTACTCACTCACACATTTCCGCATGTGTTTAGATTAGTATTCCCTTTTTTTTTCCATGCATCTGTGATGTGTTTATTCATCTGCCTGATCCAAATGATCATCTACTCCTTCCCTCATAACGGCATGGCTTTTAATCCTTTACTCCCAGAATCTGCTAACACGGCCTTCCCTCTGACAGTACAGTACTCATCTCACCTGACTTGGACACTCTCTAGTTTTTTGTTTTTTTTTTGAGGTTGCCTATTGATTTGAATATAGATGAAAGATTAAGAACACATGTTTGAACTCCCCTCCCCCTCTGTTCTGCCTCTCCGGACAGCCCTGCTGATTAATCACTCCCAAATGTTCTCAGCAGCCTGCAGGCCTGTTTGTTGTGATAGCCTGTGTGTGGAGAAGTGCAAATAAATAATCGCTAGGTGTCTCACCCTGGCAGCAAGTGATTAATGAAGCACAGAAGTGGAGCAGAAGTATGCTGGCTTTCTTCCCCTCTGTCTGTCTCTCCCACACTCATCATGCTCTTAAGTTATTCTCCGGTCTGATATGGTGTTATATATTACTCTGAGAGGGCATCAAATTGGATGAGGAGGCGTCGTGTGTTAATAGTAATCATCATTTGTCTCTTGTTCATCAAATTTCCTGCCTCCATTGTGTGCTGAACAGATTTTTGAGACAGGAAACGTCACTCAGTCGGTGATGACTTTATGCGAGTGCCAAGAGTTCTTCTGTGCATGCCCTGAGCAGAACAGCCTTCCTGAGGTTTTCAAGGGAAAACGTGGGTGGGATGCTGGGTGAATCGGAGTTCAACATGTGCATTGTGACTGTGAAGTTATTCCAGATTGTCGGCAGCCTCGGAGAGGAGCGTAGCACAGTACCTGGAGCAGCGTCTGAGGAGCAGAGTGAGAACGCACTGGAAGAGATGAAAGCAGCTGTTAATCTTTGTCAGCAGTGCCAGAGGTCGGGGAGGCTGCACTCTGCAGAGCTGAGGAGAGCATGTCTTCATTATCATCTGTCACCCATCAGCTAAAAAGTGAATTTTCTTCCAAGACTTTCATTGTTGCTGCCTGATCTCATTTTGCCGAGAATCTTCTCCGATCGCGTCCAAAGCTGCAATTTTATTTGGACGGCTCTTGTAAACAAGTTATGATCGATTCCTTGGGATTTTCCTTTTTTGAATCCCATTGCCGTTACTTCCAATTCTTTCCTCCAGGGGCTTTAATATGGCTTCTTGAGCTCATTGACTGACAAATGTGTCCTGCAGAGCTAAAACCCTTTGCTTTGTTCGCCTCTCCATGGTCTAATGTTCAAGTAAGTAAAGGCCATATTAGCAATATGTGATCCTGACTGCGAGGAAGAACAATAAAATGAACTGTAAATAGAATTATAGCCCCTGACTTTCCTTCCTTTGCTGAAGTCTTAAGACCCTCCCTTTTAAGCCCCGAACTTAGTCAGAGAGCTTTGTGGCCTTTCAGCATGGGGATAGGGGGAATAGGTGGGTGTGTGCTTTATGGGCAGAGCGTTAAACACAAAAACAGCGGATGTCAGTGTTACCACAAGAAGGGTTCGTCACACACTCCTGTGGAGCGTTACGCACACCCAAAAATATTCCCTCCCCCGTCATTAAAGATTTAACCTCGGCACAGACGCGGAGCACCTTCTTTGCACAGCCCTCTGGGACGTGAGAATCTGTTGGCATGAGCCTTTTCTTCTTGATCTGACGTCCAAAGGCACAGATGTTAAATCAGCTTTGGTCCTTTGATATTTTGCAACAAAATCAGAACAAAAACGAATGAAGGAGTTGCTTGCACCTCGGTGCTGATACGAGCCAGTGCTTAAATCTACTCCTTGCTTACAAAACTGTAGCAACAAACCAGGCTTTCTTGAATATTGATGAGTTTTTTCACTTTTTGGCGCCAACTGTTCCATTTATTCTTGGACGACTGGGGATTCCCATCTTTGGGAATAAAGCAATTCCAAGCTGGCTGTGGCAGAGCCCCAACGATCATTTTTTCCTGTTTCTTTCTTAGGCAGAAAATGATTTAGCTCCTCATGGACAGTGCCTTACTGGCACAGAGCCAGGCCCACTGATCGAAGAGAGGACTTGGCTGCACACCCTGCAGCTCCCCTCCCTCACGGCTTCTTTCTTGCTTTCTCTCTTTCTGTCTCTCTTCCTGCTTCCTCTCTCTGGCTGTATTTGGAGATTCTTTCTCCTATTCCATCTCAGTGATCTCTAATTTATTATTTTTTCATCGCCATCCTTTCCTCCGTGCTGCTTTCTTCCCTGTTCCTTGCTTGCACTCCCTTTCTTTTCTTCCCTCGTGCTTCAAATGATCCCCCCTTATTCAAGCTATTCTCCAGAGGATGCCCTAATCCCTCGTTTTCCACCTCAGTCCACAGAGCGTTTCAGAAGAGTTTTGAGGGGACCGTGACAGAACAGGTTTACAAACCCTCGGTAGAATTTAGCATTTTATTTTTCTCTCACCTCTCTGAAAGACGAACTCTTTAAAGCTGCATTATGACATGAATGTGACGAGTCGGTTGCATAAGGAGACATCAGTCTTAGCGGGGACGATTTTCTTTTCAATGACAACACATTGTACTCACAGATGTTACATGAATGCATTTGGCCTTACCTAATTGGCTGGGGATTGGTGCAGTGAAGATGTGTGTGCAGCCTTGGGCTGTCGGCAGTCAGCGCACAAATGATGCCCCATTTGGTATTCCGTGTCCAAGGCCAGACACTGTGCAGGAACAAAAGGCTTGTTGAACACCTTGTTGGAACAAAGCGATTTTCTTAAAGGCCTTGGTCCGATATGTCTGGAACGTGCCAGGCAGCATGTTGCTCAGCTAACTGGACATCACATTCATTGCTGTCTGGTTTAGCTGGGATCTGTTTATCTATTTCTAAGGATTTATGACAAGGGTATAAATCCTAGCCTGGAGGTGTTTGGACACTTCCTGCAAACTGCGGCGGCTGTGTAAGCCGACACAGGAGAGAGGAGCTCTACCTTCAGACTACCATTAAAAACATCCAAGCAGTAAGAAACAGGCCGGCAGTCAGTTGAAAGCTTCAGAGCTTTGGATTGATAAGATTCAACTGACAGCCAGATAAGCCTGTTAGTTCTCTTTTCCAATTTGATGTATCTCAGGCTGCCGAAGGAGAGTGAAAACACATTTTTCAAACTGACTGGAAAGGTGTGAGTTTTTGGTTGATGGTAATCTGAATCTGAATAAGATAACAACGTTGCATGTTGGGGGGAAAGCCTGTCTCTGTATCTCCAGGTGGGATCTTTTTAAGCAGCTCTGCTGAAGTAAAATTGCACCTTTTTTTTTTTTTTTGCCACAATTAGCATTTGTCGAACCACATTCATAGATTAATCACTGTGTTCAGGATGTTGCATCCTCAGGCGTTAGTTGTTTTGAGTGATTTAGGATATGGGAGAGGAAGTGAGAAAAACAAAATGAATGTTTATAGCAGTGGTCCCTTGATTGCAGGGGGACTTTAGAAAGGAGACAGGCTCATTACCAGACTAAATCTCAGTGCCACACAGGAGGCTTGCAGCTTCGTCATACATTCAACAGCCTGTTCCTTTGTTATTGTCCCTATCTGCCTCTTGCTGTCTCAGGTACCCTGAATTGATATGTTTTTTCTTGGTTATTTTAGGAGCCCGCCCTACGTGACCCTCTCAGCTTTTAGTGTAGAGCAATGCATATATTTATACATGAAAGGTCATAGATCTGGGAGGTGCTGACACTGACAGCAAACATTCTGTGAGCCATTTAGATACAGCTGCAGTGGTTGACTCGGAGAAAAAAGCATTTTATGGTGTGGAAGCATTTGTCTCATACTTAATGATCGGCATCCTGACCTCACTAGTAAATCTCATCTGTGTGGGCCGTCTTGCTGCCAGGGCCAGTGGGCAGGGTATGACATCACCTCCTCTTGTCTGCGCACCATATGAAACTGTGTGAGTTCAGGGGCTGATGTCATGGTTGCTTAATCACCGCTGAAGCTAAGCATCGGCCGGGATGGCCTGTGTGTGACCTGAGAACACAGCCACTGAGGCTGGCTAAAAAAGATGGAGATTTGTTTTAATCTGGCTCTTGTTTGACAAACCCTGCAGCAGTGTCTGACTGCACTGCGGAGGCTAAACGTTAGTACTGTGCTCTTGCCTCCACTGAACAAAGTCTGTATTTCTTTAACAGTTAAGCTCAGTTGGTAGATTTATGTCGTCCCCCCCCCCCCCACACACACACACACACCTTTGGGGCAGAGGGCTGTTTGATTGTGTCAAGGGCGGCCCATCAATAAGACAGTGTGTACTGATTTTAGCTCTGGGGAGGTTTCCTATCGATTATCTAACAGCTAAAAAACATAGCTCCTCACCTGATAGACCTACACACATCCAGCCCAATCAATCATGGCCATCTGCTGATATGGCATTTCAGGCTCAGCGAGGTCTGCAGCACACAACAATGTGGCTTCATGCACCTTTTTTTTCCACTCTAAAAATCTTACAAATACCTTTACTTCTGAGGATAAAATGTTCATGTTTTCTTGCTTCGCTCATTGTTCTGTAGTCATTATCATTGCATGCTGTTGTGGCTGGCTTGAGCCCAGTATTCCCATCTCCATTCATGAAGAGCTATGGTGCTCTACTAATCAGCAGCAGTGTGAGGCAGACTCACTGTAGGGGGGGATAAAGCAGTCTGATATCAGTCCCTCTGATCTGATCCCTGCATGAATGGCCAGAGCAGCCTTATCTTGTCTGCGGAGGGGAAAAAAAAGGGAGAATCACAGAAAGGAAATGTCAAGGATAGCAAATGTGGCCAACAAGGTAATTAGCCAGAGAAAAGGGGCTACCTAAAGAGCTGTATAGCTGGTTGAGAGAACAGAGACAAATTTGCACAAACAAGCTAATGGGTGTGCACGCTAATGATTCTCTTGGGCAGAGGAATACCTCTTGTTAATTTGACCAAGCTTGAAAAGAAGGCTGTAGCAGTTATTGACAGCACGCCAGAGTGAAGCTTTGAAAGCGGCACGCCAAAGCTGCCACTCCTCTCTCTCTCTCTCACTGACCTCCTCTCCTCCGCCCTCACTGTCACCCCCTCTGTAGGTGAGGACGAAATCTAGATGTCCTTTGCCAAACAAAGGCACCAGGAGACCTTTTATTTCAAATGATCTTTGATTTTACATCTGTCTTTCTTCGGCTCATTTATATATATTACAGTCATTATCTGTCCCTGAGGTCTGTTCAGAAGGAGACAGTGATGGAGCTGAAAGGCTATCAGGGCAGTTCCGACTGTGGCTGTTCTGTATTATTACGTCATTTTGATATATAACTCTTCGAACCACGCTGAGGGCTGCAGCATTGAGCACGAGAATAATGACTGGTTGCACTGTCAGGGTGACCAATGTCCGCATTAGTATTGTCTTTTATGCCTCGGCTGTTGCCAGTCACGATTCAAAGGGATTCGGTGAGGTAGCAAGTAGCACGTTGCAAAGCTTCAGGAAATGGCTCTTGCTCTTTAAAATAAGCCCAGCTGGGGCGACTTCATTTGGACACACTGCAGAAAAGCAAAGGCGAGGGTGCTGTGGCGAAGCTAAAAGGTAAAGGTTATGTGATATATCAAACTGCTTCATTACTACTCTGTTCTTTCCAAATATGTAGGCAGCCGTGTTATTTTTCTGTTGGGTTTTTTTTTTTGCCTCCAAATTTAATCCAGCAGAGTTCATATAAGGGGCACTGTGTCAGAGGGAGAGAGGCAGAGGGAGCTTGGTGTGTGTTTGCGCTGAATGCACTTTCATCTGGCAAGTCTTACACCCACTCTGTCTGCCTGATACGTTGTAGTAGGCACTCTGCAGCCAAAGCAGCAGCCTTTCAAACAAGACTGGCTGGTTGGGGGGCTGAGAGGGCTTACTGGTAAATTGGCAGCCCAGGGAATACAGGGTACTCTCACCCCAGCGCTCGCCCACTCACATGCTTTCATTCCCCTCTTTACCCTTGACCATTGACTGACTGCACTCTTTTCACTGGCCAGCATAAATCTGCCTTTCTAAGATGTCATCTGTTCATTGTCTGTCCTCTCCCCTTCCCTCCCCTGCACGCACTCTTTTTTTTAAAAAAATCTCTCCTGGCTTTCCAATTGGGTCAGAGCATCGCTCATTCAGGCAATCCATCCCTCTGCTCTTAAGTATATCCTTCCTTATCAGTGTGTCACTCCTTATGATTAATAACACTCTCATTCATCTGGCTAATTACATCCTTCAACAAAAGGCAAGAAATACAAATGTGCATGAGTGTTCACTCACTTCTCCCACAAACACACACACACTCACACACTCACACTCATGCCTTCATGCACTGTAGGCATACTAACCAAATCTGTTTGAAGTGAGGGACCCTAAAAGAAGAGAAGGCTCCTGTATGCATTAAGTATTCATGTGACGTGTGGTGGGGTGCATACATGTGGGTGTGTGTGCTGGGGTTTGAATGAGACAGAAAATAGGTGTGTGTGTGTGTGTGTGTGTGTGTATGTGTGTGAGTGTGTGTGTGTGTGTGTGGGTTGAGAGAGAAAGAGAGCACTCGCAAATTGCGCCGCGAGCAGCCAGCAATCGAACGCTGACACCTCGTCTGGCAGTCGGAGGGAAAAGGGGCTGGGCTGAGGAAAGAAAGAGAGAGAGAGAGGGAGAGGGAGAGGGAGAGGGAGAGGAGGGAGAGAGAGAGAAGGGAGTGTGTATGTGTGTTTGAGAGACAGAGGCAGGGAGAGAGGGAGAGACACGGCAGGACAGCTGCCAGCATTTCTCCGATAGCAGGAGCAGGACCGAGAGGCGGAACAGGAGTAGGAATTTTCCTCGTTCTCAGCCACCCAAGGAAATCTTCCAGCCAAACCAGGCGTGCCGATTCTCTCCCCCTCCTCCTGGCCCTAAGCAGCAGAGAACCTGGAAGGACCTGGGCATCGGGACCTGCAGTCACTCACAGCAGACACACCACAGTGGATTAAGTGAATGGGAGACAACCATGCAGCCTATATGATGAACGCATAATTGGATGTGAAAGAAGGAGTGGAAAACTGAGCTGTAGAGCAAGCTGTTGCAGGGCTTTTTTTTTTTTTTTTGCATCTCTGAACTAATGCTGAACTTTTTTTTCTGGAAAAAGAGGCATGGAAAGAGTTACAGGTACTTTAACGGCATGTGAAGAGAGGAGGTGCTCCTCGTCATCCTTCCTCCTTGCCTCCTCCTAAGAAGGTCCCTGGACTACCTGCACCCCTCACTGTGAACCTACTGCTCTTTTCCGCAGGGGTACCCAACCTGTCTGCCCACCTCCACTGTGCCCCACCTGGCGCTTGTTCCATATAGTTACTATGACGCCCACGACTCCTCCTGCCGGTTCTCCCTCCGCCCCCCGGGCTTCTTACAAACCTCTGTGAAATCAAGCGGAACCTCGATGATTGCGATCGCAGCAAAGCAGACCCCTGTGCCCCAACTAGTGAGCAGCCCCGCCTCACTCTGTTCTCGGCGACTGTGCCAGCGTATCAAATGTGCAAGTAATGGAGAACAGTGACAACACAGACATGGACTGCAAAGTTGAACTCGATCAGTTGTCTGTTTTTTGACTATAAGCATAAACTAGATAATGGATTGGAAAGAGCTGTAAGTACACCACGGCAGTGATTTTTTTTTTACTGGTGCATGTTGAAACACCCCTTTGCCTCAGTTTATATAGCACTTAACAGAGCATGTACAGTGTGTGAATAACTGCTCAAACTAAAACCACACTCTGATTGATGGGAAGAGCTTGTGCTTCGCTAAACGCACAGTTTTCTTCTTCGAGCGTTTAGACCAAGTTGTGAAAGGGGAAACAGCTTTATTAGCATGGAGATTGGGGGAGAACAGGTGGACAAGCTGTTGTTGGCGAAGAAATCGGAGCCTCCTCTCACCGCCTCTTTCCCATTGACTGATCATGTAGGTGGGTAAGGCAGAGAGGGGAGGAGAGAAGGAAGGGAGTGGGGGGAGAGAGAGAGAGAGAGAGAGAGAGGGAGAGGTTGATAGAGAAAGTGACAAGCAATTAATTTCTCTGTGTACATGTGGCTGTGGTGAAAGAAAAAAACAGCGTTATCATCCCTTTTTTCTCACCTTTCGTTGAAGAACACATGCGCAGCGGGCGTCATCGTGCAGCATGAATTAAACCTCAAGGTTACAAGCTCAGCTTCAGGTTGTGAGCGCTCCTCACTGGTCAGGGCAATTATACATCACTGTAATGCTTTTTTCTCCTTCATGGCGTCTCCTGGCGACTCCTGCTTTTTTTTGATTCATCTCTTTTCTTAAAGCCTAAAAGAGACACATTGAGGTTAGAGACAGAGACAGAGAGACGGGGCACATTTATCTTGAATGAATGTGCAGTGGATGCCTCTCATAAATGCACATACACACTCACACGGCAGTCACACGGCAGTCACACACAGCCACGTGTACTCTGGTGTGGTTTCCCCTTTCTATACCTCTGTCTCACGTTCATCTATTCCATCTCATTTTTTTTTTTTTTTCGA
>JAQNCA010000007.1:13140910-13157263 GCA_029783725.1 Acanthurus tractus | reverse complement strand
CATCTAGTCTTGGCAGAGAATTGCCACTCCTGTTATCATGGCACTGTGCATGAGGAAAAGACTTAAGAGAGGGAGTGTCTGCACTGTGCTCACCTGGTTCTTCTTCTGTCATTGGCACAGTGTCAGGCGGAAGGAGCAGGCTGCACCTCATCGACCTGGGGAGCTGCGAAAAGGTCCTGAGTAAGAGCAGAGACGGAGGGGGAGGCTTATGCCTTTCCCTTAATGCGCTGGGAAATGTCATCATGGCTTTAGCAAATGGAGCAAAACATGTACCTTACAGGTAAGAAAACCACCATTAGTTTTACAGTCACTTTTATTGAGTTTTGGCTTCTGCTCAGTTGCCAGTATAAGTAACTGTTTCAGGCAAGTTGCTGCCTGTGTTGTCAGTCCTGCAAGTTTGCTCTGGTTTATAAAGTTTGTTTAGTTAGCCTCATTTAATAAATTTTAGTGGTGTTGTACAAGCCTAAATCATAATTATTCCTGTTTGAGAAGACTAATGACTCCTCAGTGGGGGGTTTTCAGCTCAGAGAATTCAAAACGGCTCCTCCAGGAATCAGCTATTAGCTTTCTTTATATTCTTTTGGAAGATATCTGCACCGTTTGCTAATAATGATAATGTGCCCTTTAGGGACAGCAAGCTGACAATGTTGCTGAGGGAGTCCCTTGGCAACATTAACTGCAGAACCACCATGATCGCCCACATCTCTGATTCTCCAGCCAACTATGCTGAGTCACTTACCACTATCCAGCTGGCATCTCGCATCCACCGCATGAGAAAGAAGAAATCTAAGGTGCACTATCAAACTAATTTCAACTGTTTTTTCTGGTTTATGCATATGCAGTTTTAAATTGATAAATAAGCAGTGTATGAAAATCCAGTGACAGCACTAATGGTGCATTTTTTTAATTTAACAGCACATGCATGAAGCAACTTAAATTATAACACTAGATAATGATTCCTGAAATAAATGTTCTCAATTTAATATCCATTGTTTAAAACTGATAAATGCAGAGTACATGTTATTAAATATTATATTTTAGAGCTGCAATTATATCAGTTACATTCATAATGTGCATGTAGAACTTTGATTACATCATATTTCAAGCCATGACTTGTTTGTAATCTTTTCTTCCTTCTATAATTTTAAATCTATTAATACAATGAATGTGTGAATGATTCCACAAATGAAAGATTATTAGTGCAGTAGCTCAGAGCTAGTTTTCCTCAGCTCCTCAACACATTATCATGTAATCAATATCACTGCCCAAGGAAGTGTGTAATGCTCCTAGGATTAGGGAAATATATGCCCTACATAATTAGGTGGAGTGACAGCATGTATTTATTTGGTATTGGTTGCCGGCATGATTATAATGCAGTCCACATTGGGCAATTTGTATTATTGACATTAATTTCTGTGCGTGTATTGATGTGCACTTTTAACCTTTAGATAAATATCGACTGCCAAGTTCATGCGAATGATTATTTACCCTATGATGGATTACACTATGAAATTGCTATACAAATCTATTATAAATAATTTAAAGTATTTTTTTAAAAATGCGTAATTTGACAAGTGTGTTACATTAATATTGGAGGAAGACAGAATCAAATGACTTTCATCACTTATTGAGATAATTTTCCAAAACCTAAAGAAAAACTTTGCATCTTCTTAAAATCTGCCTTGCAGTACGCGTCAAGTTCATCTGGAGGGGAAAGTTCCTGTGAGGAAGGGAGGATTCGTCGGCCACCCCACCTCAGGCCTTTCCACCCACGGACGGTAGCCCTGGACCCAGACCTCCCCTCAGTACTCAGTGACCCAGACTACTCCTCCAGTAGTGAACAGTCTTGTGATACTGTCATTTATGTGGGCCCTGGGGGCACTGCAATCTCGGACAGGGAGCTTAGTGACAATGAAGGCCCACCCGCCTTTGTTCCAATCATCCCCTCCTTAAATAAGAGAAAGCCTGCAAAAGAGGGCCCTCTGGACAGAGACCAGTTCTTTAAATGCAACACATTTGCTGAGCTGCAGGAAAGGCTCGAGTGTATAGATGGCAGTGAAGAACCCACTGCCTTTGTTGGAGAGGGCAAGCGAAGCCAGGCCAGCCCTAAGACCGACAAATCTAAGGAGAGCCAAGGCTCTGTTTCACCAAAGACTATAGCCAATATTTCTTACACTCAAGAAGGCACCTCACCCAAACAATCTCCTAAAGCTGTTGCCATACAACCGTTCTGCAGTCCAAACACAAAATCTAAACTGGACAGTGCCAAGACCCAATGCACACCTGCACCACCATCAGACAGTGTTCAAAATGTATGTAGAACCAGTGCTGATGGTGAGAAAGCGTTAGTTTCAGAAAGCAGAGGTAGCATTAACAAGTCTAATTCTGAGCCTGTGGTGAGGGAGAAGGTCTACTTCAATAAGAAAGCTTTGCCGAAACCAGCCCCACCTCCCTCACAACAGAGAGACTCCAGCAAGGAAAATACAGACAATGAGGAAAGATCTAGCACTAGAATGCCTCCTGTAGGAATGAGCCACCAAGCGGTGAAGAGGAGGGATCCTTACGCTTCTTCTCTGCTCAGAGCTCCAGTGGAGGTGTGCCAAGTGCGCTCTACTTTGAGGGAAAGATGTCTGGATCGGGATGTCCTTAGAGCCACTGTCACCTTGCAGCAGCCCGTGGAACTGAATGGAGAGGATGAGCTAGTGTTCACTGTGGTGGAGGAGCTGTCTATTGGCAGTATTGTAGATAAGGGTCGGCCATCCAGCATTATCAGCTTTAACAGTGACTGCTCCCTTCAGGCCCTGGCCTCTGGTTCCCGACCTGTCAGTATCATCAGCAGCATCAATGATGAATTTGACGCCTACACATCAGCTGTTGGAGGATCAGAGGCGAACATTGCGGTGGTCACACCCCTTCAAGGAGGATCAATGGAGTTTATAGATAGCAGAGGTTCATCTATCAGCTCTTGGCTGAGTGAAGTTAGTGTCTGCACCTTGGAAAGTGAAGGGGCTCATTCTACAGACGTCTTCCTTCCACAGGCCAAACACATGGGACCGGAGGCCACCTTTTACTTTGATTCCCTAGATATGTTCCACTGTGCATCCTCTTCTAGAGATGCCAAGAATTCCTTAAATGACAGTGGATTTAGTTTTTCTGAACAAGACAGTGATAGTGCTGCCTCAAGCAAACTGTCTTTGACAAAGTGCCCACCATCTCCAGAATCAGCCAAAGGCTCTCTCAGATTCACATCTAAAATAACTAAAGCTCACTCACTTAGCTCTTCCCAACTTCCACAGGGCCCCTCCGTAGTCCACTCCAGTCTTCCCAGGAAGATTAAACCTACCTCATCCATCTCTCATAGTAGCAGCAGTAGCATCGGCAGCAGTAGGGAGCCACCAAGGCAAGAGGCTAAGCAGGAGGATCCTTGGCAGCGTAGTGATAACCACTCAGAACCTCAGTTTTCTGACTCCAGCAGCACCAGCAAATTTCTCAGAAATCCCCCCAGTGGCACCCCTTCCAGCAAAACATCAAACAACAGCAACAGTGTACCTCGCCCACCCAAGGTGCAGGGGTCTACCTCATCCCAGAGAGTGGTCGATGGCTGTGAGAAGTCAGCCAGTAAGAATCCACCCAGCAAAATGCCTCAGCTGAGACGAGGTGCTACCACCCTGGGAACAGTGCCCGTTATCCATTCCTCCACGGACTACAAGGGAGCCCAAGATATTAATGCATCTACTACGAGCCTTAAATTCTCCTCCCTTGGAAAAAACAAGGCTAACTCACAGAAAGCAAGCAATCTTCCCAAACCTGGTTGCATCTCACCTCCCCCACCTCCAGTGAGAAAGTCCAGTCTTGACCATAAGACTAAGACCCTGCTGCCCCAAAGTGCCTTAAAGTCAGCATATGGGGAGGCAGGAAGGGCCTCTGGAGCAAGGGCAGCTGTATCAGAGGATGAGCTTGAGGTACGTCACAGAGTAGACTCTACCAGTCTCAAACCCTCCAGCCTCAACACAGCCAAAGTTACCTCCAGCCTGAAGGCCAGAGGGCCTAAAGGAGAGGCAGGGCAGAATTATGGCAGTCAAATGTCACTGGAAAGGTGTGAAAGCTTGTCCTTATCGGGATCCAGAGCAGCGCTTAGCAGGGAGAATAGTGGGGCAAGTCTGGGGAGCAGCAGTGGCAAATCCAGCAAGTCTATTCCAAGATTTGGTATTCCCAATTCATCCAGCTCTCCTATAGCTACCTGCCCATCATCCCCAGGTGGAGGAACTCTTAACAAACCTGGTCAGGTAAAAGCTCCTGTAAATCCCAGAACACTAGGGGCAGTCAGTGGTAGTAAGGCACGCTCGCTGTCAGCTAACAACTCCAAGGGTCTAAGCTCCTCCACTAAATCTTTGGCCACTCCTGTGACCAGAAATACCAACGCCAACCTCCCTCCATCAGGACGGACATCAACTACTCGAACCACCGCTGCTGTCAACAGCAAGCCTGGGAGAGGAACTATTATGGGCACAAAGCAGGCCATGAGGGCTGCCAACAGCCGTGTGAGTGAACTGGCAACAGGCAACATATCAGGCAAACACATGAGAGGTTCAGGAGACTCAGACAGCGGGAATGACAGCGGGGTGAATGTGAGTGACGACAAATCCCCCATAGCCATGCTTCCCTCTCCATATAGCAAAATTACAGCACCCAGGCGCCCTCAACGCTACAGCAGCGGCCACGGTAGTGACAACAGTAGTGTGCTGAGTGGGGAGCTGCCCCCAGCCATGGGCCGCACAGCTCTGTTCTACCACAGTGGTGGCAGTAGCGGATATGAAAGCATGATCCGTGACAGTGAAGCCACAGGCAGTGCTTCCTCTGCCCATGACTCCATGAGTGAGAGCGGCATGTCATCTTCAGGCAGAACAAGGAGTTCCAAGTATCCCAAGAAGAGAGCAAACGGTGAGAAACTAATAGGGGTTTGGGGGTTTTACATGTCCCAAAGCAGATGTAGGTAATATTTACAAATGTTACAGATACATCATTCCGGTAATAGCACTCTATGTGAAATCTGTAAAACAGAGCTTTCCAATGACGCTACACTAATGGAAACAGCAAACAGACATTAAGGCTCTCTCCTAGGAAATTAGCCTTCTAGCACTTTTAACTTTATGAATCCATTGTTATTACATTCAAATATTGGTATTTCATAGGATTTGCTCGCCCCTTGAATCAGCAGCATGTATTATTCATATGCATACCGGAATTGATAATGAATGTTTCAAACGAAACAACCTGAAACTGTGTGATCAAATAAAATGAATCGAACATGAGCAGCAGTGACCTGGTTCTGCTTTGTAGCCATGAAACAGTTTGAATTCATGAACATAAAACCAACCCAGCATTTATTGTGGGTGTGTTTGTACAAAGTTGTAATTCATGAAAAACTTATAAATATTCATTCACCACAGCTCTCCCAGCCTGAGTATAGCCTTGCACCACCTTACATCTCAGACTATTTACCCATAGATCCAAACAAATACTAGTACTGTATGTCAGTATTACTGTATTTCTAACATAGAGATTGCTTGTCTGACCATATGCATGACTGGGCTGGTAGGCTTTCAGAGAAGACGGCTTATCCCAGCACCACTGCCAGACACCTCTTCCCTGGGGAAAAAGGCGAGCACAGCAGGCCAGTGGGTGGACTTGCCTCCTATGTCCGGACCATTGAAGGAGCCTTTTGAGATCAAGGTATATGAGATCGATGATGTGGAACGGCTCCAGAGGCGGCGCCAGGAGGAAACCACAGAGGTGAGCAGAGGGTCACTACTGACTTGTTCTACATGGTGGTTAATCTGGCTGAACTTGTTTTTGTTAATGTTATGTCTGGGTCAAGGTCTTGGGAATGCCACTTGCTAAGCTTCAGCAATATTTTGAATGTGTGACATAAATGCCTTAAATGCTCAAGATGTGCCACGCTGACTTGTGTTGTGGGAATGTCTGCACTCACTTCTTCCCAGTTTCTTTTTTAAGAGCAAGACAGGAATAATTTGTCTCAGACGTTTGACCTTCTGTTAGCTCAGTGGCAAATCCCGGAGTTAAAATGTCTGTATCCAGATTTCCAGAGCATGGTATTTTGGCAGCAATCCTCAGGAATGTCAAGAGTTCACGAGGCAATTACTGACATGGGGTTAATTGGTTTGGATATGAGTGATGGCTTAGCTTGCTGCTGAAGATAGTAATGGTGATGTGGGGGTTGAAAATGAAAAGATGATGGTATGAGAAGATTGGTCAGGGAATGTGTGATGAGTTTGAGTGCACCCATCACAAGCCCAAATCAGCTCACCGCTAGCACTCATCACTGACCGCCTGATCGCTTTTTATAGCTGACTCCTCTTCTGTGGATCATTAACTGCTCCCACAAGTTCAGCACCACCAGCAGGGATTTGTTAAGAGAACAGATTATACATATTATATAGGCTAGATGGAGGTTTGATTTACTTTCAATTAGGAAAAATGATCTTTCTCCCAGATATCACTGTCTGACAAAATTGCTTTTCTGGGACTTTCCCTCACTGTTTCAAAATTAGCACTGGATTCATTTGAATGGGCATCAGTGGCCTGTGTCTACAGTATGTGTTTATATTTTAATTATATAAACTATTAATAATACTAATTTGTTCTATTTTTTCTTCCATCCTCTTAAGCAACCATTCCAGGATGTTGACAAGGTGAGATTTCATTATTGCCAGCAGTTTTGCAGCACTTACATGGCCATAATTATAATTCAGCCCCAGAGTTATAAAACATGTCTATTCATTCATTCATAGGCAGGGTTATACACATGAAATAAAAATGTGTCAGCCATTCCTTTTAAGATGGACCTTTACTAGCAGTATTCCTACTTCTCTCTCTCTCTCATCAGGGCCTACAGTATTTTAACAGTAAATTGAAGATGCTGGAGAGAAGGCAACAGCAAGTGAGGGAACTGAGAGTGAAGCATGAAACGTTGTTGGAGGAGCTAGAAGACACTAAGATCCGACTGATGATGGACCCCAGCAAGTGGATGGGAGAGTGTAAGTAACTGCTTAAAGTTCTTTTAAAGATAAAGTCTCCATTGGAAATCTTTGGTGACCAGCCATGTAACCAAATATAAATTTCCCCTATTCAACAGTTGAGGTGGACCAGAATTTGGATAAAGAGTCTCCAGAGTACCTAGAGGCTTTGGCGCAGGCCACAGAGGAGCTGGAGTTCTGTGTCAATCTATGCAAGTCCCGTGTCATGATGGTGACCTGCTTTGACATCAGCGTGCCAACACTGGGTGCTCAGGAGGGACGGCGTGAAGTTGAAGTCTGAGGACAGAAGAAAGTCGAGGTGAAGAGATGAGGAAGTGAAAAATCAAAGGATGATGAAATGTAGCTATCAGTCTATAGATATCATTGGAATAAAGAACAACAAGGACAGAGATGAGAAGAGACTGGATCTTTGCATGAGAACCGAGTAAATCTTAACCACCTAGCTACAGTGCCTCATTGGCCAGGACATGTTTGAATGGTAGAGAAATGAAATGTGAGCACAAATGCTGTTGCCTGAGTGGCAAGGCAGTGGCCATCACTTACTTAAGAGTCAATGAACAAACCTGGAAGTGCCTTTTTTATTGTTTTGAGTCATTATTTTTCATATGGTGCAGGTATCTTAAGCATACCTAAGCAAACCCTGAACATATTGCTTTTAAGAAAAATATTTTATATTGCATTGTATAGTGTATTTATACGATTATGTGGTGTGTACAAATTTAAGGGAAAAAAATAAAGATGAAAAAAGAAAAAGCAATAAGCTAATGTTATTGCGCTCCCAGACTTTGCCTTTTCTCTTGTTTGAAACCTCAGACAGCATTTTATCCATGTTCATTCAGCCTCTTGCGCCTTATTTTAACTCTCTGGTTCCGTAGTTTTATAGATTTTCAAACTGGACTATGTTATTTCATCAAGGACTGCATTTGCTGTTGTCACTCATCACCTGCCAGCTGGCCTGTGAAAGTCAGCAGGGTTTGAGTGAATGTTTTTCCCTCCAGTTGCCTTGATCAAAATGGGTCTCAGTGGATGCACTAAGGTAGAGCGGCAGTTATGATGGGGGACGGAGGGCTTATTCAAGCTGTGCTTGCCCATGTTTATCTCAAGCCAAAACATATCAATCAGAGGACCACTGTGATGGATAGTGAGTGATTATTCTTGATTCAGCCATTCTCTCTGGTGCCTCAGTACAATATGTGGTCATGCAACCTCGAGAGACTTAACACTAGTCTATGAGGAAAGCATGGTGAATGGTTACACAGATAGTGGTGCTCATCAGTGAGCCCAATTTCCCTCCAAATGGCCTTGGACCGGGTGCCATCTATACACTTTAAAACAAAGAGACACAGATGAGACAGCACCAGTCCACTGGCCTTTTATATGAAACTTTTTCAAGCGCTACCAAGCCTCGCCTCTATGCATTCCAATACATTTACTGCAAATACTGTAAGAACCTCATCAATAACTCAAGGGCAGAAACACAGTTTGGTCTCTTTTGTCCCCTGTTCTTTTTTTTTTTTAAATTGGCAGTTTAGCAAAGTTGGTCCTGTGTCTCAGACAAAGACTCAAGAATTTCTTGTTTTCGAGTGAAATGATGCAGTGAAAAAAGGCAAATGACCACAACATTGTTTAGAAAAATCAATCACGATATCAGCTCTTTGTAGCTGCCAGAATGTGTTTGTTATGAATCAAACAGCTGACACAGAGAGAACAAAGATGATTGGTGAAAATGATTGTTATGAAAAACAAACTGGTTTTGTTGTATTTTGGTATGTTTGATTTCTATATCTATGACAAATATGACTTTGTTTTCTTTCTTTTACAAAGATTTACTCTCTCAGGCCCTCTCTGAAGATGCTGCATGAGATTTTTTAATCATTTTTTAGAATGATTTCTACTCCATTTTTACCATTCTAATTTTTTACAATAACTTCAGTTTTCACTAATGTGGGGTTAGGTTCATAAATTAGATAACTATTACCAAACCAAGACCTTTTTCCAAGAAATTATTATATGTAAGGTCATATTTCATATCAAAACCCATATTTTCGAATACCTTTGTGTTTTGTATAGGATTTTCAAACCCTGTGTATAAATGTATAATATGGCAGCTTGTGTTTTACTTTTACAGTACCTGTGAATAAAATGTTTCTTCTTACTGATGATTCAGAGTAGTTGTCTTTCCTTGGTTCAGATATTCTATAGCCTATCAATGGAATTTGTCGACAAACCATGGTATAAACGCTGAACTGTGCTATAGTTTACAATTGCAGACAGTAAATTGGTTTCTAGTCTACACCCAGGACAAATTACATTGTTAAAAATGTATATTGCTGCTTCTGTAGGTATCAAATCTTCTTGGTAAAATCATAAAAAAGGGGCCTGATTTTGTCAATTAATCTCTTATCTCTACATCACATAGGCAGCTGAGAAGATAACAAAGACCTGAGCCAGAGTAGAAATTAAATTTTGGCAAATACAACATCTGACACACTGATTTGTGTAGCTATTTAATCCCAACTTAATTTTCCATTTTTTGTAACTTAAAGAATTTATATGTGTACAGTAAGCTATGTGGTAGTTCAAGAATAACATTTTCAAGTCATAGTATTACACAAAATTAAAAAGTATTAGTAAACATCGCAGAAATATCTCATTAGTTTTCAATTAATTGTATTTGTGACTTAATAATTTGCCATGTCAAACCCTCTATTTTCCTTAATTTTTAAAGTTAAGGGAATATTGTTTGGTTACACTGTCCCAAATTCATAAGTAACCCTCACAACAAATGTCTTCGGTTGAACTTTGTAAATATGAATAATGTACCTGTCACCACCATTGGATTGGGATTGCGGCAGAGAGCAAATCTAACCTGTGGATATCCCTAGAGATAAGTGTGAATTTAAAACCTTGAAATTTAGTGGCACACACACACACACACACACACACACACACACAAGAAGCTAGTTTACACGTTATCGTTTGCTGACCTCGCGCACTTTCTGTGTTAGCTAACATTAGCATAGCTCTGTTCAACGTCAACCTACGTCAGCTTGACGCTAATCAGTTACGATGAGTGAAACACCTGCGTGACCTGTACGTCGAAATCCCCCAAGATACGCAGAACTCGAAGAATGAAGTAAGTAGGTGCCAGCCAAGGAAAAGTTGGTTGTTTGGTTACGTTAGCGTCACTTTGTCTTAGCTTAGAGATGTATGTTTATTTGTAGAAGTTTAAAACATATTTTTCAAGCGCTTAAGTTAAATTATCGCTAGCAACTGCTGTAGGTTGCAGTGTCGTTGGCATTAAGGATTGTCTTTCGTTTTAAGCCATTCATCAAACAAACTCTCACTTTACATTTTATGAATAATGGTTCGCTTCATGTGGGACAAACTATTGTCTCTACTGACTTGAATCAACGGGCGCAAATTGATTTAACAGTGAATATATTTCTTTAATGTTAAGTTTGATAACAAGGAAATTATATAAAAATAGAAAATGCAGGTCCAGAGTGATTAATTGCTCCTTGTATCCGGAGGAACTCCTGCTCGCTGTGAAACATGATCTCCTATTGCTTATTATACTGTTGATGTGTGAATATGTTCAGCTAGATGTGAACCCTGCTGAGCAATAACATCTTGCCTCCTCCCAGTTAATTCTGTTTTGATCAAAAGCATAAGAGGTTGATTTGGCTGCCTGGAAAGACCAGCTGGTCACTGTGTTTCAAATTAAACTCTTTGGATGTTTTTTGTTTTTCCGCTCTCAGACTTTGTGTTTTGTTTGCAGTTTTGAAACACCTTGTGAAGGCAAGTCAAGGCATAGTTTCCTGTACTAGAGAGTCAAGTCAATTGTACCTCTAAATGCAAATATGACATATAAAATTTAGGAAATTAAATCTCTTTTTAATTAGTTTTCAGTTAATCTTCTGCCTGTAGTGATTTAGCAGACAGTAAAGTCTTTTGACAAATCACCGAAGAGGCTGTCAGCTCAGACTGCACCTCCTGGCTGTTAGGAAGTCAGTGTCTGAGTGGAAACAGTTGGTCTGGGCTGCTGTAGACGTCTGATGGCTGCTGAGTTAGTGCTGAGTGCAGTCAGCCCCCATGTATCCCAGCCCACTTTGCCTTAGGGCTCTAATCATTAGCAGGGAGTTGGGTATTGTATGAGAATAAAAATGAGTTCAATGAAAAGTCAGGAGCCTCCACCTCCCACCCCAATTTTTCTCTTTCACCCCGACCCAGCACTGACCCGGTGCTCCTGTGTCAGAACGTTGCTTACTCCCAGTCTACTACAGTTCTCAGTACATTTAATGTTTTCCCCTTTTGTTCATCTTGCATCTTTATTTCGATTATCTACTATTCAAAGAGGTCAGACTGTCGGAGCATTTTTCATTTCTTTTTGCCCCTCTGACACTTAAAAGATGTTTAATCCTACAAATGCCAACCCAAATCTCTCTAAGAAAATGACACTTCTCAATCAGAAAGAATTTATGATCATAATTTCAGATTTATTAAAGAAAAACTGGCTTTTTGAACCCCCTCTATCTTCCCTCCACCCTTATTAGGCCGCCTGCATCTGCCCTCAGCATTGTTAGTGGTAATAGTTGCTCAGTTTTGGATTTACAGCTCTCCAGTCCCACAGATTGGTCTGTCTAAACCAAGCTTGCTCTTTGAAGAAGACCCATAAACCTGACCAAATGCTGCCACTTATTCTCAGTAATTAAAACAAGCTGGCGTAGAGGAAAGTCCTTAAATTATCAGAGGCTACAGGCAAGATGTAAGCCCCACACACGGTCTCTCTGCCTTCATGGTCTGCTTCAGGGGGGTCGTAACCATTGACATCTCCATCCTCAGAACAGATTGCATGTACGGGGAGTTTTTGCGCTAAGGCAGAAACCTTAAAAAGATGTTGTACTGATGGCTTTCCCTCATATGTGCTCTAAATTCAGGTTGGGTGGCCATGCGAATCCTACATGCCGCTGAACTGAGATAACGCTTAAGACAGTAAATCACATAGCACAATCCATAATGTGAAACTGAATTAATTAGCATCTTGGAGACAACTTGAAATGATCTATTACTGAAAATTTAAACTTGTTTACTGTGTTTAATATACCAAGCAGCAGAGCTAAGAGAGACCAGGGAGCTTGCAAGCACAGCAGTTTTAAGTTTTAATGATTTAGAGGATCCAAGGCGAGTAATTTATACTACTGGTGCAAACTGTAATGTGAATCATCTCCCTCGTTTATTACTATCACTGAATGCTCAGAGTCTTCATCCGGTCTATCTGGTTTGGACGCTAATGAGGAGCAGGATGTGGGTCATGAGTTCAAACGGCCTGTTGTGTGTTGACCTGCGGGCTGGCAAGGTAATGAGTGTTTAGGTGATGGAGATGCACACACCCACACTGCCAGTCTCTGATGCTGCCCGATAGTGAGCTAGTGCTGTCATCCTACTTTGTAGCCTAAGAGTGTTGATGGAGGAATGAGTCACAGGAGAGGCTGAATATTTTATGTTTTTACTGAGATGAACATTTCTGTCTTAAATGCTTCAAGTCATTTTTTCTATTATTTCAGCGCACTTGACCAAATTGACCACAGTATGTGATTTAAAATGCTAGTTATTCAAGCTGCAGTGGTTGGTTTATTATGTTTGGTCAGTACATGGAGCACTGACCTTGTCAAACAATGATGAGGGGAGCTACTTTCTCCACCATGTGCGCTGACCTTGTTGTATCTGTGCTCTTGTGGTCCCTTGGTTCAGATTGCTTGTAGATAACCACTGATTTACATAAAGGCTTTGTTTAGAAACACTGTTTTAAAATGCTTTTAGAATACTGATGTTAGGAGTTAATGAGCAATGAATATTCATGATTAAAAAGAAGGGCTCTACACAACTGAATTGAAAAAAAATTGTAAAGTCCTTGATTACATCAATTGTTAGGTAAGTTGCAATACACTACAATTAATAACTTGGTGATCTCCTATGCAAGGGTCTCTCTCTCTATTTTTAAAAAGGTTTTAGCTCTTTTAAAAATCTTCAAATTGTACTCAGGAGATCACTGGCCATAAAAAAATTCATTATTTTCATAGTAGAAGCTAAATAATCGAATTCCAGAAACAGCGCTTGTGAAGATATTGATGTTAATTGCACAGTGAAAACAAACAGCTAGCCTTTCCGTCAGGTTGTGTTCTCTTAGCAGATGGGCAGGCTTGATGAAAAAGACCTTTTTAATTAGTCTGTCTGAAGACGTTTCTTCATAATCGACAGCCCCCACCCCAAAATACGGTTAAGTTTCAGTGGCCACCAGGCAGGCTCTTAGCTGGCTCACAGCAGCAGCCATCTGGTGGACAGCAGCACACCAGGGCTACAGGGTGGCTCCCCACTCCACTGAGTTGACATGTAGCCCAAGGACATAAGAAAAAGGCTCATGCTGACGGGTCTTCACTGTTGTACCTTTGCGCTCTGTGTGGGATCAGGGGTCAAACTAGCAAACTACACACCAAGATGTGTGATGCTGTAGAGGTCAGACAGAACGTTACGGTTGTCAGTGTGGTATAAGCCAAATGTTATCAACTGTGGTGACATACATTGAGTATGTAGAATGTCTTTTTTTAAAGTAGTCATTCACATTTCAATGAAATCTTCCGTGTGAAATTGAGTTATGTTACAATTTTCAAGATAATTTCACCTTTTTTAGACATGCTGTAAATGTGTCTCCAGTGACCCTTCATTAGTAAAATGATATACTTTCAGTTTAAAGAGGAAAATACCACCATGGCATTTTATTTGCAAGGCTTTGTGAGTGTACCTTTTTGCTATGGTAAATTGATTTTGTATTCAGATCTTATATTCTGTTCCTTGTTGGTCAGATCAATACATGCACTTTGCATCTTTACCTGTTTGAACTGCCACTCATGAAATGCAAAAGGCAGAGTCTCTATTATGGCTACTGATATGATGGTTGGATTTCATTTGGAAAGCAGAATTGTGTGTTTCTTTCTCGTTTTAAAGGACAGAGTTTTGTGTATTCTTTGTAAAAGATGCGTTTTATTTTTCTGGGCTTTGATTGCTTTTTCACAAACCCTGCATTTGATTGAGCAGACTGTCTCTGTAGACTAACTGCCTTCTTGTGAACAAACAACCTTCAAGTGTTATAAATCCTTCTGAAGTAGTTTTTGTAGTAGTTGAATTAGTTTAATACTCTTGATTTGTGTGCTTACTTTTGATTTGGCAACAACAAATTTTGGTGCTGTGTGCAGGCTTCAGAGACAGAGGAGGAGGCGTATAACAAGGTTGTCCAACTGTTGCTGTGTCTATATAACTGTAGATATTTAATTGCATGGAAATTACAAATTAAAAGAAAGAATTGTTATCATTCTCCCCACTGTCTTTGAAGATCTTAGTTTTGTGGACAATTGTAAAAAAAATTCAGTCGAAAAAAGTATATTATCTGTGTTTTCAGGGCCCCCACCAATCCCAACAAGCAGTGAGCTCTCAATGTTTTTTAGTCAAATAATTATATATAAACAAAAAAACTCACAATATAGTAAGGAATAAACTATTCTTACAAACAATTTAGATACACCTAAAAAAAACTACTTGCCTTGCTAGCTCATGGTAAAACATGCTTCATTCAGAGTCCACCAACAAACGAGAACTCACAAAAACCATCTTAGTTAACTGGTATTTGCTCTTGGGCCACTGTGCCAACAGTCACAGACTCTGTTTTGTTTGAAATCAACCTGTTAATTCCCAGAGTTATGTGAAAATAGCTGTATTTCTCTGAAACACAGCTGCTAATCACTAGAGAGTTTTAGTGGAGAGACCCCAAAGGCAAAGCTGGAACTCCGAGAGGAATGAACACCAACCATCACGCTGGATTCTGCTCCCATCCAGAGCTGTTTACAGACAGGAGGAGAGCTAATGGTTTACTTTTTAGGCTTTTGGAAAAATGGATATAAGGGATGTTTGGCAAACACTATGCAGACTGCCTTGCTCTCTAACATTGCTGGCCTTCTGAACTCATCACTGAACAGCAGCTCCCACATGTTCTTTAGAGACAAACCGTTAATTAAGCAAGATAAAATGACAAAAAAAATCACTCAACAACTGCAACTGAACTCATCCAGCTATCCAGGATAGGGAAATTTAATTTTAGCCAGACTTGCAATTCAAGTTGTGCTCTGTGGGAGTTATTTCACTAGACATCATGACTGGAGGCATTTAGGAACCTTGACAGATTTAAAGAAGCAGCAATTACCAGATAACTCAAACTCTGCTAAAAAGGTTGAGGAATGTAAGCCTACAGCAAACCTTGTCACACACCATGTGAACTTAATTGCATATACAGTATAGATCGTAAAATTTCCTGCTGTTTAATGAGCATTTAACAGTTATGATGTATGATTTGATATGTTACTCCCACTCTTATCTTTTTTTTTCCACCATTCACCTTAGTATGATACCTTATTTGTATAGCATTCATATTTTGCTCGTTTTAGTGCGAGACAAATCAAAACAAACAAAAAAAACCTGCAATAGCCCAGTCTAGGTTAATCCATCAATCAGACAAAGCCTTGCTCTGTTCATCATGCTTCTGTCTACCCCACACTCACGCCTCCTGAGTATGTGTGCTGTTTTCATTTACACATGTAGATGATGATGATTATAGCTGTGAGGAGTTTTTCTTTTTCCATGAGCATTTCCATTGAAACAGTAAGTTTCCCCTTCATTGTCAACAATGAGATACAGTGCATTGTCTCATCAGACAGTTTCAGATGCACCACAATAGTGACAGCCCAAACACTGTCTTTGTATTCCCTCCCTGTCTCCTAGATTAGAGCTTGATTGGTGCAGGTTGCTGACAGGAGGCTGTCAGTAGTTGTAATGTCTGAAGTGGAATATGTGCAAGTGAAGAGGTTAATTACACAACATTTAAGACCTTTCTTTGCCTCACCATTCATATTGTAGCCAATCACATCCAAGACGCTCACTAATCAAAAGTAGTCTGGCAGCTCTGCGCCGTGGCAACAGTTGCCGTGATGGCGGCTCGTCTGGCAGGGAGTGCACGTCCTGCTGTTTGCCTATTTGAGTTGGTTGGCAGGCTGGTACAATCCCCCCTCTTTTTTTTTTACTGCTATTCATTCATCGCCAAGAGAAGGTGGGGAATAAATGTGTTCTCTGAATTACTGATGGACTGGATCATTTTTGCTTGTTTCTGGTTTGTGCTTCATTAAAGCTGGCAATCATGTTTCGTAGAAGCCATTTTCCATTCAAGTAAACAATGTGGCAGAATATTCCG
>JAQNCA010000007.1:13124697-13134985 GCA_029783725.1 Acanthurus tractus | reverse complement strand
TGTAACTCATGTAAAAATGAATGCTGAGGCTGTAAAACTTATTATACTGTCACAAAACTTTTAACTGGAATTCCAAACCTTGTACATTTTTCAAAATGGTATGTAAGAAGTGCATTTAGTTTCTGTTTCTGTTTAGTTGTTCCACTATAATGAGGCATGAATGAAAAGCTGATTAATGCTAAATGTTCCATTCCAAAGCAGCTGTAAAACCATGATTAATGTTTTATTTTGATGTAGCAATTCTTTTGTTGCTTTAGTTTCATGTCTGATTTCCTCTGGGACTTTGCACACTAGCAAATCATCCATTTAGAGCTGTGGAAATCCGGACAAATTTGCTGAAAACGATAGCCTGTAACTCAATTAAGACAACTTTGAAACAACTCTCCCACTTCATCCAGAATTAGATTAACAGTAGTCGAATGCTGATATTAAACAAGTGATGTAATTACATCTACAGATTTGGGGCTAAAGCAATTATCAAGCTGAGTGCATATTCCCAAATCTGATTTGCATGGTGAACTTCAACCCCTCTGAATTGAACAAGACATAATTTATCCATTTGCCTTTGACTTGTCTTTTATCATAAGATTAATATTCAAAACCTTCATTGATATCCACTGTTACCTATCATTTTCATATCTTTTTAATATCTATTTAATATATTGAAATTTTTTTGTTGTCGTTTTTTAACAGCTTCTTTTTTTATCTAGTTGATGTTTATGTAATTTTATCTGAAGCTGCACAACAATGATTTTAGCATTTTACTAAATCCTAAATTGACCCAGATTTAAAAAAAAAAAAAAGAAACACGAAGACATAATAAGTGAAAGAGTTTTATCTTTTTTTTTCAGAGTGAGTTATAACCTGTAGAAGAGGTGAGCAAATTCTTGTTTTGTAGCCAAAGGGGGGTTACCCCTTGGACAGGGCTCTTTATAATTGCCCTAGGTAAGGATTATGGAAAAGCTAATGCCAAGATATGCAGTTGGATGGAGATGTGAGTAGAGGAAGGTTGTGTGCGGGTTGACTTCTTAATGTAATTACACCCACTCAGGGGAGAGAGGAAGACAGAAGTGGGCTGGGGATTTGAGAGAGGGATGTGACAGCCTCACAATGAAAAGCAGAGGAGTGTCAGCAGGCCTGTCTCTCTGGGTTGAGGGTCGGTCTTGTGGCCTTAGGCCAGGCACAAGAGATTAAAACATCCTGGCCGCGGGGCCTGGAAACAGAATACCCATAAGCAGGACACAGGAGCTGGAATTAGAATAATTGGATATGAGGATGATCCATATAATTCATTATTAGTCCGAGTGGGTCCACTGGGTTGAGTTTGGTGCAGATATGCAGCCTGTTTTGTTTCACAGATTTGAAGCAAAATTGAGAATATGTTTTGCAAGACTTTGGGCAGAGCTTGTTATTTTTAAGGTGTGTATGATTTCCAGCATAGACAATGTAGCTTTTGCTTCTTGACATGCAGTCACAGAAAAGATTGCCCACTCTGGAGCTGGCACTCCCTCACACAGAGAAAGAAAGAGAAGGGGGGAAAGAAGGGGCCTTTGATGAAAGGACTGAACCCAGCCCCCCACTCACACTCTTCCCTCCCTCCTTCTCTTCCTTGCCCTGTGGAGTTAATCTGGCAAAGAGGAGGCAGCATCAGCCAATTTACACAAGCAGCAGCAGCTTTTTTTTGTGCTGTGCCTTCTCCTTTGCTCGCCTCCCTGTGTCTCCACCCCCATCCACCTCTCTGTTCTTTGTGCATGCTTGTTTGCCCATGTTTGTGTGCACGGCGTCTGTTATTCTGCATGCATTGGGTGGTGGAATAATATCAAGTACAGTAAGGTGTAAGACGGTCCAACCCCTGAGGCTGGCAACACCTGCCTCATGCAAGCTGTGCAGCTGAGGTGTGACGGCACAGGTATCACCTCCTACCATCAACCGTCCTCGCGTGCCCTTACTTTTGTGTGGTCTGTTGCTTCTGCATTGCCTTTCTTTGTTAGTTTCCACTCTGTCTATTGTGCCTTCGAACAAAGGTAAGAAAACATATTAAGAGTTCTCCGTGATTGCGCCTCCCCAGCCCCCACCTCACTCGCACACACATACATACTGATGTCAAATGAGCAACCCTTTTGGGCACCTTTGCATTTCAGACTCAGCTGTGCCCCTGGAAATGAGGAAAAAAATGACAAAACATGTTTTAATTACCGACAGGGCTTAGATGGCACTAAAATTAATAGCCTGAATGACGCTGTGTGTTTTATTCACATCATGGCGGATGGATGTGGGCGTTAATCAACAGTGTTTACTCTGTCCATCAATGTGTCCGAACAGTAATTACCTAAACACAAACTATGCTTTTTGTTTTGTAATGGTATTAGTCATGCTGGTGAGAGGCGCTTGTTTCCTGCTTCCTGCTGTAATGTGTTCAATAAATCCTCGAGACACACTGATTCTCTTGCAGTTTGGAAGCAGAGCCAAACATTGGGGGCCATCGTTTTTTTCTCCACCAGGCTTGCCAAGATCAATTCAATCAAAGTTCATCTCAGCCGGACGTAAATTATTTAATGAATAGCATCTGGATGTGTGGCTGTGCATGCATCAGAGTTGTGATGTTAATGGGAACTGAAGGGCCACAGGATTTTATTCTTCGTTACTGCCACTGTCCTCTTAATATTTTGAGGCTAATATTTCTTCTTAATATGAACAGAGACTTGTTTGGTGTATTATGCTTGTGGCAGTTATTGTTCTGCATAAATGAGATGACAAACCCTGGTTCCCCAGAATACTTTTTCAGTTCATTTTGACTTGATATCTGTCCTCAGCTATCAGAACAGTGCTCGTATAAGTCACAATGAGCATTATCACAATCTTTTACTCAAGAGTCCTTTTCTTCCCCTTTAAATTTGTATGTCTACCCCTCCTTATCTATTGGTCAAAGGTGAAGGAGACCAGTCTCATTGTAATTTCCACAGTGATGCATCAGCACTTTGTGTGCCCCAGGTCAATACAAGTCTGCCAGCACCTCGTGCAGCCTGTCAGAGTCAATAGACTGACTGACATGACATGTCCTGCACCAGTGATTGAATTACTGGCCATTTGTCTGCCATGATTGTCTTGCTGTCATATCAGTGTTAATCTCTTTGTTGCCATTGTCCATCTTCATCAGATGTGACAAGAGAATAAAAGAACACTTTGCTGTGAAACTAGGATTTTTTTTTCATGGCATGGGATGCTATGTATTTTTATTTAAGACCAGTTCTAAGTACCTTCATTACATCTTTTCATTTGATTTGGAAGATTATTTCTGAACCACAGTTCGAACCAGTCTAGTCCAAAGAGACAGACATTCAAAAAGGTTCAGTGATAAATGAAATTCAGTTCCCTACTCTCTGTGTGTTTTACGACAAACATTGTTAATGCATTATTATTCTGTAAAACTTTATGAAAATGAAAAGTAAGATAAGGTTTTTGTCAGGATTTTAGTAATATCTTCGTGCTAGTTGTACTGCGCTCCTAAGTAGTAACAGTTGCTTCGCTTTGCTCATCATGCATGAGTTAAACACAGGGAACAAAAATTTCATTACTTTCGCTCAGTGTAATTGTGACAAAAAAGGAATTCTTTTTCTTTTTTTTTCATGTCTTAACTTGCACCTTGTTGTTAATATAAGCTTATATGTTGGTACCTGCATGCCGAAGTAACCGAACCTGAACATCATTTCTATATTTTTGTTTACACTCCACTATACACAACCATGTTGACAGAAGAGTTTCAGCAGCAAGGTGAGCCCAACACAGCATGTTGTAGTGTAAATATGTATCACTGCATGCATACAGTATTTATGTAATACATACATGTGTGTTATAGCTGCTGCACCACATTTTCAATGAATTAATCCCCAGTAATGTGCAGCATGTAGTAATTACTGAGGAGTAGTGTGAACTGAATTATGATTAGTACGAGTAAATAAATAAAGAGGCACTGGGGATTTCAACTGGAAGGAATGCTCCCAGAATCGCTGACATTTACAGTAAACTTGAATGTTGGCTGAATATAAACAAGAGTATTCATAGTGTTCATACTTGCCAGTAAGCTCATGAAATATCTCGTAGTCTTGATCAAACAGTCCCAACCCATAGTTATTAACAAACACAGATGAAATTAATCACAAATTCATATGAATTGCCGCTGAATGAATGCTTTTATCCTTTCACATTTTTCATTCTCCACCAATACTAATACAAACCTAAGAATTGTTAATAATTCAGACATAGTGGAATATGCATGCTTTTCTCTCATAGACTACTTAAAATGCACAGACCGAGACTCTTCAAATATTGATTTTCTCCCTCTCTTCAATTGTGTTTTTATGCAGAGAACCTCTGATTTAGCCCTTTCTGTGACATATAAGACAAAGGAGTGTGAAAAGGTAGTTAGGCTATAAAAGTAAGTCTATATCTCGTCTAGTCTTCGTCCTGTGCCTTCCAATACTTAATTGCAGGATTTGCATCAGTTCCTATATAACACAATGATAATTTAGCTGCATTCTGCATTTAAAAAACGCATAAATACCACATAACAGGACGGAGTAGCTCACAGTAACTCCTTTGCATGTGTAAATTAGTTTATATAGCCTGTCAGACCTTAGTAAGACCCTCAGTGGAACAACTTCATAAGAACTCCTTGATGGCTATAATTTATCAGCGGCAGTTTTCAAAACCTCATAGTTCACCTTGCACCCTCTGATCTGGACCCTGCCCGGTGCATATTATTTAACAGGGGGATGAATGGACGATTGGGCGTTGCTCATGTGTCATGGCGTAAGTCATGATAAATTACATGGGTAGACTGACAGGACACAGGACAGTAAAGAGTAGAGATATCAGCGTCAACACAGGCTCAACCAACCGCAATGTAATTTTGCAAGTCGTTAAATCACTGCCAGAGAAATATGAGTCCAAGGTTATTGAGCGCAGCGTGAGTGATGGAGACTTGGAGTAGTCCACAAGGCTCAAGTTGCTGCGGAAATGAGATTTAACACTGTGTCCCCTCATAGACCCTAGCTGAGCAGAGGAGGGAAAAAAATCTAAGTGGGGCAGAACTGTATCAGTTGATGCAATGCTCGAGATGTTTAATGTGTTATATTAGTGGGGATCATGGATGGAAACTTTATCTGAAAATGAATCAGCACAGTAATGCTTCACTGGTGCTGTGTTCTCCTCAGCAGGCTTTTTATATACAGCCGTGTGGTGTTTGTTCTGATGGACAGCACCTATCTAGTACATAATGGAGAAGGAGAAAGGCAGAGAAGGGTGAGGTGATAGGGGTTGAAGAGGCAGAGAGGCGGTAGGCAGGATACACCATCCAATTTGTGACGGACCAGATGCTGTACCCTCTAGCGAGGTATTTTACCCCAAACGGTACCTGTAAAAACTCCATCTGTTGAAATGGGCTCTGGAATATGTCAGCACTAGCTAAAGGCTCTCTTGCTGGGCTCGAGCTGGCTGTCTGGCTCCGAGGATCATGTGTTGTCAGCTGTACCCCATGGGCTGAGAGGGGGAGAGAGATGCTGCTATGGCAGTCTGACAGCAGGGCTGTGGCAGCCGCAGCCTGCACCAGCTCTCTAAAACCCCAAGAGGGGAAGAAGGAGGGGCAGAGAGGGGGGAAAAGAGAGAGAGAGAGAGAGAGAGAGATATGCTGTCATGACATTGAGCCCATGTTGTTGAATGTCAGTGTGGTGAAGAGATTGCAAATCACCTCTTCTGAATGTCACAAAAGGTGTCATATGCATACAGCTGCAACATTTGTTCTGTTGGACGAAAAATAGTTATGGTCAGCAAACATCTGGACAGATGTGTCAACAGCTGATGTGTCCTCCGATAGAAAGAAAAGCAAAGTCAGTAGGTTCACAGTTCATTGGAATTTTACCGATAGAAAAAAATGTGCAAATGCCTGCACACAAATATGTTTCAATTGGCCTACAGGTTTTGAATTGCTATTAGAGCTTGTCTTTAAATCAGTCTTAAAGTGTGGTTATGAGGTTACACTAAATCAGAGAGTACAAGCCCTGCAGCTCGCTCAAAGGAAGCCTAAGGCACAGTCTCATCTCATATGATGTGAATACTCCTCAACAGAGCAGTTAATTAAAGTAGCTCTGATTGGAAATACAGCCATCTCATTCATCTGTGTGTTTGTGTTATCTTTATGCTTTATGATTTCTCTTCTTTTTTTCAAGCCAGAATCTGTAGCAGCAAGCGGAGTTTGAATACTTCATTAAATGCCTTTTACTGACTACCTTTCCATTAAGGTGTGTTTGAAGGCTAAGACATGTTACTCAGCTTAAAATAATGCTAGTCCAAACATAAAGAACTGTAAGGTGAGGCTGAAATGAGAACCAGTCTGATCGGTAACTTCCAGTCTAAGAGAAGTGCTGATCACATTTGCACCACATGCTGCGCAGCATATACTTGCTCTACACTGGGAGGCAAAATGTTGCCTGCAATTTTCCATCCACTCTCATTCAATTTGACCTTTAAGTTTTATTCTGGTTTAAAATGTCAATCTATAGATCTAGCTTCGCCAACTCCTTTCCCTTTTTTTTTTACGTGTCAAGTAAATAGCTGAATACTGGGGCGAACTTTGGATAGGGATGTGAATGCATTGCGGTTTTGGTGTCAACTCAGTGATCAGGGCTAAGACTTCACTAATAGATGGACATTTGTCCTCTGTCTGCTCTTAGAGGACATTTATACCCCTACCAGCTAAAACTATAATAGATTTCATTTGCAAATGAGGTCAAACAGCAGAGTAAAACCTGCAGCCTGCACAATGTCTATATTTTACTGTCATTTTGTCATGATTTTCTACAACTCTAACACTACTTCTCATTAGAACTAGCTTTTACACCTGCAGCAGTTTTTTTATGTGTGTGTCTGTGTGTGTGTGTGTGTGTGTCTGTCTTTGTCTGTGTGTGGAAATAATCAATCCCCATAGCAGTAATCAATGGTGGGAGAAGTATGCAGTAATTTAGTTAATTAAAAGCTGGGGGGCATCAGACAAGACTGGGCGTTAGATCTCTGTTTTAGAGGTGGCATAATTATGTGCTATACTTTGTAAAATGGCTGATAGGGATTTCCTGCGCGAGCAAAAAGACTCTGAATATTCATCAGGCATTGTTAAATAGTGTTTGTAGACATTTTACTACTTCGGGAGATTTACTCTTGCTCTTCGGTTACTCATCCGAAAAAGCATTAGTGGAAAAACAATTCCATGGGCCGTAGTGTTGAAGGTAGTGCGTGTTAACAACTGAACAGAGGCAACAACAAGATATTAGCAGTGCTCCTGCATCGTGGCACCGATCCTGGCAAGAAGAAAGCACCAATTAGCTGTAATCTGTCTAAGCTAAGTGGGCTTAGAGTGAAGGCCCAAATCAAATATGAACACAGAGATGAATTTTCTCTAATTTGAAGTCATTTTGATGGGCAGCCTGATCACGGCGGAGCATATGGCAGACAATTCCACTGTGTTTTGATAGTGTTCATAAACAGAGACCATTGCCATGCTTCATTTCAACACAAGTGCACATTGCTAAAGATAAATGCAGCATAGGAAAATGGAGAAGGGGGTGTAAATTGGGCCGTAATTACATTCTCCGGGGAAAAACCAGAACACAAATCTTGTCCCATATGCACTCGCTATGAAACACCTTCACATGTGCGGAAGTCATCTGCATACCGGTAATTCTCATTCAAGCAAATTTATGCAAACGTCCATCTTTCCCTTCCACAGATACACCACTTAAGCTTTAATTTGGCAGAACTAAATGACATGTGTCAGAAAATGGTTTGCTCAGGGTTTGCTTACT
The DNA here is from genome assembly GCA_029783725.1 of Acanthurus tractus. Lineage (NCBI taxonomy): Eukaryota > Metazoa > Chordata > Actinopteri > Acanthuriformes > Acanthuridae > Acanthurus > Acanthurus tractus. The sequence goes on along the minus strand of JAQNCA010000007.1, from coordinate 13,127,132 downwards.
AAGTCAGATTGTCTGCCTTGAACAGACTTAAACAGCACTAATCACAGTAATACTGGTGTAGTGATGTCATCCAGCTTACTCACTAAGTGTCCTCCCAGATTTCTTGGTTGAAGCCTGGCAGCAGTGAAACATGTAATTGCTCTTTTTTCAAGTAAGATGTTCTCTTTTGAAATGAAAACCTGTTGTTTAACAGCACCTTCAAGTGTTTATCACAATCCTACAGTGTGAGAGTAGTGTGGGGCATAATGACAGCCAGTGGTAAAGGGTAATCAAGTACTTTTATGCTATCACACACAGTGTGTTTCCAAATGATTGCTTTCTTTTTTTAATTTACATTTTACAGAATATCTCAGCTCTTTTGGAGTTGGAGTTTTTAAACTGAGAGCTATACTTACTTTTCATACTAAGGGTTAACATAACAAAAAAAGGAAAAAATCGCTTTTAAAATGAATAGTTCCAAAGGTTCAATAGTTCACAGCCTTTTTATATTTGACCTCTTGGCACAAAAAGTGTGCAGTTGAGGTCCCTTGTCGTATCTCTGATGTCGATGATAGCTTTAATAAAGAGACATTAGCTCTAAATAACTTGTTTTTAAGAATGGTTTCATTTAAATAAAGCTTCAAATGATCCAGTGCTTCACAAAAAACAAATCAGTAAAAATGTTTAAAACATTTAATGATCAAGAGATTTATATAGGTGAACTTTGTTTTTTGTGTCCCATTGACAATCATCATTAAGGGGCTTAAATTCACTTTGGACTATCCACAATGCAAATAATTTATTGAACACATAAGGTCACAGATGAATGGAACATACTAACATGGTAATAGCTGTAAAACTTTATATACTATATATACCATTGTTTGAAATGGTTTAATTACAGCTTTAATTGAAATTCGTAATAATTATTTAACAGTTTAACTCCTGATTGATAGATCGTTATAAACACCAGTGAGTGTACAAATGTGGACAAAAGCTGCCTGTAAAACATGATGATTATTGTAGTTTCCTGATTGTTTATTGACTGGTGTCAATCATACCCTCAACATCACCCTTCAAATGTGAGCTCTCATGATTAAATTAACAATTAGCTTTAAAAGTCAGACTTACATTGTAATATCTTGTTTGTTGTGCAGAAAGTGTTTTCTTTGGCATTAAGGGAGAGACAGCTGGACCACAGCCGTATCTCCATATCCTCACCCCACCCTGCAGTGAAGCACTTGTATCATGTCTACTCTTATCACATCTCCGTCCCGGCAGGCCCTGTGCATTCACTTTGGCTTGATGCTGGGCTCGACCTGCTCCTCTAATGGAAGGAAGGGGGGGGATTACACACATGGTACAGTCTTAGTACAATGTTTTAATTAAAAGACCTGCTTCATAGGAGGGAGGCTCAGAGGGTGAGAGGTGGACCATAGGGTGACAGACATCTGCCCTCACAAGCACAAAGACAGATGGACACCTTTGTGGGGTCCTGTAATGATAATTAATATGAAGATGGGATTTTTTTATCATTGACTTGAAGTATGAAAATATATGATGGCCAATTTTTATCAAATCTTTAAGTACTCGGCTTGAGAAATGTTTAATCTTTCCATTGTGGTCAATAGATCACATGAGAAGGTTAAAAAAAGAATATTTTTGAACTTATCTATAACTAGCTGGCCAGAGGCCCTTTTATTCCCACAGACATTTAAGAAATAGGTCCCTATTAGATATTCATTTTTTTAAGGCTAAGCAAACATTTGGTCATTGTATGTGTTTGCAAGAATAACTGAAACAGGTATAAATAGTTTGTTCACTGGAGTATGTTTTCAGCAGAAGATTAGTAGACACTTGGTGCTGAGTATTTTTGGCAGCAGGATGTTGGTTCTGCTGCCAAAAGATTGACTGGAAATAAACTACAGTGCCCACTTTCAGTTGTAATGAGGTAACATGTCAGGATAACAGTGTAGCTTACTCATGTGTTTCTAATGTAGAGGGCTCTGGCAAAGAGGACTAACCCATATTAAGCTCTGTTTATACATGCAGTACTTGATAGTAGGATAAATTTATTGCCATTTTTTGGTCTTTTTAAAAGGGTTTGTTGACATTTGGAAAATATAGCATATCATCATCTTTTCTTCATGTTAGTTACTTACTTCTGAGACTAATCTGACACGTCTCCCTGTCATGTTTGTTGCAACAAACCTGGGTATTTTTATTGTCCGAACATTTTGTAATGTTTTCCTGACCCGCAATCTAAACCAAGACTTGTTCGTTCCTGAACCCAACCAGAACTCAACTACAGTGTTGTCACAGTATAAAGTTTTAACTCTTTGACTTATTCATGGTTTGCATAAATGTACAATGGTGGCATTTGTTTGGGCAAAAGAATTTGGAATTGTTCTGTAGTGTTGTGTCATGTAAAGTGTTGACAATGGTCCTTGTTTTGT
>JAQNCA010000007.1:13110933-13122954 GCA_029783725.1 Acanthurus tractus | reverse complement strand
AACTGTATTTTATAGATTCTTTTTTTCTCATCGTTTGTGATTTAATTTGTAGAAATTGCACAACTTGCAAAATAAAAGCACTCTGTTTGTCATTTTTGTTCCTCTCTTCCACACACACACACACACGCACACACACACAGACTCCCACACAAAGACACACAGCCAAAAAGGTCAAGCAATTAATCTAACCATAAACCACGATAAATTACAAAGACCAATTTTACAGGATAATCCATAACAATATCAGTGCAGTGTGGCCAGGCTGTAAATACAGTGACTAGATGCTCTGATGCATGACTGCTGAAGAATGGGCTGGATATCTTACTGGTGTCCCTCGGTGAAGGAGTGGAATTCAGGGTCAAGTTGTTCTCATTTGTCCTCTTTTTTACTCTCAGTTGGTTTCTGGTGATTTGTTGGGTTTGTGTTTTGTTGCATGTAATGCTAACGGAGTCCCTTTTGTTTTTCCTCTCCCTTGCTGTTATGAGTGAATAGCTCTCAAGCTCTCCAGGCAATGATAAACAGCTCAGCTACACACGCTGGCTCTTTTCACCCTGAGGAGACTTTGCACCAGAGCAGGGAACTTTCTGTCAGCCTTTGTAGGATACTGATTTTACATGTAATCTTCTTTCAACTTGCTTGCCATATCTTCTTAAGATTTCACAAAAGAAGCCACTCATTATTGTCTCTTCACGAGATCTGAAGTCATCATAAAAGTGCTTTAACCCAGTCACTCATCGCTGACAGACCTGATCTTCAGTGGATGTGAGTTGTGCGTAGGAGACGCGCTCCCAAAGGCAGCAGTTCCAGAGCTGAACATGCGATATCAGTTCACCCCTTAATGAAGCTGCTGTAATCACACTCGTGCAGAATGGTCGTCTCTCATTAGCTCTGGGGAAAGAGAAACGCTGTGCAACTCTTTGATGTTGTCAAAGATTCTCACCAATGTGCTCAGAACAAAGAGCGTCTTCCTCTAAGATAAGGGGAGGAGGCAGTGCTGAGGATGTCAGGAAACTGTTTGAGTTGGGGAACCCTTTGTTTTGGTTCCAAAACAAATTGTAGGAAAAAAATGTGACTGTTATTATGATTTGTTCTGTTTAATCTAGTTTTAGAGAGTATATCATTGCTGTAAGGGTCTAGTGACCTGTCCATACTGTTATCCTGCCTTTCACCCAATTTATTCTGGGAAAGGTTCTGGCTCCAGTGATCCTGAGAAAGGATAAGAGTAGGTAGTTTCTCTCTGATGTCTAATGCACTTGTATGGCAGGTTTTTTTATGTTTGTGAACCTTTCTGAGGCATCTAAGCATCTAAGGCATACCTTGCGTTTGATAAGGCTCCATTCCGACGACATATTTGAGACAGGATCTTGTATTTTCCAGACTTTGGCTGCTGTTTGGAGATAACACTGAGGTAAGAGTCGCCAGCCCGATGCCACAGAGCATTTGCAGAAAGGCCAAGAAACGGGGGAGAAGCAAGAGAAGGAAATCAGAGGAATTGTGAGAGAGTTTGGGGCTTACTCCTATTTTTTCTTGACTCATTTTAGATAGTCTGAGGGGCTTTGGTCACACATGGGAGCTTACTATGTTGGTGCTGATTAAAAGGCACCACCACTCTCCTGCCCACAGCAGAAATAGCTGCAGGGAATAATACCAAACAGAGAGGCTTTTCTAATTGTCTGCATACCTGTAGGGCAGGGGAAGCTAGTCCTCTAGCCACACACTGTTTACCGACTGAGTATGAAGGGAAACAATTAAAAGGGGGGGATCAAAGATTAGTTTAGAAAAATTTGTTTGGCACGTAGCCTTCTATTCCTTTTACTCTTAAAAAGAAAACAAGCTTTGTAATCTAAAGTATTGTACAATGACTGCAAGAGTATTAATGAAAACCACTATAAAAAGACTTTGTGTGGTAATTACATGGCACATTTCCCAGTCCTGAATGCCAATGAGCTGAGAAACAATGCCTGCAACTTTAAAGAGCTTAAACCACTGGTCACTTTAAACACAGTCAGTTTTATATCTTTGAAGATATTCAAGATAAACAAGCTGTCAGCTGTAAAAAAAAAAAAAAAATGTTGTTTCATCATTCAGGTACAGCCCTGAATTCTTTTATGTTCCTTGGCCAACACTGTTAAAACAGGAAAGTGGGATTTGACTGCTCCATTAGACTTACTTTAAATGCCAAATCAACATAACCTCTGTTACAGATAAGGCTCACAGTCATGTTACTTCTAAGAGTTTACTGCCATGCTAGCGGCTCTGTGAGAGTGCTTTGAGTAGCCAGCTCTATCTATCCACAGCACTGTGTGAGCTCTAAAGAAAGGTCTGGCTGCATAGATTATCATTCTGCAATTGGGAAAAATTGCTCCTCTGTAAACCAGTTGTAGTCCTCCTGACTACCAGGGGAAAAAAAATGATCAGATTACATTTTTTTTTAAATTCCCCAGTCTTTGTAAGGTAATTAGAATACTGAAAACATTTTTTTGAAAAAAAAGTTTTTATTTTTAAGATATCATGTGTCCACTACAGTGGACATTGGAACGCCATACATGTGAAACGAACCTTGATGGCAAGTAGTTAGTCCCAGAGAAAATATCACAAAGTCAACATAAAAATGATTTTAGCATCCACATAACTGTCTAACGTCGCTTTTGTTTTTTTGCTTTGTTGTGCTTTGAAGATATCATGTGTCCACAGTGGACATCAGAATGCCATATGTGAAACTGAACCTTGATGGCAATCAGTTAGTCCCAAAGAAAATACCAGGGTTTAACATCCACATAACTGTCCATCATCACTTTTGTTTTGTTTTGCCTTGCCTTGTTGTGCTTATTTGGTATGATACTTCAAAATGCAATTCCCCTTCTTGGAAACAAAATGGAACACCTTTTACCTCGTGCACATCACAGAGGTTTTGCTCTTGCAGACGGATCTGCGACACCTTGCTGCATGTGCTTCGTCCACCATCTCTGTAAGATGGATTGCGCCATAGTATCTCAGACTTGCATTTGGCTGCGGTTTCCACTTTTGACGTGGGGGAGTGTAGTCATCTTCACTGTCACTTGTGACTCCTGCTTGGGCTCGAGTAATCAAGCCTTCACCAAGGAGCAGTTTGAAGTCAAGGAACTTTAGTGGTTTCTTCCCCAGAAACTGGCAGTCACTCTTATACTGAAGCCAGGAGTTGGTGATTGCAAGGTCAAAAAAGTGGAAAACTGCATGTACTGTCCATTTCCGAGTGCGAGAGGCCATCCTGTAGAAACTCAACATTCGGTCAACCAAGTCCACACTACCCATGTTGGTGTTGTACTCAGCAACTACCAGTGGCCTTGGCACTCGGACAAACCTTTTGTCTTTCTTGGACCATCTTCTGCGTGAATCCTGAGGTTCAATGCCATGCTCTTCTTCATCAGACAACTCAATATCTGAGTCTCCATCAACTATTCGTCTATTAGTCAAATCCTCTCTGCTTCTGAGAATGACTCCATTTCTTTTCATTTGAGAAAAACAGAACAAAGTAGAAGAAATAACTACAAATGTCCACTACGGAGGACATTTCTTAAACACTTAAATACTAAGCTAAAATACAAATAAAATAATTCAAAAAATGTTTCAATGTGTTCTTAAGAGACTTATATAAAATATGCTAGCAACATTTTAAGCCCAAATTTGGTCAAGAGAAAATATTATGCACTTACTTTTCCTTTTCCCATAAAATGTGCTTGCACTGACAAACGCCATTTTCCAGAAGGAAAAAGTCAAAGGTTCCAAAGCCCCACCCCTTTACATTTGGCAACATTGAAAATCCCTAGATGTCCTCTGTAGATAGCAAAAGGAGTCAATGCAGTAGTATGCTGTGGGTGGGAGATATTCAGGTTTACAAATGTCCTCCACAGAGGACAAATCTGAACTACTGGTAGTCAGGAGGATATTGCACAGTGATAAACCAAAACATACTGATGGTGCAAAATAGTAATGCACACAGTGGAAAATGGGGAAAATGCAGAAGTAGCCCAATGGCGGGCTTATACCCACAAACTATATCTAGTGAGTCAGACTATCCTCTAAGATTATATCAACAGGCTAAAATGCTCGCATTAACATGTTGACGTGTAGCAGGTATAAAGATTACCATGTTTTTGCAAGCTTGGGTTATTGTATTAGCATGCTCCATTTTCACATGAGCACAAAACCAGAGGCTCACCGAAGTCAATATTATTCATCCTCAGTAAACTTTGAATGTTTTTTCTAAATTTAATTGCAATCAACCCGATATGTTTTTTGATGTTTCACTCTGGACTTAAGTGTCGGTCATCATGCTACCGTTTCTCAGCTGTGTACATTTGTAGAGAGGAAAAGCACAGAGAGAGAGAAAAGCTGTGTTAATTCATGTTAATTCTCAAATGCCAAGTCTAATGTTAACTTTGTTAAAACCGTTAACAGTCAGCACTCTAAATCTATGTATTACCATTGATGAAACACTTATTTATCAAGCAAATATTTGTCAAGTGTCATCAGAGTGACCATGCCTTGCTTAGTTTTGTGTGCCTTTATCTGAACCAAAGCAAAGTAATGATTGCTCTCTTGCTTTGATGGTCAGGGATCAGTGCTCTTTGGATAGATCATCTGCCAGTGACCAAACACACCAGTGCACACATCTGACCGGTGTAATTATACCAGGAGGAAATCAGCTTTCAGCTGAGGGAAATCAAGGCTTTAATCTAATCAAAGATAAGGCTGCACACAAAGATATGCAATGTGTAGGTCTTTACACGTTTTAGCTCTCTTGAGAGAAATTAAATGCTGCTCTACTGTTAACAAAGGAAATCTGTTGGTAGGGTTACATTGTCACAATTCAGAGCATTAGTGTTCAGTGACACACCAACTGTCTATGAATTATCAGATGAACATCATAATCAGGATTTGGAGTGAGATTGTTGCAGATTTGTAGGCCCTATGTTAATGTGCCTGCAGAGTTTTAACCACATGGGCGTCTTCAGACTGACTCAAAATAGCTCTAATGACAGATGGTAAGCGTTGGACTGCCGTGAACAGAAACAATCATTATATCCCTGTGGAAAAAAGTCCAATTTGAATCTTTTTGCTTTCTCCCCCCTATTGTGTTACACACATTCATAAACAACCACACACACAGGCACACAGAGGAGACGTAACCTACTGTTGGTGTTTGGATTTTCTTTTTCACATCCATCATAGATCTATTTAATGTCATTGGTAAAATTTTAAGTCTAATTTACAAAGTACAAAGTTAATTTTTTCATCATTCTAGTTTATCTGAGCTCTCTTTACTTCAGTGGAAGATATGATTTCCACTCTTATCTATTTAAGAATGGTTTGTAACTGCTCAAGTAATCTAGTTTAAGGAGACAGAGGAGTTTATAAATGTAGTTGTTAACAACTGTAAATCACCTCTATGTGGAGGCTGACTCACAATTTGCATTAAATACACTATAATATATTACAAGCAAATGTAAGGACATTACAAACTGCTTTAAAACATTAAACTCCATATAAATGCTAAACAGAACAGGATAAATCGTGAACAGGATCTTTTTTGTTGAAGTTTACATCCTTACTCCTCATTTCATGGTCACATAATTATTTTTTTTATTCTTGCCATCTGTTTAATAGCACATCAGTTTGAGAAACTTGGAAAACTTTACTGAAATGTTTGTAGACGACACTTGTTATGAGTACATGTGACGGTAGTAGCAGGGTGAGTATCTGAGCTGCTGCGGTACGGGAGCTCTCTGCTACTTAAGCAGACCTTTAGAAGCAGAGTGGAGCTCTGGTTTTTACAGCTCTCAGTAGACGAGCAGGCTATCGACAGAAAGCAGGAGACTCCTCTGAATTCTGATTACAGCCACTTTGTGACACCTGGGGGAATGTGAAAGATGTCTTTAAACCCATCATAAATATTCACAGCGACTTAATTGTGCGTGCTGAAGTGATATAAAGACCCAGCAGCATCACACTTCTGGGAAATCGATGGTACAGAGCGGAGTACTTTGGCACCACACTCGGACTTAACTTGTGAGAAACTCACAGGAACAGGATCTTCGTGCCGACGATCTGCTCTGTCACACGTTCAGTCCTGCCTTTGGGCCTCCTGCCCGCTGCAGCCTCCCTTACAGCGACAGCTTTACCAAAACTCCACCTCTCTCCTTCTGCCATTGTTCCTTCTCCTCCAGCACCTCCCCTGATTTTTTATTGACTGTTTCACTAATTGCAGCCTGCATAAACAAAGTGTGGAGGGGACTTGGCAGTATAAAATGCTCAGATAATTAGTTTTGCAGGAGGGAGGAGTGTGTCTGTGGACATTGATCTGATGGTTTGCTCTATTGGATGGGTGAGGGAGGGACTCCTGTGATGGTGACAGGTAGCCTGTCTCATGGATCACAGCCTCTCGTCAATACCGCCCCCCCCTTTCTAGTGGTCTGCTGTAGAGCATTTTCTGGAATGACACAGGTGCCTAATTGATTGAGAAGGGACATTTGTCATTATTTGTCATTATTTTTGTATTTCACCATTTCTTTTTTCTTTTGTCAACCTTACATCATGTCTTTATAAGTAAAAAAACAAAACAGCTCTTCAGGAATTTCTGACTATCTCTTTAAAAACATCACCCGTGAAATTTTTTTTATTTGTACTGTTGTACCACAAGTAGTTTTTTTTTGCAGGCAGGATGTAGTCCTTAGCATGGTGCAGCACACACCAGCAGAATCTAAATGGTTCATTTTCTCCTCTGTTAACACGAGAGGGGGGAGTTGGGGGAGGGGTTTGCGCAGTGGCGTGTGCTAGGTGTAGCAGAAATAAAGATGATGATGATGAGAGTGTTGGGGTGCAGGTGCTCAGAGAGCAGGGGAGATGACCTTGGCCATGGTGGCGACCACAGAGAGGAGCCAGCCATCTGTCTTGGGCCATGAGGAGGTGACCCAGCATCATTGTTTAGTCTGACGGGGTACACTGGGGTCACGGGGAGGGCCAGACCTCCTGGGTGGAGACCAAAATGGGGTGTCTGAGCTTTATGAACACTCACGATAAAGAGAAAAAAGATGTTAGCCAAAAGTGTACAATAAATTATACCCTAAATGTTTTTCAAATGTTCAAAAAGCTGTGACCTACTCTATTATTTTGAGAAAATGCTGTATAAAATAAAATAACTGCTACATCACACAGAGTTCACCTCTGTGGCCTCATTTTATTCAGAATCCTTTTTTATACCAATGAAATAGCCCTAATTATTCTGTCATTTTGATGTGGCACCCCATAACCCTTTACCAATTTGTGAGGCATTTTATTGAAAGCAGTAAGAAGAGAAGTGATTTGGACGTAATTTGCTCCCTGACTCAATTCAGCATGGGCTTTTAATCTCCATCCCATATGAGTACTTCAACAAAATCTGTAATTTTTGTAACAGTTCACCCCCTGTTCTGTCCAAGCTAAGAATGCTGGTTGAAAAACATTTTTTTTAATCCTGCACTGATCACCTAGTTAAAATAAAATAGATAAACAAATAAAAGAGTTGATTTGTTAACTACAGCAAAACAATATAGAAATAAAAGTCCTCAGCCATACTAGTGGCTTTGGAAAACTGCAACACACACAGTGCTTAAAGGTAAATGCAAACATCAGCGTGCTCACAATGCTGGATAAACATGCTGGTTTTTTGCAAGTGTGTTACCATCTTAGTTTAGCAGCATGCTAACACTTGCCAACTGGCAAAAACACAAAGTGGAGGCTGACGGGAACTTAACAGTTGCAGATATATTTTGATGAAAGTAAAGTAAAATTTTGACCTGATGGGGATTCTAGACGGAAAATCAGTGAATAATTAAAGTTACATGGATTCATGCTCTCAGGATCGTGAATGTCTGCACAACATTTTGCTGAAATCCATTAAGAGATATGGACCAGAGTGGTGGACAAACTGCCATTGCCATCCATGAAGCCATCTGCTAGCATGGCCAAAAAGTGATATAATAAATATTTACATAAAAAATCTATGTTAACCAGTAGTTTTTAATCTGAGAAGACATAAATAATTCTGCCACTTTTGGTTGCTTTAATTTTAGCTCACTTCATAATGGTACAACTCTTCATGAAGTTATTATATTTTGAGACATTTTTCACTGACCAGTTTTTTCCTGTCCTCCGTGGTCTCCAGGGAAGGGCCCAAGTCCAAAGAGAACACTCATCCCAGACAAAGACCTCTGATGGAGCAGTCAGTCTGTCTGACAGAGACATGGCAGACGTGCAATCAAGGTGTTAAATGATCGGTGGGCCATAATGTCCTTTCACTTTAATCACAACCCTGCAGCTCAAGTTTTACTGGGCAGTTTCAATCACAGTCCCTGTTTCCTTTCACACAGGACTTGACCCTTTCAGATTGCCCCCCTCATATGCCTTACCCTAATGACAAGTTTCACTTCTCACCTCATGCTCATTAGTCACCTTTGTAAGCCATAAGCCCATTGCAGCAGGGTCCATAAATTTACAAGGATATGGCCACATGAATAAGTAGCTTTTTTTTTTTTAGAAAACTGTCACACAGAGTGAGCTCACTCTGTGTGAATATGACCATAGTGCTATAAGATGGGGCATTTTCAGCATGATTGGTTGAAAGGCAAATAGAGATGTTATTATGTGTTAATCACACCCAGCTTCAAAGACTAAGCTTTTAACTTCCTGGACTCCCGCTGGACTTAAATTTCAAAAGTTGCAAATAGCAAGTATGAGTGAGATCAGGGGTTGCGTCAGAGCTGTGGTCTGTTGGCTGCAAGCAAATACTGAGTGACAGGGAAGCTAGAGCCTCATGAAAGTCACTATAAAATAGGTTTACAGCTTTGCATAGTAAAACTGACCTCTTCACATCTCTTTACTCTGTCTGCAGTGTAATGACATCAAGTGCTACTATGCAGCACCCACCAAGGCGTAGATGGACAAAGATGAGAGCAGGGCTGGGCGGCTGATATGACTAAGCCTTGCTCATTCCTGTCACTTCATCTCTTTTACAGGAAAACTCCAGTTAATTGGTACTGTGACTCCATTTGAATCAGAGCGTTCATTATTGAGTTGGCAATGTTGTGGCCTCTATATAACTCGCAGCACAGATTTAAAACACTCACATCCTTTTAAACAAACTCTCATTTTGAACTTGTCACAACAAATTTGTACCAGCATGTCAGCAAAGGCTCTCTCAAAATGAGGGGTAGTGCTTGATTAATGTAAATTTTCCTTTTTGTAAGCAATATGCACAGTTGCATATTAATTCTATAAGGTAACTAAACTTTAAAGACATAGTTTAATATGTGACTTATTCACTTTCTTGCCTAGGAACCGTAAACATGCTGGCAGTTAGCTAGCTTAGCTTAGCACAAAGACTTGAAACATTCCTGATCTCATTATGGAATTAGTTCAATACATAACAGCCCCATAACAGAACAACTTATTGCTTTGCTAAACTAAGCTAACCTAACCAGTAACTGAAAGGAGAAGTTAGATGTTTTGGTCTACAAACATGGACCTTATTAAAATCAGATAATTCTACATTTTATGGGGCTTGTAAAGCAACAGCAGGAGAAACACATTGCTTGTTTTTTTTCATTGGTTTGTTTTATAGGCCAAAATCATTCTCTATTATTGGTCAGTGAACTACAGGTTATCAACAGAAACAACAGAAAGTGAAAACAAATTAAAGGATACCCTGCGTGCAGTATCCACACTACAATAGATCACACCGTATTGTTTCCATGTTCTGTGTGTTTACATGAAGGCTCAACTCAAGGAGAATTTGTAGCCTTACAGGTGTGTGAAGCTGCATTGGTGTGAAGTCGATATGTCTCAGAAATAGTTAATTTCATGGTTGGCACAGTGCACCATCCCCCTCTGTATTGAGCGAGGGTTAAGCCCGTATAAATGCATAGGTTTCTTGAACAGCACAAGCCTATGATATTCATTCTCCTGCCGCTCTGAGCCCAGTATGTGTGAAATGGTGTGTGTTGAATCTCACCTCTTATTCTTTTAGCATGACCAGCACCCCTTTTTGATTTCATAGGCTCCATTACTCTTCAATCAGGGCCATGCTTAAAGGCGAAATGTATAGAAAGGGCTGCCTGCATACCAGTGAAAATGATACTTTTACTGTTTTATGTTTAAGTACACAGTATCTCTGGTATAGTGGATGAAATATGAAGGGCTGCTTTTAACCAAGAAAAATATTTAAAACATGAAAAAACAATTTGCTTTAAACACAATGTAGATTTAAATGTAATCATGGCGGAGTTTTAAATCAGAGCAGAGAGTGAAAAGAACCTTTACGTAATAATAATACAGTCTTGATTGGACAGTTTTGTATTCTAAATTGAAATTTATGACTGTGTGACCTACCACACTGCAGACCAAGGCAAGTAGCTGTATGAAAGCTGCTCATAGTGAAGCACACGATTGCTATCATATTAATTCTTGTCTTGCCGTGACCCTCATGTCCAGTTCACAGATGGAGATCCATCCAAAACACACTCTGTCCTACGACCATAATCTTGACTTTTGACCAGAGTCATTGCACTTGACAGGGTCTCGACCTTGTGGAAGATGGAACATAGAGGACAGAAGGTTCACATTGACCCTGGCTTTTAGCACAAGTGATTGTTATATGCTATTCCACCTGACACTGACAGATTCAGAGCTTCTCTCGTCTTTTCTTTGAGAGAAAAGGACAATACCAAGAGTTAAAGGGTGTTGATTTTTTTCTGGAAGTCATCACATTCCTGACATCTTTTTGCCAGTCATCCTTGTAGTTCTAATAATTAGAATTAGAATTTATCATCTAAAATTGGCAGATATAACCAAGCAAACCTTATGTACAGAAAAGGCATCCCCCCCTCAATCCTCGTTGTGTATTCGGATAAAAATAACATTTGAAATGTGTTGACGCCAAATGCTGGCAAACAGAGAGAGAGAGAGCACAATATGAAACAGATGCCAGCACAGATGGAGGATAAACAGGCACATACATTTCTGTTACAAAGCAGAACTGTCACTCGCAGCAGTAAATGATTGTGGCGAAGTAGGGATTCAGAGTCTGTGGTCTCAAGGGTTTCATGGCCTTTCTGTACATCTGTCTCACCGCAGCAAATAGAAAGTCTTCACAGCAGCCGTTGAGATTATTCATTTGACCCTCTAAGGCAGACATGATTTTTGTCTTTTTTTCTTGCTGAACTTTCATCAGATGCGGATGAAACTTATGACTCCTCCAGGATGTTTTAGTTCCTTGACATCTTAATTATGTGCTAAACTTTTCTTTATCTGATCGTAAATTCACCTTTTTGTCTCCAATCGACACTATTACTTTGTAAATGTTGTCTTATTGTTACAAAGTTAGAAGCCCTTTACCAAGAGTTTAATGTGTACAAGAGGCTTAGATTAACTGCCTGCACAAGCATAAAGTTTGAGTCATCCTGTCTCTTTATTTATTACGCTTGTGTTTATTATTTGGATAGAGGGAGGTGTGTGGCGTAGGTGAGAGTCTGGAGCTGTCACTTATTGAGAAAGCCCAAGGGAACTCAGTCTTTGATTTACACTCTGGAAGGACACCTGCAGTCTTCAGCATTGTTGTTATGACATGTAATTACAGAAAGTCTTTTCTCTCCCACTCTGCAACCCCATGGCTATATTGTTTTATTTGAAGCTTTAGAGGCCTTTTGTTTTGTACAATAAATGAATTTGCCTCAAATGGTATACACTGCTATGGCTGCTGTTATATGTGTAATGGTATAGAGGAATCCAGAGGTTTCCAGATGTGCGTCTTTACCTTAAAACCCAAAGACAGCCTATAATAAGTCAGCTGGAGGGTGTCAACAGCTGGTAATGCAGGATAATGTTCTCTACCAAACTTCTAACAAAAAAACTTCATAACTGCTGTATTTAAATCTGCATAAGGTCTAGGGCTGCAACTAACGATTATTTTTGTTCTAATCTATCGATTATTTTTTCGATTAGTGGATT
>JAQNCA010000007.1:13079484-13095150 GCA_029783725.1 Acanthurus tractus | reverse complement strand
AATATGTCGATGACACAGTTTTAAGTGAAAAGAACATAAAAGTTACACTGCAAAATCACACAGCTTGAGTTGTGCATTTTTAAATTGTTCTATTTTCCCTCTGCATGCCAGTATACAGTATTGTCTATCAGTCTGAGTGTCAGACAGAGAACCATCTAAAAACGATTAACATGTCTTTGGTAAAGGATGAGAGTGCCCGCGAGCTGGAGAGATTCATCACTCATCAGATTCTGTTAGGGATATTTAGGAGCTTAATTTTGTCGTTCCGGGCGGTTGATACAGCCAGTGATTCAACATTGTTATACCAGAGACTGATGTCTCCTCTATAACTGATGTGCAGATGGCCTGCAATTCCTCAAGGAGAGGGATGGCCTCCACCGCTGGAGTTAATGATGTCATGCTGACGGCTGATCAGACTCTTTCCTTTGTACCACCCTTTGTTATATTATCAAAGTGAAGCTTTTTCAGATGCCATAAAACACAACTTCTGCTTAAATAATTGGACAGTAAATTGGTTTGTAGAAAAATTGTCAACAACTTTGATAAGAGACAATATCTTGCCATTTGTTAAGCAAATTGCCTGACATTTGCTTCTTCTAGCTTGTCAAATGGGAAAATTTGCTGCCTTTTAGTGTTTGATATCTTTTTATAAACATATTTTGTTTAATGACTGCTGCCCTGACAAAATAAGCCATTTAAAGTCACTAATTGCGGCTCTTTGAAGTTGTCATAAGAATTTTTTACTATGTCATAGTGTTAATTTCTAGTTAAACATTTGCAACCTTCAGGCTCTCAAATAAGAGGCTTGCTGCTTTTTGTTTTTCACTGTAGAATGAATATCCTGGGTCTGACAAAACAAGCAGTTTGAAGACACTCTCATATAAGTTTGGAATGTTTTTCTGGGCATTTTGACAGTTTTTTTATTATTTGTTTTACTATTTTGTACAAACAATCTTTGTCTCCACTTGTATGCTGAATATTGGAATCAATTCCTTAAATAATGCAATAAGGTTCAACAACTCTACGGACTGCAGCATCCAGAATGATCATTCAGTTGAATCAACACATCTCTCAAACAGTTTCAACAGAAACTTAATATTTTACCCTGGATAAAGAGAGGAATTAATGCAGTGCCGTTGCATTAGACTACATTAGTTTCAGCTTTGTGTATGTGCCTAATGAAGTGGCAGCTGAGTGCATGTGCAGATAACTCCTGGATTTCATAAAGCCGACAATATTCACTATATCTTAACTGCCAGGCAAAACTTACATTTATAGCAAACTAAAGTATATGACCTCAAGTCTCTGTTGAAGAGCACATCTGCATGACGCCTTCATGTTTAACTTTACCAGGACACCCACCTTTACCCACCTATAGCACAACAATGATCTGATTGGACTGAAGTCTCCAGCTGAAAAGAAGAAAGAACTGCCATACAAATCCATTTTGACATTGCCCAGGGCTTAAGATATGAACATGGTTGATCTTCATATTGCTGTTCTACTTGTACCTGGATCTCCATTTTAATAGGCTAATTACTGGGCAGCTGGCTCGGCAGCCTGTGTGCGCCTCAGTCAGAGGCCTGGCTCTGAATGGGCGTGAGCCTCTGCCAGCAGACTTGAGACAGCTGGCTGTGTAGTGTGCTTTCCAGAGATGTCAGAAGAATCCTTCTTTAATCCTCTGCTCCCCTGCTGGGAGCCTGTTGTTGGAGGGGCATCACACAGAACATATGACACTGTTGATAAGAGGGACTCCACGCGATTCAGTCAAATTAAAAAAGGATCACTTTGGGCTATTAACTAACTGTTTTCTAAATGTGATCCTTCTCAATATGATACTTATTTAAAGATCATTTTGGTGACGCTTTATGCGTCTGGCTGTCAGTTGTGTTTTCTCAAGAAGCAAGTGCAGCATTTCATGAAGTGGAGAGGATAGACAGCACTTGGATTTAATAATTTAAACTCCTCATCCCAGACTGGATGAAGTGTGTGTCATTCAGAGGTGTGAATGGAGTCAGATCTCAGGAGGATTTCTGTTGGATCTCTGCTGGAGGACCACAAGAAAAGGCTTTCCACATGATTTACCATGAAGCAGATTCAGACAGAAGACAGAAGGCAGAAAAACCCTCTGCTTCCACCGATTTGTATCATACTGCAGCAGAGTCTGGTGAAGGTCTGGGCCTGACTGTATATATTAGAGATAATTGTGCAGTCCATGAAAGAAAATTTCCCTTCTGTGACCTTTTGTTTAGCGTTGATTTAAATTTGTTCAGTTATATTAGCAGTGGGATCAGATAAGCTCTACAGTGCAACAGTCTGGGAGCACCATGCTAATTGCTCTGTGGCTAGATAAGGATCTTGGAAAAGCTCCAGATGTGAATTACGAGCACAGTCATATTTAACGACCTACTGTACAGACTGATGCAACTTTGAACACATGGAGGTCTGACCCAGGAAAAAACTGTTTTATATTTTGGCTAAACAGACTCCCGCCTGCTGCATACAGAACCACACACAGACGCACAGCCGCAGACCAACACAAACACCAAGTGGGTGGTAGAATATGACTTTCACCTGGTGAGCAACAGCATCATTGTTTCTGAAAAAAAGAAGAATGAGACCCTTCAAGATGAGAGTAATGATTTACATCACTGGTGGGCTTGTGGAAAAAGATATAATATGTTTGATATTCCCAATTATGATTTTGGAAAGTGCTGGGGGGAATTCACTCTTTCTAAGAAGTCATCTGTCGTTCTGGTTTAGGAATGAGATATTCATAAAAAGAGTACATAAATTCAAGGTAGAGGAGTACTTTATGAGTATCTGCACTGATATGACATGAGATTGTCAAAATTCAAAATATATATGTTATTCTTTGATATATCATTAGTGTTTAAGAAAAGACAGTGTCAAAACAACAGTCTATGCTGCTTGGTTCGTGGACACACGCAGAGAGAGATGCAGATATCAGGAGAATAAAAATGGCCTGTGTGTTCAGAGGGGGCCTCAGCAGAGTCTGATTGATTTGGCTGTAACAGTGACAACAGGCCTCCCCCTGTGTTTCACTCCGCATAATTCTTTGATTAATGCTGCGCATCCCAAAATCGCTCCACTGCAACACGAAATCAAATGAAATCACCTGGATACAATCCATAATTGATTGAAATTGTCAAAGACAAGGGGAAATATCATTAATAACTTGAAGGATTTTTCAAAAAACGTGGATTAAGTGGTTCCTTTTCAGATTGCGTTTATTTGGCCCATAATGCATTTTATCATGCTGCTTGGTGGAATCAGGATGTCACATGTAAAGTATCGGTGGTAAATGCCTTTCTTCCCGGAGTCCCTATTTCACACTGACAGATGCCCGTGTCACCGCTCCCTGCAGGCCGAATTCAGATGCATGTTGCATTGTTATTGGTTGTTATGCATCAAATCAGAAGCCACAGATCACTAAAGCATTAAATGAAAGCACTGTACTCCTCTATCCACTTCGCAGTGTATGACTTTGTTTCAAATCAATACTGTAAATTATTGAAGGCATGGGGTGGGGATATGCCAAATGATATTCATTGAAGGGAATCATGTTCCCCTGGGCTGTCAATAAAGCGGCGCATGTTCTTTCACTGCACCTCTTGGCAAGCCTATTGTGGAGAGGAAATTCCTACTTTGTCAGATTGTATTTTTCATGAATAACAATTACAGACTTTCATAATTCTTTTCATGCAAGGGTGTACTGCCTCAGTGATTGATCTTCTTAAATCTGCCTATTCCCACCTATCCCTGTGATAAGCTGACGATGCACAGTAACACATAATACATCAGGAGCCTAACGGTGTGTCTGTTTGTCCTATTTCAGGCTGTGAAAGCAGGCAGTATATTTAAAGCTGATTTAATATCCATAAGTGAAAAAAGAGGTTGGGGTTTGGCATAAAGAATCATATGAAAGTAAAATGATCAGCAAGATGAAACATCCAAATTCAATTGTGTATAAAAAGGTTCGGTAAAGGCAGATTATGTAGGAAGATATTTTAAATTGAAAGCTACACATTCCCAGGTGTGCCTTGAGATTTTGACTTGCTTTTTGGTGTTTTTAACCTTTATGCTAAGCTACATTACTTACCGAAGCCATGACTTTTTAATTTCTGGAACACTAATAAATCATAAATGCTTAAATGGTCTGACTTTGGCTTATTGGCACTGTTTAGCAATTGTAATGATTGTTGTCTTTTTATAATAATAAGTATCCTACCGTTGTAAGAAAAATGTCACATTTCTGAGATACAATATCTTATTTTTAGTGCAAAGCTGTCATGGTCATATAATCTGTGGGCTTAAGAACAACTGTTACGGCAACAGGAGCCTTGATTTTATTTAAACCCCTCCCTCCATATCAAAAATTTGTGTGTGTGTGTCAGGATTGCGTACTCCACAAAATCTGAGATAATGTGTGCAAGTGTGAAATCATTAGCATCTGTCACATCACACCAGTGCCAGTGTGCATCGCCCTCCCCTGAGCAGCTTTAGGTTTGATGACTGTCCGCCAAGTTCTGCTGATCCACCTTTTTTTTCTTTCTAAAAGATGCAAGGTAAACCAGCGCGATACATCCTGGACTCTGAAGGTCCAGCAGTTGCCTCACTGATGTGTGACAGCCATTATTACTCTAGCTGTCAGTATTACACACATAAGTGAGCAGATGATGCCTTATAAGAGGTAGTATCGTGATAGAGCCATCAATACACGCATCCTTGGCCCCATTCAGTCCGTCACACTTTGTTCCACCGTGCATGTGTGTGTGTATGTGTGCGTGCTCTGGTGAGAGGGAGGTTTATGAATAAATTGACAGAGTGTAAGATTTTGAGCTGTTGCTAGAAATGGGTAACTATCATCTTTGCCTCCCCTGGTACCCCGATGCCCCATCTTGTCTTTGTCACAGTGTCATCATGGACTCACACTACTGTGGCCTCAAGAGGTACTTTCCACATGATATTTCCCCTCAAACATGGTTCTGAATTGTTGCAACAAAATCATAAATGCAGCATTACTGGACATTTTTTTGAAATGAAACCATTAGTAAAAAGAAAATTCCAAATTTATATGGCGTAAATAAAAAAAATTCCTTCAAGGAGAAGCTATTTTCACACTACTGCTTTGAGGATACTGATATGTGAGCTGATGACAAATGAAATAACAAACCACCATGTTTCTTTCTTCTTTTGAGTTTCATTCTGTACTCATCATCTCGTGCTGTAAGCTTGGCCAAATATCCGCTACAGCATTTTATTTACTCTCCAGCATTCTTCCTCACAGTTGTCCCTCTGTGTCGCTTCCTTTCTTCACTCTTTGTCCCCTTACATGTGCAGGAGGAGATAATTTCTTGGCTCTTCTCTCTGCCCATCTTGAGTAAATTCTGGCTGACAGTTTAATGGCCCTAAGACATGAGTCTATGGAGCAAGGCATGATATCTATACCCAGCTGACCGACAGATGAGGGATGGAAAAGGGATTGAATAAAATGGGAGATGTGCCTGAAATATGGGGGAGAAGTGTTATTTTCTTCTACGAGCCCTGCAACCAAGTTCAGACCAGGACACAGCAAAAAGTAGAAAAGGTGCACCTATGTTTTCAAATAGGATATGGGATGTCGGCTGGCACATTTGAATGTCACACCTATTAATAGAACCGATTGACAGTTTTAGAAACACACTTATTTTCATATAATTTTCTCTGCAAGGATGTAAAGGTTGATTCTACTCTCTTGTTAGTCTTTTATCAAGAAATAACTAAAATATTTGCGATTTCAGCCTTTCAAATGTGAGAATGTGCCAGCAGCTCAATGAGTTAGCTTTTAAGGTGCTGGCACAGATTTTGTCATTTTTGTGATGTCTTTATGCAAAGCAAAGCTAACAAAAGCTGTTGGTAGCTTAATGTTTGCTATACAAACATGAGAGTGATATCAAGTTTCTGATCTTGTGTTTGTAGACCCTCAAGGGGGATTTCCAGATCTTAACTGAACTTAAAAACAAAGGGAGACCACATGTTTTTAGGTTTAGTTAAGATCATAACATCAAAGACATAACGTCAGATCTGACCAATTTTAATAAGAATGCACACTCCAGACAATTAACTCAAGATGTGAGATCACACACTCAGCGTTTATACTAATCGATTTCAGAGTGGCTCTCTGATGATTTTAGAGTAAGAAATTAAACGAGCATTAAGGCAGCCTGTTGTTTGCCAGTCTCACCTTTGAATGCTATATTTTATACTTAAAGTATAATGAAAGAAAAATAAAGTGGACAGAGTCGCGCTGGAAATCTGCATGACTCATATGTTTTGCATGTCAAGTTCAAGTTGAGATGAAAACAAGTTTTATTAGGTCTCAAGAGAGGCTAGTGCAAGATGATGTTGAAAAGAAATAAATATTCTGCATTCAGTTGGTGACACCTCCTAGTCAGCTTGCTTAGGCTTTCTTTACAGCCTAACCTTGCCAGTACAGCCAATGAGGACATGATTACATTTGTTCTAACAGTAATTTGAATTCATCTAACATAAACACTCATTCTGTAGGTGCAGCCACAAACTATCAGTGAAAAACATTACCATGAAATTCCAATTCAGACGTGTGGTTTTTTTTTTCTTTAACCCCCACAGCATCGTCAGGGGTTTAAGGTGGATTTGCATACTTTAAGATTCTCACTCAGCATTTCACTTTGGCCTAACATATGCTGAGTGACAGCTTTGATGTCCAACATATGCATCTAATCTCAATCATGCTGCATGTGCACATCACTGCAAGATAAGGAGTGCATACTCCACCAAATCCTGGAGATGACTGTGGTTTGATGTTGCCAGTTGTTTATTTGGAGTTTACATTCTAGTTTCAGCGTCCTGCACTCTTGTCCATACTTTATCCACATGCATGTTTGTTGATACTTGCATAGAAGGACATCACCATTTTGATTAGTGCAGTGTGTGTCTTTTTTTTCCTTGAAATAATTTGATCTACTGCAAATCTGTAACAAATTTAAAAAGCATTTTCTTGTCAACAAGCAACTGCAACTTCAACCAGAAACTCATATTGTTTGCATAAAGAATTCCTTTTGAAGTTTATTAGGTTTTTTAACTGGCTTTTTTTTCTTTGATCACACATGGCAGAAGGCACAGTTAGCTTTATTGAAAGGGAAAACTACCATCTTGTGTAAGAGTTTGGATTTTCTTCTTTTTGTTTTACAGCAGAAGTCTTTCTGGGAGTTCTGTAAGACATTTCTCTCTTTCTTTTCCATTTATCTAGAGATAGTGTCAACTGCTTTGATTTCCTTAATATAAAAGCCCATTTGGCAGTTCATTATGTTTGCATCTGGCATTAATATGGTGTCTGTGTGGGATAAGATCCAGTGAGAGACCCAAGGTTGGTCCATCAGACAGTTAGCTCTAATCCTCTTTCTGTCTGTATTCTCTTGAAGAAACTGTTTATCTGCAGCTTCGTCAGAGTCATGCAACTTAGCTAGAGGGTGAAAAATTGTTTGAATGTCTCTTATTTTTTTGGGCTACTGTTCAAAACGAGAATTGACTATAGTAGAGATTATCATTGATTGAGATATAAAATTATATATAAAAATATCTGTTAAGAAACTGAAGTATTGTGCCCATTTTAATTTCAGTGCTAGATGCAAGAACATGGTGACTCTAATGATCATCCTTTAGCTTTAATTCAGTCCTCTCTGAGGTGCATTGTTAGCGTTGCTACGCCAGCCTGACCCTCTGATTAATCCTAACTGTTATGCTAGCAAGCTCGTAACCTTATGCCTTACCCTATGTGTTGCATTAGACATGAAGTTTTTCTTAATGAGCAGCTGCCTTTGACGTGGATAGTTACAGTTTGTGGTCTTGGTTGAAACAAGACTTTTTTAATCAGTCTTCTTTGTCTCCAAAAGTCTGGGAAGGTGCAGGGTGGCGACCGGTGTTTATTTATGGGTCCTCACCAACTCAAACCTGGAAGTCTTTCTGTTTTCCTCTGCCTCTCCCTCAAAGAACTGCTGCTGCAGAGTTAGAGCAACTTCACAAGAGCGCCCCCCTGTGTAATGTCAGTAGGACCCATGCTTCTGTTAGCCTGGCAATCACACCAGTTTCTACAAAAAACTTATCATAAGATACATCATTGAGAAGTAAAGGTCTCATTGTGAAAAGCGTGTAATTACACCAGCTGAACGGTCTTTAGATAATTTATTAGAAGAAATTACAATTTAATTGGCAGGTAAAATGCTAAAGCAGGCCTCCAGGGCATTAGGTTTCATATCTTCACATATTGCATTTATAGATCTTTAATTATTTGAGTGAATATTAAGAAATTTAAAGATTAGCATGAACAGTTGGCCCGTGTTAAGACGTGACTCAACAGCTGTGGTCTTTGGTCTTAATGTCAGACAGGACATTCTTGGCCCCAGCTCAGACCCCCTGCTGACTAAACGCAGTAAAGTCATGAGATTCAATTTGGTTTTGTAAATGATGCACTGGTACCGCAGCTCCCATTCAAGGCAGCCCGGTTTAATTACCGTTAATTACAATTTGCATAAAGCTTTTTAGCAAACGGCTCCTGAAGCGCCTGTTATAATTATACATGAAATGAATGGTAAGCTGATAAAGGCTTGTGAGTGTGCGAGTGCTCAAACAAAAAGGGCCTGCTTTTAAAAAACCATCTGATAAGTGAAAGTTAAATGGAAAAGAGCAAAATAAATGTGCTGTGGTTCAAGAATGTCTCAACAATGAAAGAATGTCTGTTTGCTCAGATGTTGTTTTTGCAAAAAGAGGGAAAGGGGTCCTGTTATTCACATTTCATGAAACGCAAATTATGTATTTTGCAAAAGGCAATGCGAAGGGTTGGAAGGCAAGTGTTCGCACCAACAATAACAGAGATAGTGAACAGAGTGTAGAGAATGCTTTCAGATTTGAATAATTTAGGCTGTTTGTTCTTGTTTTTTCTTTACACCAAATATTAAATGCTGTCAAGAGTCTGTAATAAACTGTGAAATATTGAATCTTCACTGGCTCAGTAATTTTCTTTGACATTTTAATTCTGAGTAACCAGGTTTAAAAAATTATTCAGTATAAATATGCTGAAAAAGATAAGAAGAATATCTATCTGAGACCTCATAATTCTCCACTTAGCATCTAGAGTTGCCGTTAAAGAGCTCTTCAATCACATCCAAACTTCACAATCAGCCAAACCGAAATTCTCATCTTTGTCACATTGTGTCTAGACTCTCTCACCTCTTCTATTTATCACCACCTCCCACGACAAATGGCACCATTAGGCCTCATATTGTAAATTAGAAACAAACATGGGATGTCTCCATCACTAGCCAATCAGCACTGCTAATAGGAGATAGCCTTCACTCATGTTTTCATTGGCCATGTGTCTCTGCCAAACACCGTAGTTAAAAGGTGACACTAAATAAATTGGGTTCCTCTGAGATAACCACGGCTGAAAACTGAAATCACATTTGATGGCAGTCATTAGCTTGGCTCGTTGGCCAAATACATCATTCTGTCACAATTTTGGCCCACGGAAACTATTAAATGCCATTAGTGGGGGAGCATTTGAAGGCAGCAAATTACCCATGTGCTACACAGGTTTCTGCATCAGTATTTTCAAAATGTTTGCTTTGACATGGAGTGTGAACTGTGAGCACTGTATATCTTTAACTTTTTGGCATTCCCTCACTTAAGTAAAGGGCTGCGCAGGGGTGTGCATGCTGCAAATGCATCCTAATACTGCCGTTTAGATGTGCGCTTCCACTTAAAAAGTATTCACGAGGCACACCTGTTAATTTGAAGCAGAAGAGCGCATTACTGTCCTGCTTTGAATGCAGTGCTAACAGGTTGCCCCCACTGCTTGCCAATGAACTGACATTTAAAATGCATCTCCATTTTTGAATCTCAACAACAATGTCTGACATTCATAACAACCTGGAGGTCATTCTCTTATCTTCAACCAATAGGTATGTGCTCGAACCTCTCTGACATGGCTGATAAACAAGACAGCTCTGACAGAGAGGAACCTCTGTGGGGCCGATGTCACCCTGTGACCCTCTTTGGCCCTTCGTCCCCTGTCAGTGTTTGTGATGCCGCGGTTGACAGCCACTGTCACGGGAGGAGCCTGCGACCTTTGCCTAACTAATGGATCCTTTATCATCCCCCGTGCCACTAGCATGGTCCCTGTGTTTATTGCTCTTTATTTTAAATTAAATCCACAGCAGTGCCCATCCATCATGGTCGCCCATGACCTTTAGTGGAGGTGATGATTCGGCCCTGCAGAAGGCTGTGCAAAGGCTCTAAGCGGCCTTCCAACCCGAGGACACAGTTTCTTTGAACCTGACTCACGTATCTCAAATAAAAAATATTCACTTACCTCTGCGGAAATGTGGTTTTTCAGTGTATTATGTGCTCTTGAAGCTGGTGTCATCTCTTTTTGATTTCTAAATTGTTTATATTACCATCTGTATAGTAGAGTGTCAAAAAACTTACTCTATAGTCGAATCTTTGCATTCAGCTTTGGCAAAATATTGATTGGCTAACTGGCTCATCAGGTCGCTCTTGATTTTTTGACAGTGCCAATAATGTGCCATAATGTTCATTCAAGTCAAACCCAAGAAGAATGAATGTCAGTCATGCCATGTATGAAAATATTTCATATGCGTTGAAAAGCAGTAAGCATTAGCATACAGTAGACCCAGTAGTATCATGATTTGTTGGGTGGCATATTGATGACGATTTGAGATATTAAAAAAAAAAAAAAAAAGACCTTCCATGACATTTCTACTGTCTTTGCTGTAGAGCTCTTTCCTGCAAACAGCAAAAACATTTGGAAGGTTCGTAAATTAAAGGCACATTGTTGTGATTGCTGCTGGTTAGGTTTTTGTGTACAAAAGCAGAAGGGATCCCACCCAGTGGATGCACCCTCAAAATAAGCATGTAAACCTCAATAGTACGTTTTTGCCCTTGAGTGATGTCCTTAATCTGTGTGGATGCGGATCACTGCTGTACTTTGGTTTCCCTGCTGAATAAGAGAGTGCCGCAGTACTCTGTGGAGGTTATTCTGCCTTATTCCCCCGGCTCAGCTGAGATAAAACACCAGCTATGAGGAAACGTTTCCCAGCGGCTAATAGGATCTGATAGTATCTTAGAAAAATTGAGAGCTAGAAGAGTTCTTTCTTACTTTCTCTGCTGTACTTCCCTTCAGGAAGACCTCAGTAATTTTCTACTATCCATCAGCACATTTTAATAGTTTGTCATGTTGCATGAAGCATTCTGAAGATCAACTGCGGGTACTTTGTTTCCTAGAATCAAACGAAACACTCGAGTGATGAAATTGGCCGTAATTGTGTGCAGTGCGTTTTATTTCAGACTGAACATCTAAAGGGCATTGCATGGTGTTTTTAACTTTGCTTTTTATCTCTTTAAAAGTGATAACATTTGCATCCATGAATAAGCATCCATTTCCCTTTTTGCAAATTGTTCAAATTGCAATCTCATGTTATAAAAGTCTGTTGCCAAAGGAGGCTTTATTTTTCACCCTTTGCAGATGCACATTGTAAAAGCTCAGCATTCTGTGGAGCAGATTGCTTTCGATGGCACTCTTTTGTAAAATGGAACTCAAAGAAAAAGGACAAATTACATTTTGCATTTTGAGAGGCTTAATGTCAGATTACAGCGTCCAATTGTACCTGTGTGGTGCAGAGATTTCATCCATAAAGCCCACTTTACAGTGCTTTTGCAGCGAGTAGGATGCCATTATTCCTGTAAATGGAATATGTACAATGGAAAGCAAGATAATGACTGACAGAAAAATGTGCATTTATCCCAGCCATCAGCTTGAATGTGCAGAGTTCTGTGTTTTTAATAAAATCCCCTCAGGCTCTACTAAATGCTGCTGGCCAGTGCTTTGATAAAGCAGTGTAACACAAATAGGAACTGCCTGCTTTGCCTTATTATGAATTAGCTGCATGGAGATAAAAAGTTCTCTTTAGTGCAAAAGCAACTGGAGGAAAAAAGACTTTAATAATGCCATCTGACATGTGGAACAGCGGCTGGCTCTGTGTAGAGTTGTGGGTGTTCACCGAACCATGACTTTTGTAGAAAGCAGTTGCTGGGCTTTCTTCATCTAGAAGCTTCTATCAGTCACAATTCATAGTGCCCACAGAACAATGAGCAAACAAATCAATAGCCTATCATCTGCACCATCAGCAGCTGAAGTTATAACACCCACTTCTAAACCAAGTCCAGCCTGACTGACTGTAAACCATCGGGAAAACAGCACAATAGGGATGTTTACATCCACTGTCCTGAATTGAAAGGAATAAGATATATTAATGCCTCAAAAAATGACAGTATGTTGGCAGCCAAACTATGCAGGGGTGCTCTCTTTGTCAATTTGTTAAGACGTTCTCATTAGGGATGAGCACTTCAAGTGAGCATACCAGTCGATATTCACTGAGGACTATTCAACCATTTTTAAAGAAAATAACATTCAGTTGTAAGTGCTGCCCATAAATCTGTAGTCAGAGACGATCCAAGCATAGAAGGCTTGCCTTTAGCCATCATCTTTCAGCTGAAGGCTGTTATTTGCTCGCACATCTACTATCAGATGTACCTACTTAGTCTGGCAACAAAGCTCAACATTGGTTGTTGTTCAGTGCACAGGTTCTGTCCCTCTGCTGGATATTTTTCTCTCAGGTGACTCTGCAGCAAAGTTACTGTTGACTTGTAGTATGCCTGCCTGCTTTGCCAGGCAGAGTTTGAACAGCACCCCTTTTCTCTCTCTTTTTTTTTAAGTAGCACCAAATGCAACTTTTAGACCTCTGTAGTAGTCTCTGCATGTTTTTCCTGTTTGTATAGTGACATCCATCAGACCTCATAGCACTGTATAAAATGCTGAACGTCCTCGTACAGAAAAGAAGGTTTCAAAGACGTGCTACTTGTGCCTGGTAATAAGAGGATATTACCCCATTATTGCCAATCGTGAGAAAAAAATAAGGGAAAATCTATATTTTTAAGGACAAGATGGTATTTATGGAGAATATTTTTAGCAATATTTTTTGCATAAATATTTTTTATTAAAAAGTTCATAAGTGATGCCCAATCAACAATTCTGATTTCTTGTTGCCGTAAGACGGTTCTTGTACCCAGGGATTGAAAGCATCAGCATGTTCTGTGTATTTTGATGGGTTATAGTTATACACAAGTCTTTGTGCTAAAGGAGACAGAGCAACAAGAGAGGCAACCACTGGAAAAAAAAGTGTGCTGTGTCTTTCTTTCACAAATGTGAGATCAATGTCTCCCTTATCTTTGTGCTAACCCAAACATCAGTGCCCGCTGACCACAAATTCAGGAGTGAAAATAGTGTGTATACAACACCTCTGTGACAACAAATAAAAGAACAACACTAAAAGCTTTGCAGGAATAGGATCTACTGCTGGACTGTTGTATTGGACTTCATTAAATTGCTCAAGTGCTGCTAATATACTGATAACTGTGGATTGAACTGTGTTGTTTTAGTTCACTGCAAAAGTAGTTTGCCATTTGCAATAACTTAGAATATACGGTGTAAAACCCTCTGAGAGCTCTTTTTTTGTGTTTGTTTGCATTTCATCTGTGGCTGTATGAGTCATTTTCAGTCTTCTATTGTCTGTCTTTAGATGATGCAGAGCTCCACAAAATAGATGAGATCCTTGTAACTAATAGCACTGCCAAAGAATAAATATTCAATGGATTTTTTTTCATTACCTTATGTGGCTTTTTACTACTAATTTGCTATTCTTTTTAAGAGCATGTTCGAAATTGCTTTATGTTTACAAGCGCATAGGTCAGTGGCTCCAAGGTCAGATTTATTGTTGAAAATTGGAACTAATGAATATGCGAAACGGAGTAAAAAGCTTCTACACTATATGTCCTTTTATGAGCTGGAGCTACCCTGGAGTTAATGAGAGTGAATGTAAGGCTTTGGTTCACTATTAAAAATAAATAGATATCTTCTTTTTTCAGCTCTGATAAAAGAGGGATTTTTGTTTGTGTATATTTTGGAATTATAATGACAAATGTTTGATCATAACATTTGTAGAATATAGCTAAAATTGAATTTTTAAAGTCAAAGAAGATGATTTGATATGAATAATACATTTAAATGGTTCGAATCCTCTTGAAACAAAAACTGATTGTTAGTGAATATCCCAATGTCTGTCTATTTATTTATAGTCAGCTGGTGTTTGTGAGTGATACCCTTAAATACAGCTATATAAATATGATTCTCCAAGCGACTTGTTATTGTTGATGCATTGGTAAAGAGACATCAGAGCAGGTCTGATAAGCCAGCCACTGCCACCGAGTTCCCCAAAGCCCAGAGATAGGGCTGTCAACCTCTCTTTTGGCGTAATCTCTCCCACCGTGGCTGCAGCATGTCTGTGAGGATGAAATTGAGCGATAGCTGTCTGCTCTTATCAGACAGGATTTGGTCCGCTGGGAGAGATTTGGCTGCATTGGGAAATGGAGGCGGCACAGTAGAGCTGACCATAACTCTCCGTATGGTATATTCTGCTGACCTCCATGGCTCAGTCTTCCCCGCACACTCACAAGAACACACACACATACACATGTAAGCAGATAGATATACTACATACAAACAATACACATGATAGCACAGATAGTCGTACTGGACCGTAGAGCCAGGTGGCCATGTATGTTCTTTGTCCTCTAAGCTTTATCTCTCTCCTCTATCAGCCCTTTTTTTTGCTGTCTTACCATAATGGTCTCGCCTGGGATTTAAACGTCAGGTCAGCACCTCGTTCTCAGACTCATCAGGATACAGGATATTGAAACAGATAAATGAAAAGGAGCTGAAGGATAGAGAGATGTGCAGGCTGTAGATTGTCTTAGAAAGAAGGTCCAGACGTACAATAATTCCAGCCGGACACATGGAGACATAACTCTCCATACGGTTGTCCTTTGATTGCTTTGGATGGTTATTTGTAAGGCCCAGAATGGTCTGTCTTATCTGGTATTGACTCTGCTCTGTATTACAGTCTGCTCAGATGTTTGAAGGGGGATTTTATAGATACTTTTTGTGCTGCAAAGTAATAAAACCACAAGAAGTGTTTGGAAGTTTCATCAAAGAAAAATGAAAATTGTTGATGGTGTTGGAAAGCATTTTGTTCGAGGGATTACAGAGTATCTGTTCTTTTTTTCTTCATTTGATGCAAGCATGAGTAAATTATACAGTAACAATGTCCTTACATGGATACTTTGCTTTGGGTTGGAACATAGTTGTTATGATTCT
Organism: Acanthurus tractus; assembly: GCA_029783725.1. Classification (NCBI taxonomy): domain Eukaryota; kingdom Metazoa; phylum Chordata; class Actinopteri; order Acanthuriformes; family Acanthuridae; genus Acanthurus; species Acanthurus tractus. Next base: position 13,079,819 of record JAQNCA010000007.1, on the reverse strand, counting down.
GGATTTTAGTCAAGATATCTTGTTTTATTTTGTAGTTTCTCTCCTCTTGTGTCATGATTTGTTCTCCTTCCTGTCTGTGTGTGCTTTCTCACCCATTTTTGATTGCCCATGAATTTTAAATGTTCCTAGTTAGCTTTCACTCCCGTATGTATATAAGTCTGTGTTTTCTTTTCTTTCAGTCATCAGTTCATCTGTCTCACTTCTACAGCAGTGCAGTGTTTGATCTCATGTTTTCTAATCGTGTGTTCTTCAGTTTACCTGTGTGTCTGTTCCCTGTGCTTCATTAGTTTGTTCCTAGTTTTTGTTTTTATCATAGTTTTTTCTGCATAGTTTTT
>JAQNCA010000007.1:13059960-13079384 GCA_029783725.1 Acanthurus tractus | reverse complement strand
AAACTTGACTTATACTTGTTGCTGCCTGAATTCTCCAATGTTGTCTTCTTTGGATCAAATGAGAGATGTTATTTGAAACACCATTTCATCGGTCACACATAATGGAACCTCAAAGGTCAGATGGAAAAATACAGAAGCAGTGTGTACATCGTGCCTTCTCAGACAAACACACTGCAGCTGAGCCACTGAAAGGTTCCAAGCAAACATGAAATGCCACATTGTTTGTGTCTGACAGCATTATGAGTTGGCTAAACACATTTAATGACTTTTCTCCCCAGACATGCAATACATAATATCTGTTTTTCTGAGAGTGATATGGATTAAGATGTCAAATGGTATTAAAAAGGACAACAAGGAGCTGTTGTTTAGCTGACAGCAGCCATGCAGGCTTGTCTGTCCTATTGTTCTTCACCCATGTTGGCTCCCAAGAATGTGCCTGTAGTCAGGCTTATTATTATTATTATTATTATTATTACCTGTGCCTCACAGCTCGGTGATCCCTCTGACAAAGGACTCTGGGGTGGGTTGGCTGGGGGGACTGGAGTGCTGAATAATTTGTACGTTGAGCATGTCTTCAGGTGAAGCATGAGGAGCGCTCTCACACATCTGATCTGGCAGAGTGCCAGAACCTTAAGCAGCCTTCGGGGAGAGAGGGAGTGAAGGAGTGAACAAAGCAGAGAGACGAAGGCCAAAAAGGTCTAAATGTTTTCTCTCTGAATCACCCTTTTCAGTTTTGATGACTCTGTGCATTCCTCTCTTGTTGACCCTGGTTGACCTGTTGCTGTTATTTTACCATGAAGAGGATAAATATATGGATTACAAGGCTACTCCACAGACAACCAGCTTAACCTCAGGTCAGAAATGTGTATACTAGAAACAAATCATTTTAAGCCTTCCATTCAATAAATATTGATGCTGATTAGGGCTGTCATGATATCAGATTTCTAATGCACAATTTTGGCAGATAAATTCAAAATGCAAGCTGGACAGAGAATCTGTAACTATAAATGTAAAATAGCATAAAAAATATCACACAATTTTTCCCTTTGATTGCAGGTAGAAACTGGCATTAAGGTGCATTGGTGTCATTGAGTAGGACAAAACAGTTGAAGAGTTTCTGTTATTAATACAGTATTGTCATATGTGTAATAATAATGCTGCATCAGAATTTAATTTTTAAATATCAAGGTTATTACAAGCCAGCTAACCTGTAATGAAACGTTTTAGAGCATCCTCTTGTGATACTTCCTCTCCTCTCTCTGTGCAGCCAACTGAACCTGTGGAGTGAATAAAGTGTTTATTCTGTGGATCACAGTACTGAAATATCCTTCCCCACTGAGTCTTTAAAGCCAGAATAACATTCTGCGGCTGCAGGCTTTTACACTTAGGTGTGCTTTGACTGCAAATAACCCAAAGATTTACTTTTTCCTTTAACTGCCCGTATATAAGCATGTTTATGCAGGGTGACATCTGGGAAATATTTATATAGGTAGTGTGAAAATGTAAAGGTGGTATATGTGTAAAAGAACCCTATGTACTCTGATTTATTATCCATTAACAGTTGTGGCTCAAGCATAAGTCTGACTGCAGTAGTCTGTAAGTTTGCAGCGAGGTGGAAAATCCTCTAACATGAAAGTTAGAGTTACAAGTAACAAGAAGTTAAAAATACAACAGTTTCAGAGCTGTTATCTGGAAACAACTCTAGCAGTGATTTAATATTGTAATGAGTAAAATGAAAACCAAAGGGAAAGTTAAAATATAAAAGAGTCTATCGGTGTCTAAAGCTACTCTCCATTATTTTCATATGATGTCCTATATTTACTGTATTAAATTTTATGAGCATCAGGCTTCAGACAGTGAACTTAATCCATTTTGTGCCCTTGAAAATGAAACAAAAGACGTAGTATCAGTTGCGTTTACAGTGCCTTATGCTAACACAGTGGACAATGTGACACATCATGGTAGGAAAAAACTATATGCCATTGTTATCATTAGTAAAGTCTGTGTTTCAGATGTCATATTTGTCTTAGGCAGGTTAACCAAAAAAACCTGAGGAAATTTGACTGTCCTGATTTATATTGTTTTTCTTAACCTATTCTAGCAATCAGCTTTGATGTAATACATCATGTGATTCAACAGAACCTTTCGTTTCAGCCTTGTCCTTTTTAAAGTCCTAATTTTATATTTGCTTTGTGTAAGAATGGATTATCTTAACCCTAACACTAACTAACACCTCGGCAATTAACAGCCATTGCATATGACATTATCCCACCCAAACAAGACATATGTGATACCACTAAAAAGCTGAGGAACTGAAGTTCATATGACTTTTAAAGGCTTGTTGGTTGCACGAGCGGTTCAAAGTTTAAAACATTGAAAACAATAGAAAATTTTTAGCTGCCAGCAGCTGTTTAGGTCTTTCAGGGTTAAAGAGACCATGAACCTGAGGCCTCGTTCACATGTACAAGGTTATTTTTCAATATGTAGCTTTTTAAAAAAATGCATTTTAGCATCTTGCCCACACAAACACTGTTTGAGGTCACTGAAAAATGATTTTTTGGAAAACTTTGGCCAGACTTTGGATATTCAGGCACTTCCTTTGCAGTGTTGTCGTGCAGACAGTGAATGCTCAGTTTGTGGCTTGTGATGACAAAGTGTGTGCTGTTATTTCCTTTGTTTACATGAGGTGATATAGTGCTGGTGTTAAATCTGCAGACAGGATTTTTTACATGTTTATACATTAACGCTAACCCTAACCCTAATGTTGATACCGTGTTACACATGTTTGTTTAAAGTGAAGCCCTCTCAGATAAGGACAGTTTTTCCTCATATACTGTAAACCATAATTTTTTAACCAAAGCTTGATAGTTGTAAACATCACGCTGCAGGTTCTCAGGCCTGCATGATTAACATGCCTTCTACTAAACAGTTAGCTAACACTAGTGTTAACCAGGCTGCTGGGATTACAAGCTGCCATCATAGCAGTGGCTGTAATAATTGGGCAGGGATTTCTTGCTCCCAGTCTGGGGCATAAGGGTTGCTATTTATGCTAATAACGTGGGCAATTAGCTCCTGGAAACACAGCTAAAAAGACCTCATCTGCATTAGCCCCTCACACGCCCCACCAGTGGACACGAAGTCACAAACACTCTGCTGACCTCTTAAGAAGCTCAGTGCTTGGATTTCTTCAGGGCCTGAAGTGTGTCTCTAAAACCCTTTCACACTTGAAAAAAGCCTCACTGACACCTGCAAACATCTAGATTTTTTTCTTTTCTTTTTGCAGTTGGGATAAGTGCAATCAGCATTCATTACCAGGTCAGATGACTCCGCAGTATTTATCGGATCTGGCTCCAGTCAGCAGTGATTAAAAAATGACACCTGAGTGGACATGCTAATTTTTCTATCACAGTAACAGTGATTTTGTTGCTGGTTGAAGATGCAACATTGGCAAGACAGCGCAGTGAGAGAGAGAGAGCTCTTTCAGATTCAAGAGAAAAGAGAGTTAAAAGGCAGGTTGCTGGCACTGTGAGAAATAAGTGGCAGACAACAACATATTTTGTCTTTCCAAGCACAGCCTCAAACAATATTCAGTTGGCTTTGAGTCTGAAAGACGGACTGAAGTAGAAAATTTAAAAAGGAACGCGCTGTAACACTGTCACAGGTCTACATGCTGCTCTCAACCGTTCCCTGTTTTGGTTGTGAAGTTGAATGTGACAAAAGCACAAAGCTACTTTCTATTTTTTAATATGTTTACTCTGGTTTGAAAAACCTGCATATAACAGCTCATTTTGTTGTTAAAATGACTTTAGTTGCTAGAGAGCTTCATGTGTGTTTCCTTCTTCAGAAGGACAACAGCAGCCACATATCCGACTGGCAACCAGACAGGAGATCCCCTGTTGGACAGCATTGATCCAAGCCGCTCTTTTGTGATTGGCTCTTTCTGTGTCCTGAGGGTGTAATTAGTAGACGGGTCAGCAAAGGTCCAGTGGCGCCTGTTGCACCATTGAGACACAAATGACCCTTCATCTGCTGTGACAAAAATGACATGTGGCAGCCAGCAGTTATCATCGTCATCACCAGCAAACATGAGAAGATTGTGGGAATATAGTGCAGCTCTGCTTTTATCTTCAGGGTCACTTCCTGAATCTGCTGATAACCGTTTAAAAACTAAAGGGTTTTTTCATCAGTTTTTATCTGATACTAACATCTTTGAGCTCCATCTTTTTCAGTCGCTAAGTGTTACATGATGAGATGTTTCCATTGTCTAATGTGTTTCTGAATTCCGTGTGTGATGTGATCAAACCCCAGTGGGGATTGGAGGCTTGACAAAGCCTGTGTGACCCCTGCCTCCAGCTGCTGCTTGTATAGAACGTAATTGGAAAGTGTTTATGCGCAGTTGACATTTAGATATTTGAACAGGCTTTCCCATAATCCTAGAGGGGGAGTGGCGAAGCTTTTATATTGGCTTGTGACATTTATGCAGAGTGTGCCATAGCATAGGTGGCTAAATGTTATATGGCCATATTGGTGTGTGTTCTGTTACTGTGGACTTTGGACTGTGTTGTGTGACTGCAAAGATCCCGTACTATGAATCTTATTTTGGAAAAAAATGAACTTAATGTTTTTCTGAATGTTGTGCAGTGTCTATCTGTGTCAGGGTTTATGCATATTTCATGATTCACTAGGGTGTTTCAAAGAAATAAAAATGAGCTACTTATGCAAATTTATGTCTGCAGCTCTCGAACCTCTTCAGATTCAGAGGTGAGAGGAGGACAGCAGGATCATGAGAGCAAATGTCGAGGAGAGGGCAAACTCAAAACTTAGAACTACTTCAGGTCAGCCAGTGGGCTCTTCAATTCACACATCTTGTGCTTTTCAAATGAACTTTTGCTCCCCAGTCCACCACCAGCTGCACAAATAATGTGCTTTGATTGAAACTGGTATTAGAAATGAAAAAAAAACAACTGTTTTTCCAGAGGTTGATGTTTATTTTATTTTACTTTTTTAAGTTATTTTGCTCCAAGAACAAGACATTGTCCACTACAAAACCTTATTAAAAGATGACTGATCACCTACTTACAATATAACATGTTGCATATGTCACTTAGTTTACTGAGAGGCACTAAACATCTGCAACAGGTCTTTTCTTTTTCATTACATGTACTTAGATTATGCCTCAATCCAAGGCAATTTACAATAAGTGCATTCAGTCATGTAAATTGAACACAAACATTGCAAAAGTCATGCAACTACCTATTGGTTTTTTTCTTTTCTTTCTCGTTCTCTTTCTTTCTCTCTGTTTTTGTTTTGACATGTGGAGCCGCTTTACGAGCTATCTAAGATGAAGGCCTAAGACTATTTAAGGCCTTTATCTTGCTCCAAATACATTTTTTACTGACACAATATTTTCAATAAAGTATCATATGTAATATATATCATATACATACAGAAAGATGACTAGATGGCAAAAAGAAGAACTTTCAGCAGCAGATGTGAATCTTGGGGGATTGAAGGTCTGGTGCATCATGAAGCATTAACATTGGGATTTTGGTCGCAAGTTGATTAATCACAGAAAGTATGCCTCCCCCTTTTTTTAAAATATTTTTCACTTAATAACAATGATCCTTTCTCCTCAAAAAGGTACCAAATACAACCAGTAAAGTGTTAGCTAATGCAGGGGAGATGAACCCAGGGTTAAGTGAAATAGCAGATTCCTTGATTGGTCCTTTGAGGCTGTTTACAAATGAGCCGAGATCTAATTGAATTAAACCCTCAGCAAGCTCGTCTGAGCTGTAGATAACGTTAGACTGCAGTAACAGCATGACTGCTTTCTTGCAGAGATAGTGGAAATCTCTCCTTCTTAGAATATCTTCATTTCTGTTTGATGAACAAGACATAAAAATCTGTCTACACTTATAAACTATTTCCACAATATTGTTTGTAGCCGTGTCTAAGGATGCACAGCCATGGTTCTTTCTGCCTTATGCTTTTTCTGCTGCTTTTGTGCTTCGCACTGCAGATTGTTAAAGTCATGAATTACAGCAATTACTTTTCATCAACGATCCACAATCAATACCACGCTTTGTCACTGCACCCCCACATATGAACAACTATACTTCAACTATGCATTAGCTATTACCAGAGATATTACTTCAACTATGCATTAGCTGTTACTAGAGATATTACTTCACCTAGAATTACTGTTTCTCCATTTCATTGCAGCATGGACAGGAGGATCAGACCATCAGTTCTCTTGTCCTGTTCTTTACATGGTCCTACATGTTGTCTTGTCATGGTATCTTGGGCTCTAAACACTGTAAAAAAATGTTTTTACAGATATACAACAGGCAAAACTTGAAGTACATTCTACTATGATTTGTCTGATGTTCTCTTTGTAGTATTGTAGTATTTAATAAAAGCAGCCCACATAAAATAATGTCTCAGCAGAACAGCTCGGTCAGTGGTATAACTTTCATGATGGCAGGAAGAAATAACCTAGATATTTAAATTACTTTTTTTATAGTGATAACCGGACCATTTATCAATCATCGCATCTTGAATTGGCCAGTCCTGAGGGGGGAAAAATCGAGGGAAGTTTTGTTGCAGGCAGTTTTGGAAAAAGACAGTTGCCAAGTTGTTAATCATAGTGCAACTAAATAAAAGCAGCTTCTCTGTGTCATGATGGGTGCGTGTCTTCTAATAAATCTCTCTCAGGAAAATAGTTGCATATGCACCCAGTGCCCCTTCATAAAGTTTTTTTTTTTTACCTCTTCATGTTGAGAATCAAATTATTTTAGCACATTGACATGCAAGATGCCTCAACACGAATCCCCCTCTCTCCATTTTTAATTAATGCCTTGTTTTATTCAGTTATTTTGCTCAGTTTCCACTCTGATATTTGGGTCACCTGTACTTTTTTTTTGTTTGATGTTCAAAAGAAGCCACCTAAAAGCAAAAACTAATTTGTGACTATTTTAATTCTGTTGCTCTGTAGCTCTTCAAATGCAGATTGAAGGGTTTTTTTTCAAGTTTATCCAAGAGTTTGATATACAAATAACTTCATATTTTTTCCTTTGACTATGGTACTGATCTGCACTGGCAGCCCTATCTCTTTGCAACCCCCACCTCATCACAGCACAGCAGCCAAGTCGCAGCACATAACAAAGAGCGATGATTACATAGCGATCCATAGCTATTACCCAAGAGGTGGAAAACATGAGCCATTCCAAGCAGCAGTAGCTGCAGCAGCCCTTCATTCACCGCCGCCACCGTCCCCGCATTCCCTCACTGCCTGGGCTGTTCTTCCCAGAAACACTGACCACTAATGATAGTGGAGCAACACCTGAGCATCCTGAATGACAGCGTGCACCAGGCACTCATGGGAGGGACACTTCCATAATGAGATTCAGATAAATGGGTTGGCAGCATTGCTTCCCTGAATCTCAAACCACAGTATCCTCCTCAGGCAGTTGTCAAACAGCATTTGGGCTTGAAGGCGAACAACAACTTCCACGTACCTGAAAAAGGGCTTTTAATATTCAACAGGGCATACACAGATCAATACACTGTGTCAACAGGGTTAAAATTGATGCGTATGGTAATACAGTAAATATATCATTTTAGCAAAGTGTATTGACACTCCTGTAAATTTGTGATCGCTGGTGCTGTTGTTGTATGATGACTCATGGTCAATTGGTCGGAAATCTCATCGATTAGATGCTGGGTCCAATTAAGGAGATAGCCTCCACATAACAAATAGTTTGTAATTGATAGAAGCAAATAGTTTTATTGTTTGAAGACGTCTATGGTTTAGCTGTAAATTATCCTCAATTATTGGCAGATTATTCAGCTTGTTTTCTCCCAGCTGATTTCCCAAGAGAATTAAACAGGCTGCAGAGAAAAAAATAATGTAATGCAACCTTTTGAATTTCAGTTTAAATGTATTCTGTTTGGCTGTGATGTGTATAATCAAATGCTGAGCAATATGTGAGTGAATGCAAATCCCGACTAATTCAACCGAACAATTCAATTTATCTTCAGAGTTTAATAATTCTAAATTGTTTCTGTGACTCGGTATTTATTATCAAAATTAAATACAGAGTTAACCCTGTTATTTGTAGACATGGCAACACTTTTTTGTACAGGTTTGCAATTTCCTAATTATTTTTTTAACGTGTTTCCTGGAGAAAAAGGATTTAATTCCAAAGAAAATTATTAGTTTCTTAAATTTGAACTTATTTGTTCAATTTATCAACAGTTTTTAATCTTCGCAGTAATTCTAAAAACAAAGCCGCTCCATTTGAGTAGAGTTATTCAATTAATTTTGTTGTTCTTCGTAATGTTTAATTATATGTTTGTCTGTAGACAAATAATTGGACTTAGTTCACTCAAAGATACTACTAAAGGTACCAGATTCATTTTTAAGCTGAAAATTAAAACTCCCTTGTGGGGTTTTCTTGTCAACAAACAAAAACTAGGTTTGCATTGAGTGTTACTTACTAAAATGTGTGAAAATTTAGTGTCAAAGAGTTGTATTTAAAAATGTTCCACCCTTATAAATCTAACTCAGATTGAATTGAGTTCAGTTGGACTTGGTTTCGAATACCCTGTTGCATCAGGCCGTGGAACAATTCCAACCATTTTTCCATTTTTCATGATGAAAATTTGATGATCTATGAAAAAATATTTAGTACAGTGTCTTCTTCTCCTTCTTTTTATGCCAAATAACATAACACAAGTAGCTAAACTGCCATGGTGCATTTTACAGATATTAACTGTTTGTGTCCAACATTCTGAATGTGACACTTGTAGTTTGTCCAAGTGCATTATACTCCTTATTATCTCTGCAGCATGAATTCATATAGCCAGCGGACACACCTGCCAGGTTGCTTGGTTATCTAGAAATTCATTTCTGCAGCCACGATGTCAGATGACATGGAGTTGGAGACGTGGAAGGGTCAGGGGAGCAGGAAATAGATTCAACTCCTGAATAATGTCAGGTAAATGAGAAATGAAGAGGACTGGCTGTCCTCCAAGATGAGCATCACCCTGTGGAAAATTAGAAGCACCGGAGACTTAATTGCCTCCAGCTGGACTCCCATATCAGATACTGAGAGTGGATTGGACAAGAAACACTCCTGCTGTAGCACTGATTGACACAAGTGAATACAATTCATGTGTTGAAACAGCACTCATTAGGATTCATGAGTGGACAACATGGTACCTCTGTGACCTGCTGCTGCTTGAAGACCCATAATGGGCAGTTTGAGAATTTTAGTAACTAAATACATGCACATACCATATGTGAACAGATATAGTTATGCCTTAAGTTCTAGTACATTGCACAGGTGCATCATTCACTGTATAGCTCCTGCAGTGTGTATCTGTTGTTGTTTTCCTGCACATACACTGTGAGACAAAAAAAGAGCTTAGAAAAAGCCAGAAATCAATCAAGAAAACGACATCTGGACCCCTTATTCCAAATCTACAGCTTTGTAATTAGCATTCCCCTTGAATGTGTTAATGTGTCATATATTGAAGTCCAGATGAAATGGCATTTCGAGAGTCATTTCACATCTAGCTTCTGCATTGTGAGGTATTATGACTAAAAAGGATATCCTGGGGGGACAGGATGTTGGAATGAATTTAATTTGAATGTTGAAGAGTGGCTGTTTCAAAACAAACATGAAGAATTACAGTGATTTCGAGTTTGCAGAGGACTAGTCGCCTCCGACAACAACCTCATCACCATCATCACAGGAGCAGACAGAAGTGGTTACCCCTTGAAATGCAGGAGGTGCAGACAGAATGTAATAACTTTGACCTACTTATAAATTAAACAGCTTTTGTTTTAGGAGATAAATACTTCCACCTCCTTATCCATCTATCAGAACGAAACTAAAATGCTTTGTGCATAGCCAGGCACTGTTACAAAAACTGCTCTCCTTGTAGTAAATAAACTCTAGCCAGCAATCACATGACCACGGGTGTGTTGCAGAAATGGAACAAGTTTTGTGGTGACTAACACTTAGAGAAACACTGACCTAGGACACAGTTGCCAGCTAGATGACTAATGAATCGTAGCTCTGTGCCACTAAAAATTGAAGACAGATTGATGGGTCGATGTCATGGTATTAATATTTGGGACTGGTTGCTTCATGTCTTTGTAGGCACTCTATTTTTTTTTTGTTTTACGGGAAGAAAGAATACAGGCAAGAATACAAAGAAACTGATTTTTTGAAATCATAAAATGTCAAATGGTTCACATTATGATCTAAAGCATTTAAACTCCGCTTGAAAGTTTGTCTGCATTATTCATCTCATCTATGATATTCAGCTGGCATTCATTTCATGGCTGCAAGAAAATTCAGCAATAGTTTGTTCTGCTTGTTTGAATCCTAATTTTCTCAGGTGATGCACACCACAGGGAGTTGAATTAAACTTCCAGATAGGCACTGATTATGCAGGGCATGATTTCTAGTACATGGCTTGAAGCAAGTGTAAACATTGCCATATTGTGGCTCAGTGAGAGTCTCTGTACGTTATACTCTGTGTTTATCAGCTCCTCTGAGCTGCAGCGTTTGGCGTCTCGGAGACGCCCGCCCCTGTCACTTTCTGGGATCAGCCGAGCCCAGATTAATCTAGGAGACGTGGAATGCGTCTCTCCGTGCCTCTTTGCTCTGTTGAAAACTTGATAAGAAATTCACAATCCCTCCAATCATCATTTGAAGCCACAGTGGAATTCTAAAGTAATGAGTTTCTTCCAAGGCCGTTTGATTGCCGTTTTCCAGGTGGAAGATGGATATGGTGAGGATGCCGTCCCTTCAGGCCCTGAGGCTATAGTCACTCCCCAGTCTGATTTAAAAGGAGACTTCTCAGCCTGAGAAGCAGGCAGAGTGGCTAATGGGAAGCACCCATGGAGACTTCAGGCTGAGATAAAGAGAGAGGAGGAATGAAAAAAAGGAAAAACTGGCAAAGACGAGAGAAGAGCAGGAAAAGTGTTTTTTGTTCCCTCGTGACAAACAGAATGAGCATCGATCAGGGAAAGTGTCTGTTAGTGTCCGCTACTTCTGAGCAGAGTCTCACTCAAGAACAGTGTGAACATCAACCGGCCAAAAATGCACCATGTGGGACTGCTCTCATAACAGGTGGCAAGAAGTGCTCCGGGCTGCTTGGGGACGCCTCGGTTTCTACTGTCAAACCGAAACTACAGTGAAGCCCACGCTCAGCTTCCAAGTCAAAATATTTGCCCCATTATTGATGAAATCTGAAGGTTTTCCTTTTCTACATCAGAGTAGCTAAGGTGTTGCTGTTGGGGAAAGCCATCCATCACTGAGGCATCCTTCAGCTGTCATTAGCAGGGGGTTGTGTCTGTTCTTGTCAGGAGGATGCTGGGAACAAGCCCTCAGAGGCCCATGGGTAAATCTCTCCGTGCCCCTGATTCAATGGGCCATAAACATTGCGAGGACTTTGTGATTACAGGGCCTCGGTTTCAGCTATCTGGGTTTAGGTTTGAGTGCAGGTTGGGAGGGAAGTACCAGAGCTGTGAAAGGATCCTCTCATAGAGGACAGGTACCAACACCGCTAACCGTGGAGGGAGAGGCGCTGCATGATAGAACAGGATCTGAGGTTACAAGCTACGCAGGCAATGACAACTTAACAAGATGGCACATTTGTAATTATCATTCATGACTATCATTATCTATTGCACGAGCAGGCTTTTCATCCAGACCATTGCACTTTTTTTGTAACCCAGCAGGTATTTTTATGTGGCATACTTTTACAAAGGGTAAAGTCTTCCTCTGGGGCACGTAGGGAAAAGTGTATTACAGATATTCCTGCAAGTGAACTCTCTGACCTGCAATTGTACCACAAGCAAAACTATAATAAATAAAAGTGGGCTTAGAGAAAAAAGAATGACTTTAATCATTCACTCTATGCTATGGAGCTGCTTAGGTTTAATGAATAAATAGAAATGCTTGAATTGCTGTTGCTTTTGTGAAAAAATAGTGCTGTACAACAATGTGCATGCAAGCTGAAATGTCCATGAGGAATTTTTCTAAGTCGTATCACTTGATCATCTCTCGATCATCTCTCGATCATCATCAGCACCTGACTTGCATACATTTTTTTGACCACTGATGCAAGAACATCTGTGTCTTCCTGACTCGAAAGTGAAATTGTAGCATGTCGGATGGGGATCTCTGTCACCAGGCCACGACTTACCCAAACTTCATGTTCAGGATCGTCGCTGGTGATGAGAGTTGTCTCCACAGCTAACACCCAGAGACCAAACAGAAGAAAATGGGCCCACAGTCTTTAAAAACAGAAGAGGGCACATCAGGTCAGGAGCGTGGTTGTGTAATATTTTCCTCGGGGTCAAACTCGTAACACCAAGTACTACTGTGACATTCTGAGACCTCCAAGGGAGAACATTCATCACACACAGGCTGATATGTGGCAAACTGGCAACTGAGCTCTGAAACATCAACATCACATGCTCTCCTGCCTGCAGCAACAGATATGTTGCCCCAACTCCCCTTTTTACTGGATTTGGCTCCCTGCAACTTTGGTTTCAGCTCAGTCTTTTGATTTGTTGCTGCAGAGCCAAGTTTCAGGTTTATGGTGAAATTGCAAATACACACATACCATTGGTCACAAAAAAGTCCGTAATTCACATGCTGATGATGGTGAAGCCTTAAACTGACGCGCATACTCAAAAAAGTTAGGGCTTGCACCTTGTCACAAAAGCTCTTTCTTGTACACTTTTCATTCTCACTTAATTAATTAGCATAAATCTACAACAGCTTAATAATATTGGAAGCCCCTGTGGGATTAAATTTCATGTTTTCCAACAACAAAACAAATGATATGAATTCAAGACACAAAGTAAAATACTGCACTATCACATAGAAACAGTTATGCAGAAAGCCTCTGGGGCTCTGTATGAATGCTATTTCTGATTTTAACAGGTGAGTAAACAGCATTTATGCATTCTCACCCTCAATTACACTCGTTTTGTCTGTATCATAAAACCCCGCCATTGTTTTCTGGGGTTAAAGACTGTAATAGCAAGTTATCATGTGTTTCCCAGCATAGCAGAACGAACATGCTGCTGAATATGTGGAAGTTAGGTGGTAAAGGCAGCATCATGTAGTGATGGGTCACCATACAGAAAGGATAACAAATTGAAAATCAATTTAAGGTTTATGGCCCTCGAGTCAAGAAAATTTCTATCTTCATGGGTCATTATACTCCCCTGTCTCCTGTCTCCTGATCACACACAGTAAACACACTGAAAACATGTTTTTTTGTTGGACTTCAAAGTGACATGAGACATTAACCATGAATGTTCAGCTTGTTGCCCAGACAATGGTAATAGCGCAAAGAGACTTGAAATAGAACATCATGCTTTTATTGTTCATAAAAACAGAGACTTGAATTGTAGACATAAAAGAACATCTTTTTTTTGTACATCTTTCTTATGCTGATTTGTCAATTAATACTCAATATTACTAAAACAGCCTTTGTTTGAAACTCTCCCCTCCCTCCTTCCTCTTCCCTCACAGCCACAGCCTCGTCTTTCCAAAGTCTCACACCAATTAGCAGCATGTTGTGTGCCAGAACACTCTGAATTTACTACTAAATATCTTCTTTTTCTTCCAGGACTTTGCCATCTCTCCATGCTTGGCTTGTTTGTATTAGATATATATGTAGCAGCACTTTACTGAATGGCAACAGAGGAACCCTGTAATTGTCTTTGACAGAGTGAGGGAGAGCTACTGCGAGTGGTGGAGATCAGAATGGTGTTGGCCACGTCAATCAAGTGACCCGACCCAGCCGGGCTGAGATAGATCAGCCCGTGACACAGTCAGAATAATGTGACTCCTCTGTAATGGCCTGTCGCCATACCATTTTCTAGGTGACAGTACATATTTCAGAGACTGACAAAGGCTCAGTTGTTGATGGTTAGGTGATTGTTTGTTGTGGTATTAGAAAAACAATACTTTTCTCTATTTTTGCACAAAGAAAAGACTTTTTTTATCTTGTAGTTTTCATGTCACAATTTTAGACTCACTATGTTTTTTTTTTTGTAGATTTTTGGATTGAAAACGTACTGAATGCTTTGGTTTTAGCCATACTTGGGCTGTACACTTCTTGGCATAACAATATCTGTCCCATAGTCCATTCATTTGGTCAGGACTGAAATTTCTCAACAACTAAACCAACACTTGCCCTATAATTTTGTGCAGACATTCTTGATTCTTAGAATCCAAATGAATTTAGTCATCTCATGACCTTTTGTCAGATTCTATCAGTTGTGTTTCCTTATGCACTAAAATGTCTCAACAGAGAGTTTGTACATATATTTATAACTACAGTGACAATGTGAGATCAGGTTTGTGGTTCTTCAAAAAAAAAAGCCAAATAACTAATAAAGGATGCATTCCCATTTGAAAATGTGGAAATTCTGAACATACATTCAAGTTTTACACTGAGGAAATTGTAATGACATTTGTCATCTCTTCAATATTCCCTTGCGCCTTCATCAAGAAATCAATTATTTCTCCAGTAATTCAGTTTATTACTGAATACCTGCAGAACCACTGTTACCAGCATGCTGATGTTAGCATTTAGCTCACAGCCCAGTCTTAGTCTGGCATAGATGCTGGCCTGTCTGCAGCCTCCTGTCCTGCCACAATAACTCTTGCTGTGTAGTATATTAGATTAATATGTCAGCTTAATTAAATTCCAGTCTGAGTGTTTAGTTTCAACCCGCATGGTGACATCACTTGAAAGCAGTGGTAAATAGGCTGTTGAGAACGATAATTGAATCATAAAGATACACATGGAAGAATTCCATAATTCCTTTTACTCTGTATTACTACCGTAATCCTATTTTCCTGTTTTACAATCTATCTCAGGCCTGCATTTCCCCTAAATAATTTTGTGTTTTTACAGCACTGTAAATTGAGCAGTTCAAATTTCAGATATGTTAGCTTTATCTTCTTTATGTTCCCATTTCTCTCTTGAGGATATCATTGCTGGGGCAGAGGCACAGGGAGCCATCAGTATGTGGGTGATGTGGGTGTAGGTGACCTCTTGTCTGCCTGGTGTGATCGTTTGTTGACAGATCCTGTTTGAGGGAGGAGTGAACAGTGATAAGAGTCAGCGAGAGTGCACAGCCACCGCAAATAGAACGACTTGCCACCATGAATCCTGGGGAGGGGTGAGAGACACACTGCCTTTTTAATAATGTTTTTAGAGGTAAGCAAGGAGATGTTTTTATTCGACACAAAAAATCACCAAAACAGACACTCAACCATGAAGGCTGACGTTCTTTCTGCTATTACCGTCTTATCTTGAGCCAATGAGGATGCGATATGGGGAAATTACATACAGATATGTGTGTGTGCGTGGGTAGAGACAAAGGCTGCCTGTGTATCGTTCTTTAGCACAGGTTAAAAGATCCAGTTGCGGTCATATTCTTGCTGCCATGGCAAAGGAAAAGACATCGCATCAGTCTGCGGCTCTGTCTGCTGTGGCAGTCAGAGGACTGAGAGATCACAACGTAATTTCCAGGCAGGAAGGAACATGCTGGTGGAACATGCATGAGGCAGAAGGCCACCGAACAGGCGTGAACATTAACACTAACACTGCCAGTCAAAATGACTGATTACCTCAGAGGACGTGCTGTGAAAAGTCAATTCAGCACTCGAACCCCCTCCTGTCCCTCCCAACCTTTAAATGCTGGCCCACAAGCCTTTATGCACCTCTCCCTGGGGTGTTCAAAATGTATAATCATTAAAATGATACCAGCGGTTGGCCTTCATTGTAATTTCTAAGCAGTTTGGTTGAAACTCCTTTTTCCTAAGCTGTTGCCATTAGTCTTCCACAGCCACACCTTCACTGTGAATGCGTGTTTTTAAATGTCCCTAAATCAATTCTGGTGTACTGCTGTGATTCTGAATTGATTTTATACGGTGTACAATTCTGTCCCCAAAGCTAGGAAATAAGGCCAAATAAACCGCCCTGGTTACAAAATTAGCATCAGCTGAGCTCAAGCATAGTGTAAAAGTTACGCAATATGACATCATGTTTTTGAGATGAATGCAAACCCAACAAAGTGAATAAACATGAGGGATTTTTGTCCTCAGTGCTTCAGTGCTGTGTCTCTGCTACTGGAAGTGCTAGCATGCAAGTTGAGTGTTTCTCCCAGTGGACCTGGCCGGGGCTTCTGTTCGCTCTGCCTGTATTTATAACCTGATTTGGACCAGAGAAGGACTAGCTGTCCTCAAGCTGCCCTTCACATCTGCAGACACACTGGCACACTTAACACAATACCACTACACAGACAAACCCTGATTTCATCCTTTTATTTGTTGTCATTTGACTTTTATTTCTTGTCCGTAACTTATTTACACCTAACACCCGGCACCCGGCATAACTGTGCTTACACAAGATATTAACAAATGGTAGTCCACTGTCATTGTTGTTCCAAATTCATGCTAATTGCACAAAGTGACAATGGTCATGGTCAGTGTTGAAGATGCCATTATTTCCCAAATGTTCCATTATACAGAAACATGCAGATGCACATAAACCAAAAACAAGACCTCAGTCTTTATTCTAAACTGAACTTTATGTCTCCCTGATCCAACTTCATATTGAAAGGACAAATATGAGAATATTCCTCGTCTCTTTAAAAGAGAATAAATGAGCCTACATTCTCAAATGTCATGTTCTGTTCTCACATTATGGAGATGTACATTTTATGCAATTTCCTCAGCAGGTCAGCAGCAGCAGATGCATGTATAATAAGAATTGGACTTTACTTCATCTGTCATGACCCTGGATTATTTTGTTTAAAGTTTCTATTTGGTTAACAAGCTCTCTTTGATTTTCTGGTCATGTAATCTATTGACACATGTTTCCTCAAGGAGCAGACAGCTTATTTGGGCTTAAATTTCATTTCCATTGTGTTCCTCCTTGCCCTGTATTGTAGCTGTGTAAAACAACTCTTTAATTCCACGTCCGTATGGCTTCTCTTTGTGGTTGTTTGCCTAGAGCCCTTTCCCAGTGACCGTGTCAAACTGCCTTCTGCGGATCACAGACCTTTGACAGGAGAATAGATTGCATGTATTTATATTTCACAGAAAAAAAATCTGCAGCCTATCGCCTGAGGGTTTGTTTGCCTATCAGCGTCCTTCACGATTGCTAGAGAGGGAATATGTCACACTTTCATCCGTCAGAATGGACAAGAAAAATGTTGTTTCAGGTTTCAATTTGAGGCTTACAGTATATATAATGTGCAGGCCAGGGCTGCTGTTGTAATTACCCTATCCATCCATTCGCTACCTTCATATATTGAATAATGGATAAGCTGAATACTGCTCTGTGAAATTTAGATATCTGCCTGTTATGTGACTTATAGTCTTAGCTAAAATCACAAAACTATTTGCTTCACACACATTTCCCGGAGCTCCGCAGAGGAGAAAGCAGCTTTTAACCGTAAGATGTCCCTCCCCCCATGCAGCTTCCCTCTTACAGCCTGACAGTGTAATCATGGACCAGGATGGCATTTTATGGGGGATTCTTTAATAACCACCAGTATCACTTGACCTCAGTGTGTCCCCGAAACGCGTCACCTCTTCCAGCCAACCCCCCCCCCACCTCAGCCTCAGGACCACGCTGACTGGCCCTCTCACATCACTCCTTTCTCCATCAAACATACCTCAGGCCTCCATCGTCCTTTGCTGACATGCTCAGATGCTCAAGTAATGTCTTGTGGGTCTAAGGTCATGCCTGGCCTGTCATGGTGGATTGAACCTCGGACAAAGCAGCACAATTTGGGGACCAGAGTAAGGCGTGCCTGTCTCCACGCCAGTCATTTCTCACCACTAAGAGGCTGAGTAAGTACATGTCATACGAAGGGTTAAAACTTGTAGTCATTATTTTGAATTTGACACTTGTAGCTGGTAGTTAACTATTGGTCGATATCAATCTAAACTAATTAAACTTTATGCGGAAATGCGATAAGTTAACAGGCCAGACATTTCCTCACAGACCGATGTTTTTAGTTTGATTGATTTCTCTTAGAAATCTAAAGGGCCTCCAGATGAACAAAGCCTCAGTGAGTGATGGAAACTTGCTTCATCGGGAATGCTTGTAAGAAGATCAATTGCAGTTTGGAGACATGCTGTGCTGCTGTGCTCTGTTGTGTTGCTCTTCAAAATTAAATGCAGATCAAAGTTAAAGAGTCAGAGATCTACTTTTGTAGCTTCTTCAACGTCCCTCTATTTGACTGTAGTATTGCGCACACACACACACACACACACACACACACACAGTGTAGCCGAGCAGCAGATGGCTTATGTTCTGAGATGTTTGTTTTGTGACCCTTTTTTGTTTCTGTCCCAAGGGATTGTCAGGGTTTGTCATTATTCT
The DNA here is from genome assembly GCA_029783725.1 of Acanthurus tractus. Lineage (NCBI taxonomy): Eukaryota > Metazoa > Chordata > Actinopteri > Acanthuriformes > Acanthuridae > Acanthurus > Acanthurus tractus. The sequence goes on along the minus strand of JAQNCA010000007.1, from coordinate 13,060,937 downwards.
GTGCAGACAGAACATTAATACAGCTGTGTTATTATAAAAATGTGTATGTATTTTAAACTTCATAACAGTTCAGTCATGTGCAGACTTTTGTTTGTGCTCTGCAGTAGTGCCTATTTATAATTTAGATCATTGTTTGACAGTGGTAGCTCTTCATAGAGTATCAGACAAATCCCTGTTTCCTCGCGGCAAGAAATGGGCTTATTCATTTTTGCTCTGAATAGTTTGTCTAATGACTGTGCGAGAGGTGGTAGTGCCTTGGCACAAAGAGCTGAGATGCCCCTGTGGAGAAACTGTACGAGAACAAGCTTCTGTTAGTCAATACAATGAATACTGAGCCAGGTCCTGGCAGAGAGCTCAGGGCCTGAGAAACTCAGCAGGAGCAGTGAGGCTGGATGTACACATGATGCATGCCTGAATGTATGTGTTCTCTTTCGGTGTATGTCTCCATTTGTGTTTCTCCATGTGTGTCACAGGCTCCCGGTGATGGATAGGGATGTTTCCATTTCCTCTGGATCCTCCTGACAGATCATCCATCCTGAAACAATTTGGCAGCACCCTCAGAGCCTGAGAAGGCTGAGAAGAAAAGATGGGCCACACAACTGACAGTAGCCTTAATGAAAGACTCATCGGAGTCTCCAGGCAACAAGGAGGCTAGTGGTTTCACTATGAGGGATGGATGAAAGAATAACATGCTGTCAGGTACGGGTGACCACCGAAGCAGGAGGCCATTATGAGAATCTGTAGGCAACAAGTATCAGAGTGTAGAGCTCCAGTCGAGTGGCGCTGCTCAGGAGATAAAGCCCTGTCCTGAAGTTTGGTTAGGGTCATTTCAGTTAGTCTGAGAGCAAAATGGGGATTGACTGAAAGGCAATTTCACAAAGGGCAGCTTATTAAAATCTGTCAGTGTAAAATTAACATAGAAAATAGAGTAGTTATTGTCTAATAGGAGCTATAATTTGGTTAAGTTCAAATAGCAG
>JAQNCA010000007.1:13049341-13059860 GCA_029783725.1 Acanthurus tractus | reverse complement strand
TCTGGTGGCTCTTGTCTACTTTGTGTGATATATAGGAGATTATATACAAGAGTTACATGGTGTGTCTGGTATCGCACTGGGTAGTTTGTATAAATACCAAGTGAAACCTGTGAGAAAAAGCTTTAGGCTGCTGTTAGGCATGGAGATTTATGGGTGCAGCTGCACAGAGTTGTCTTTGGTCTCTGTGTCAGCCCTGTAACTGCAGCCCAACCTCTTAGCACTGGCTGCCTGTCTGTGATGGATGGATGTGCTTAAGTCAGGTTAAAAGTCCACTTCCAGTCACTCGCTGGTGCAACCAGACTTTAATCTTGAGCCCTGCGAGGCTGCCTGTAATAAAGCTATTCCTGCGCCTGATGAACAAAGTGAGGAGACTTGCTCCACTGAGTCGAGGCTGGATGGATGAAACCCTGGCTCATGTCCCACTCCTCAGATTACCCACCTGCTCTGATCACGGCCGGTGTGCGCAATTACGTTAGCTGTCCCCCTCCACTAATAAGGCTTGCAAATGCATGTGAACGATGGAGTGGAGTCACTGTAACAGAATCCTAAATTTGTTTTGACTCTCTGCGCTGTCTCCTCCTCGTTGTAAGGGATTTCTTTCTTTTCTTTTCCTTTATTTTTTCTCCCCCAGAGAGCGAGCTGTGTGTTTCCTGTTGGGAACAGGCCAAAGACAAAGCCAGGTAATAAAGACAGCATTAGCAAGCTAATTAGGCTATGGACCTGCTTTGGCAGAGCAAATCATTTCATCCCGTCTCTCACAATAGGACATCACAGCTCTTCCGAGTAGCAATATTTCATAGCCAATTTCCTGCGCCTTGGCTGTATTCAACAACTTTTGTCAATAAATCTTCTCTCATATCCATATTTATTGAGCTGAGAGTTGGAGGCCAAGAGCGCTGGGCCAAGATAATGAAGACAGTGTTTCAGCGTGGATTCAAATCCCTCCATGAGCTTTAACACATCCGACTGATGCTCATTTTTGTAGTAACAGTCTGATGTGAGCACAGGCCTTGTAAAACTGACTTGATGTCAGCTCCACGTCGTGGCTGTCAGATGGGTGATAAATTATTTTGACTTACACCATAGTGCGTTTCTATTTTGAAAATTCTAGTAGCTTGATTCAATGCCGAACATTGTCCAGTACAGTGAATTAAGTGAGAAATGTACGCTGCATTCAGTTTGCCTGTGTGTCTGCGTGTGTTTGCTTTTGTCAAGGTCAAATAATGGCCTTCTTATTAAAAACCAATACGCATGAGTCATTACACACACACACACAAAAAATTGCCACGCTGTCCTGACAGTGTTACTGTAGCAGTGTGAGATCCCCCATCACGTCCCCATTGAATGTGGAATAATCCAATCTGACAGAATCTTTGAATGGAGATAACAGGTGTGTTTCTGCAGTCAGTGCCTGCCCTCAGCATCCATATCCATGCATGGATAGCCGTGCTCTCACTTTAAGAGAAAGTAGGATTATGTGTCTTAGCCCTTCAGAGTCTTTTTCTCCTCCCTGCCCGTCCTTTTTTTCCCCCCTCTCCATCTCTATGGAAGGTCACCTGAAGGAGGTAATCCCTATTCCTCTCTGTTTTCTCTCTCTTTTATCTGAGGGGCTTTGTGGCCAGCGCTGGAGCCCATCCACTGATCAACAAAGCAGGAGCCAGCACACAAACAGAGAAGCAGAGGGGAACAGCTCGATGCACGAGATTGCAGCCTTTTATCCCCCTGGTGTGAATAGCAAAATAAGTGCCTCAGTGTAAAGCACAAGGCGATGCTAAGATTTAAAATATGTATGAGTTTCAGTTTTTCTAACGCATTGTGCAAACTTACGTATAGGATGTGACCAGCAGCTCCCTCCACGATTCAAAGCAAGTGTGTGTGTGTGCATGTGTGCAAGTGTGTGAGATGAGGGACTGAGTCTGCGTGTTCCTGCTGCATTCTGAGAGGGAACCCAAGGGATCAGAAGCCGTATTTACATTCAGCTGTTTTCTGGTAGATTTATGCCTTGGCATGATTTGTTTACATCTATTTCTACAGTGCGTGTCTGTGGGGGATACAGCTGGAAAGCTCCACAGGGAAAGACCGCCTGCTGGGATGTATAGCTCTTGTGTGTGGTGGGATGTAGCTGTTTTGAGAGGGGGACTGCACTGTGCCTCAAAGCTGCCTCGTGCACTTGTTCAACCATAACCTTCATGCGAACCTTTCAGTACTAAGCATTTAGCTAACCGAGAGGCAATAATGTAATCACTGCTAGAAAGACATTGCTTGTTTTTGCCAATTTTAAGTCAGAGCCATTTGTGGGTGCTGACATGCGCCTCCACTCAGCACAATGACTGATGGGATATTTAAAAAAAAAAAAAAAAAAGGAATCACCTCTGCAGGGGATGAAGGGTTGGCCATCAGAGTTATGCTAGTGAGAGACATTACACTCCTCTGTATATAATGAGACATATTTAAAACAGCAATCATCCCCTCCTTTGAACTCTGGGTCACAGTGCAGAATCAATCCTTCAGGTGATTGAAAAGAAAAGGCCAGATGTGTGTGAGCCTGAGCATATTAACCAAGGTCACACACAGGCTGCACACACGGTCTACATGTGGGATGGATGTTCTCTTAGAATTGCCGAGCATGATTAAATCTCCTGCTTAGAATCACATTCAGACTTTAAATCATCGGTCAGGTCATTATAAGAGCTGCTGGTCTTCCTTGAGCTGTTTCTCTCAATTGAATTAGGATATTGTTCTGGATAATTTGGTTTGAAGATTAGCACTTCATACAGGCTACAGTGTCCGTAATTGCTTTAGTGTGAACAAGGAAGAAGACATCCCAGCGGGCTGCAGAGCATAGACTAGAAAAAACATTATTTTTGATAATTTTTCAGTATTCTTGCTCCCTTTTACAAGGTTGCATTTCCTGTGTCATCAAGGTTGTTAATCAGAGCCTATGCTGAAATATTTCATTTATGATGGTTCCTGCCAGTTTTCTTTTGAACTGTTATGTCAGTTATGGCTAAACAGAGATGTTTCTTTAGCCAACTGTGGAGAGAATTCATAAAAACCTCCGTGTGGTACTCTCATATTGCTGTTTCCCCATACTTAATGAGATTTACAGCCATAAATGATTCAGCTGGTTCCCAATGTCAGTTTTATGTTTCCATATGAAAGGCAGCGCTTCATGAACCAACTCAATCACCGTCACTGATATAGGCTGAGGGATACTCTGCTCTTTCATAATTTCATCAGCCAACCTTGAGGTGTATAAATTAATAAATGGTGCTCCGATCAGTGTTTCAGGTAAAATTGTGGGGGTTTTTTAGTGTTTTTTGATATACTGAAGATCCCATCCATGGAGACTCACTGGAAATAAAACCAATCTGTGTTGAGAACGTTTGCATTGTATAGACGGTGGTGGTTTCAATGTGAACTGTTGGTCATGCATATGCACTCATTTACGCATGAGCAGAAACACACAAGTGTTATAAGCCCCAACCAGTTCAAATCATCAGAATAGGTCAAATTCAATCAGTTGCTGGTTAAGATTTAAGTTGGAAATCCAGCAAAAAACCTTCATGAAATTGAGACTTTAATTGAATTTGTGAGTCGATAGTACTCTAAATTAATTATGTGCCAAATTAAATTTTGAATTAGATGAGAGATTGCATTGTAGCTTGTTGATTGCATAGATTAATTAGGTTATACTGCTCCCGATTTTTACCTCCTTCCAATATTGTTATCCATCCAACTACTAATGCTCATTGTGTGCAGATACTTAAGAGTAAAGTGGCATTATATAGTCTCTGAGTCTCTATTGTAAGGGAAAGTCACTCTCATGCTATCTTAGTAGTGCATATATGCCTGTTGTTTGACATTAATGAGAATTTAGAAAGACATTAAGCCTCTGCAGTGTCTGATAACAAGACAATAATGATTCAAGCATATTTATCATCTTGTAAAGGTGTTTTCACATGGATAGCTAATTAAGTAAGAGGCAGATAAGAGACACTTCTTTCAGTAAAGGTCAGTATCAGATGCTGCTGAAATAGGCAAAATGTTATCATGTAAAGAAGAGGATGGAAAACAGTTTTCATCAAACACAGCTTGTTCTGCCGTCATCCGAATTCAAACAATACACCTAAGCCATCAGCGGTAAAAGCTGATTTCCCCACTTAGTGTAGGCTGATGGTTGAAGCAGCGTTGTGTCTTAGCTCTCTGCTGGACAGGAAAGGCACAATGACATATACATATCCACAGCGTTGGAGATAAATCCTTGCAGAGTGAGCAGACATCATGAAAACAGAAAGCTATACTACTGTGATAATGAACTGACAAGACCTGCTCTGCTACTGCACCGCCATAAACCCCGACAGCAATTTATGAGTGCAGACTGACCAGGACACCTCCCCCTTTACACAGATAACCAGCACGGCTGGTGCAGATCATGGCTGTAGTGTCAGCTAATGTGCGATGAGAAAGCTTGTTGAAACCATGTTTTGTGACAGCCGGGAGCATAGACGTCTGCGGACTGACAAAAGTTCATATTTGACCAAGTTAGCATCGCCATCTGTTGACTGTGCCACCGAGGCTTCCTCACTAAGCCCGCTGTGACATTTTAAAAGTCTCCTGCAACGACTGCTAGAGAGACAGCATGTAAAATATATGGTATATAAAATGATGTAAAATTGAACATTCAGGTTCGATGAAGTTGTAGCCGGAGGACAGCGATTTCAATTATTCAGAGGGATGTAATTACAATCTCACCATCCAGTGCTGTGCAGCAGTGCAGTTTTGCCACCAGCAAAGATCATCCAGGGTCTGTTTTTATTGATATTCTCATTTCTGCCCCGGTCAGGGATTTCTGCTATCCACCACCACAGATCTGCTCCACACAATTACGGCAGTGCCTCCCAGGAGGAGCTGGTCGCACACAGGGCCCGGATAACAAGGCAATACTGAATTAGTAATATGGTAAATAAAATACTAGCCGGATGGAAATTCCAATATGCCCAGAGTCACAGAAAGTCAGGTTTAGAGGATCTCCAGGGTCTAACAAACATGCTGTGAATATTATTGATCCACCATTACCAAGGTAACCATGAGGCTGCTGGTATTACAGACTCTCTTCTTGTTTGAAGAGAAATTTGAAGATTTGGATTTTTCAAAAATGACCTCTGACAAAATTTTAGGCTATGAAATATTTAGTTGCAATCAAATATCATCTACATAATTACAGTAGGGATTCCCAAACTTTTTAGCACAGGACCCAAAAGAGAAATTTGATGTCTTTCCAGGATCCTAACAAAAATGATAAATTGCGGTAACGTTTTTAAAAATACATAATGAGCTGAAAGAGAACACAGCAAATTATTATTCAAAACATTTATGAAATGTATTTTATTGTAAAAGTAAGCCAAAGGAATAATTTGCAAAACTGTAATGTCAGGTTTATCATCATACAACTTATATTTACAGTTTTGAATGGGAAGTTCAAATTACTTGGGCTGAACAGACCAGCGTAGTTAATTTGTCACCAGTAGAACAGTTCCATGAGCCATTGTGGGATTCTTAGTATAAATAAATTCAAATTAAAGAAATAGTTGAGAAATCCACTATTCACTTTTTTCTTTAGGTAAGATGTGAAGACTGATACCAGTCTCATGTCTTTACATATATAAAACAAACAGGAGGATTTCATTAACTTACCTCACATAAATGCCTACATTCCCTTCACCACTGATAACTTTTGTTGTTTTTGATATTTAAAAGTTGGACTTGGTGCAGAGGAATCAAGGTGAAACAATAAATGGCCATCATTACAGCAGTCCTTGCCTACAGTGCACAGGCACATTTCTCAGAAACAGAGAACATCCTTGCCGTATTTGTAAGTTGTTTTTCCCTTGTACTGCCTCCATTAATACAAATAAAAATGGAACTGCGTGGCCTTGCATGAAAATGTAATTTTACTTTTAAACCATCAGAGAATGCTTTGGTTGATTCAGGACGTCATCAGCATACATGTTATCCAGGTAATTTGGGTGATAGACCTTGAGAGCGTCAGCACCATTGCAAGTATCAGGCCTGTGTTTTAAAAGGCAATAAAATCCCTCCAATATGCAGCTTATGTCTGCACTCACCTTTCAGAAGACTGCTTCTCTTTCCACTTTGCTTGCAGTGGCAGTGGAGATGAAATACTGGCCCCCAGAAAGCCATTTGGCACCTAATTGAGCAATCCTATTACTTTTCTCTCCCTTTAGACTGTGACTTTCATTGCTTCAAAGCGATGGTTGGAAGCGAGTGTAAATGATTGTGTTGCAGTAGGTGTGAGTATATGTGTATTTAAGTAACTATGTTGTGATAGTGTGTATGTGTGTGTGTGTGTCAGTCTGTCCATGTGCACTCTGTTCGCCTCTCCTCACCTGAGCTACCTCAAATATTAAATGTTGATTGGGTTCAGAGATGGACCACATTCACCAGAAAAGACTCAATCTTAACTCCTCATGTGGCAGCTCACAGAGGACCAATTCACCATTTATGACCAACTTGTGTACACAGACAGAAAACCAGCTTTGGTTTTGCTTTTTTTTTTTTTTCGGCCAATAACTCTTCAAGAAAAAAACAGTTTTTGAGGTGAGGCCTCACATCACAGTTGTAAAATGGAACTTACTGGAGTTATTCTTCAGTGTTTTCTCGAGGCTATGTCTGTGCAACTAGCAATCCTGTGGAGTAGAATAATTTTTTTTTTGTTCTGCTGGATTTTCATGCCTTGCCTCCGGGAAAAAAAAAAACAATAAAATACTGACACTGTCAAGCAAAATGTTGATAGTAACCAATTCCACCAAAGCCTGGATTACATTTAATGACAATTGTTTGGAATGAATCTTGTCAAGAAACTCACTAAACAGCTTACACAACTGTTTCAGTGTTGCAGTTCCATAAATTTGGATGACTTGCAGGATACCAGTTTAAACAAAAAATGTGAAAAATGGTGCAGCACAGGCCAAGGCCTCCTGCCATTTGTTATTGGTATAGCACTTGGCATAAAGCAACCTGATAACATCTCAAGTAAATGCACTTGTCTTTTGGTTGGAAATTTGTAGTCCTCAACCAAAAGCTAAGATAACACCAATGACCTCACTTGAGTAATTTTCTCCAACTTGAAGCTCCCTCTGAATACTCAAAAAAAAACCATTTTCTAACATTTTTCACAGGTTGAGTCATACTCCCTTAGACCAGTAAACTGATTTTGCCTGCTGTGTACTCTTTCCTCTATCACCTTGTGGAGATTCTGATGAAAACCACGGCATGAGAAGTCCTTGATTGTTAACAGTGAGGTAAAACAGAGTTGATTTTTTCTCTGTGATTTGTAAATGCTCTAAAGGGCATATTTACAACAAACCTTATCAGAATTATGTACATGCACGTGCCCTTACTTAATTTTTTTTATTTTTATTTTTACATTCAAAAGATCACATTCAAAAGATTACCTGAGAATCCATCATTCCATGCATCAGCTGATGGGCTTGTTGCCATACCAGTCTGCTTGTATGAATGAGTTTCCAGTAAGAAACTGCTGGCATGGATGAGCAGGTGTGGCTTCTTATTCAACAGTGCTGTTTGCAATAACAGCTCAACTGTTCATTCGAAAACAACAACTGTGTCTCCTAAAGTGGTTAGCATAGATCCTGCCAGTTATCCTGACTGGCTTCAAAAAGAGTTTTTCTCTCCTATTTTGTTCGTATGGTTCATTGATCTAATTGTAGCAGTTAACTTGGAGTCTGGTAGACAGGTGGTCCATCCAGTCTCCCACTAAATATTTCTTTGAAAGTAAGTGCCCTTTTCAAACACTTTCCATTGACGGCTACCCAGATGGTTCTGTGCATCAAACCATCTGTGGTGTCAGGTCACCTGCTGCATGATGTTGTTAAAAAGCTGTATCTTTGAACTTGTAGCGTGAACATGTGCGTCTTCGTTCATAACTAAGTGCAAAAATATGGAGAAATTTGCAACTCAGATCGCTTAAGCGCTTTTCTAATTTCAGCAGAACTTATTAGAGCTGCCTCAAATCTCAAACAAGCAATACCATTAGCAGAGAGCATCCAGCATCTGCTCATTGAGTCATCATCAACTTCTGGAATATTCTCCATAGCAAAAATACCAAAGAGTTTGATATTCATTCCCACAGACAGGCTGAGATGTTGAGCCCATCCTTTGTTATCCTTTAAAATGCCCTTCACTACCTGTGGAAAAATGTATAGGCTTTGATACATGACGGTTAATAAATTCCTAATACTGTTCCCGTTGAATCAAGTGGAAATAACTCGTAATTTCCTTTGAAGATGTAAATGACAAGTGATTAGTTCAATATTTTTTCTCAGGATTTCCATAATTAGACTCCCTGACTAGAATCTTATTTTAATCTTTTCTGGTCTAAGATATGCACAGACATTCTCTTGGAGATGATTAAATAATCTTCAATCAGCATTTAACCAGTGGGGCTGTAATCTGGGAATTGGAAAAGGAATCTCTAGGGGAGATGTCTTTCCTTTGTAGGATGATGTACATGTTGGCTTTGTGCGTGTGTGTACTTGTGTGAATGTACTTCACTGCTATGTGTGTGTGTGTCTCCTTTCTCTTTTGATCAGCGGTAAGCTCCTCTATTTTTCTGGACATGTTGGTTGGAGTGGATGAAACAAACGAAAGTGTGTCATGTGCCGTGGTCATGTGGGAAGGCACCTTATTTTTCAAAACTCGCCCTTAAATGGGAAAACGCTGCTTCAAAAAGTATTTGTTCAAAAAATAAAAACAAAACTGCATGTAAAATAACTGCAAAACTGTTTTACCTGCATGTTGTACACAGAGTCACATACAGTGCCGTGTTTTCCTAAAATTTTGGAAAATCAGCGTGACACTATCATCTGTTGTGTAGATTCATGCACTAATGCAAGGCGCTGCTGAGCCGTGTCTCTTCCGTGCTCCTGCAAGCTGCTGACCACATGACTAATGTTGCATTCTGATTCTGTGCGCTGGTTTTATCTCCGTCTCCATAGGGGACCATCAGAGCTTTAGATATGTGGCTACCATACAGCAGCTGCCTGTGCCCACTCCTCTTTTGTCCTCCATTTTATATATTAAAATAAATCACAGAGAATGGAAAAATTGCCCCTTCTTTTCTCCTGTAGAAATCGCTGGTCATGTCAAGCGCACAGCACACCTGCTGCATAATTCAACAGGCTTGATTAGTTTTAAATTTCCCAGGTTTATTTATTCTGTTTAAATGCGCTGCGAAATCCCAGTAATTGAGAATTGCCCTGAATAGGAAATTCAGGTCCTGTGCTCATTTGACTTTGAGAATTCGAGAACAACACAGAGCCGCAGTGTGGACGATGGCTTTCAGCTTCAATTTGTTTGAACAATATAAATGATTTTGACTCAGCTCATTTCCTTTGCCTGTGGCGGCTAATGTCTTGATCCATCCAAAGATAGCCTAGAACCTCTAATTACTCACCGCGCTATTGATGTATTAGTTCACATTCAGTGGGAGAGAAAAGACTGACTTCTCAAATTGAATCGTCACCTCTCCTCTCTCTCTGAAACATTAATGCTATTGCTACAGCAAAAAATTTCCCTCAGTCCTTTCTGAACTAACTCACTTCATTAAATCCAATTCGCCTCAGGGTTGATGTCTGTGATTTATTATTCTAAGTTTCCAGCGAATTTGTTGAAAAGCTGTGGTAAAGAGTTGTGTCCCTCTGTACACCCTGCAGTCTTCCTTGTGTTTTGACTGCAGGTCAGGACTGTTGAGGGCCAGCTTTGGCTCCAGGAGACCCAACAGATTTGGGTCTTATCAGCCACAGCAGCCCTCTTCATGGACCACGGAGAAACTGTGGGCCTGGAGCTTCCAACATGCTGGGAATGCTTCTTGGCCTGCTGGGCCTGGTGTACTGTCTGCCTGCCTAAGACTCCAAGCAACACATCCCAGAGGCTGGTTATATAAATACTACCCACTGCAAAGTTTACTTCCACTGTCAGAGCTTCCCTCATTGCCCAGTAACACACTGCAAACACATATTTTATCACATGCTTACTTAAACACACACACACACAGAAAACTTGCATAAATGGTGCCGCACGCCGACATGGGTGAAAGCCCAAATAGAAAAGACCATTACAGGGAGAGATTATGCCCAATGATCAAGCCACTAGCCACATCACCAGTTATCATGTAGGTGGAAGCCCAATTTGCAGTTTGGTCCAGTGGCTCAGAGAGCATATTTGGGACGTCAATTACTTCAGCCACTTTGTCATGGGCTGTAATTGCAGCAGAACAGGGGACGATGTTTATTCATGCGGTCATGCATTAAAGGCCCTTCACCTGTGTGCTTATCTGCTGAATATTTATCTCTGCACATCCCCCAACTCCAGCTCCACAGAAAACCTCAGTTGAGACCCCCTGCTAGACTGAATCCATTGAGGCAATCTGCTCAAAGCTATAGCTTTACTCTGACTGTATCAAAAGCACCAGGAC
>JAQNCA010000007.1:13006854-13017314 GCA_029783725.1 Acanthurus tractus | reverse complement strand
AAGGCATTAACAGTATGTATGTAAAAATAAGGAAAAAACCCTTTTTAATTGAACCTGGAAGGAAAAAATTTAGTAGAACTTAAACCTACTTTAGCTGATGGGATTTTCCTGTAACTGATTATAAAGGTTGACCTACAGAAGTGACTCCAACAATACAGTAATAAATGTTATTTCACTTCAACTCTATTTCTGGTTTACAGTAAGGCATCATGACTGGGAAGTAGCAGGAAAGGACAGAATGTCATGCATTGTTGGAAACACAATACATCATCTTATATAACAAAGACATTGTGGTGAATGTTTGTATGTGAGTAAATGTCTGTATTGTAAACTACTAAACAATGCCATACAAAGTCAGCTTGGACTGGTCTTTGTTGGTTTTGTCTATTTGTTTCATGGGTATAATCCTCCCCTCTGATATGGCAGTGAAGCATTGAAATTATAACAGAAAGCAGCATGTGGTTGGGATACATCCTCCAGTAATAAAACCAATATTGTAAGATAATTATCATGGATTTTACAATATGCCCACTGCATTTCTCCTGGAGGGGAAACTGTCAAGCGTTTGCAGATGAATTTTGCTTTTTATTAGCTCACAGTAAAACACAGCCTCACTATCTTACATGTAATACAATAGCCTAGCTTTATAGTCAAGGGAATGTGCAATAAAAAAATAAATGCATCAGTGGCTGCATACTAATGTAATGTGCAACATATTGCATATTATACAATGTGAAGCCCCTTTTGTTTGATGTTAGGTATTTTGTGAGATATAATGAATGTCCGGTTGAGCCCACAGTGTAGATACTGACCCACCGGGCCACAGCACTAAAAATTAAGCTAATTTGTATTTTGTTGTTTCCCTATGTATGCAATTTAAAGATAAAATTATTATTGCTATAACAGCAGCAGAAAGATGTTGCAAAGAAGTAGTAAAATACACTGTTAAGTACTCTGTCATTTTGAGCTGCAGCTAATAAAATGTCAAATGAAGTGTAATTTTAGATCCATATAAAAGTTTTTAATAATGTAGAAAGTCACCTGACAGGTTAGCAAAATAAAATATGACGCAGAGGTCTTCCAGAAGGTATATTTCTGATTCTGAACTTCTGCACACAGAGTTGTTCTCCAAAGTTTCATCTTCAAAATATTCATGGTATCTTGGTTTTTGATTGCTGTCAAAATCTAATAAAATATATATAAGTCTTAGATTATTGAAGACTCTGGCATGTTTGTTTTATTGTTATGTGACTGGAGAGTGACAGGAATGATGTGAGCAAGGGAGTGATCGACATGTCGAGGTTCCTGAGCTGCATTAAAACCGGATTACTGCCATGCATCATGGCCCATTGAACTACCTTTTCTTATGAAGCATGTCCCTAAAAAAATGTATGTTAAATCAACTATAGGGCAGTCGTGGCTAGTTATTCTAACCTTTATAGCAGACACAAATCCTCCACAGGCTGTTTCCAGCCAGCCATGTGTTTTTCCTCACTTTTATTTACTGCATGAAAGGTAATTCTGCGGTTTTAGTACATTTTACCTTAGTATTGTATAAAAGAAAAGCAGCTGTACATTCTAACACTCACAGGAGCAGCAGGTTAGTCTCTCTGACTGCCTCTTTGCAGCCTGTCAGAATGAGCCATTGCTGGGCAGGTGGGATTGTCCCACCACGGAGATGTATGCATCAGGATGCTGTAAATCCTCCACTGCCTTCCATTTGTTTATGCCTCCTGTTTCCCGCCAAACAAACTACTAGATTTCCCATGAGAGCCCCCCAGCGCCCACACAGCGTCCTCAGTGGACATGCTTTATGGGCGTCACAGCCAGATGAGAACAGTTAAAATGCCATTTTTAAAAAGGTGTGTTTGTACAGAGGGGAGAGCGAGGCTTAGATTCAGCTCAGTTATTAGCACAAAACGAGAGGGTGTGCTATAAATCGGCATGCCGATCATGTCTGTCGTTCTTCTGAATAAAGCCCCTGATTCATTTCGCAGACAAGCAATTATGCTCAAATTTTATTTTAATCCATCTCTACATTCATGCATCAAAATCTACAACACGAGCTCAGGTGGAGGAGTGAGAGCTGTTGTGGTGTGTAGAGGAGAATTTCTGAAACTGACATCACAGTGCTGATAGAACCTGCTCAGTGTACGTGTGGTCTGATCCTCTTTATACTTTTTACCATTTTAATTAGATATAAAGGATGAATCAAATGCATTTTGCATTTCATGTGTCAGACTATTAATTGTCTCCCTTCCATTGGGATCATCTTTTAGATTTATTTTTTATTTTTGGTAATCTTTCTAACTTTGAAAAAAAAGAAATCCAAATTATGTCAGTGCTGCCTCCCCAGATGGATTCTTTTAATTAGGTGCACTGAAATGTCACCAAAAGCTTTTCATTTGATTATTTTACACTGATTTGAAATGGTTAAACCGAGGCTTAATCCAGTCTAAACCTTGTGTGAGTGAGTGTATGTGTGTGTGTGAATGTGCACCTAATATTTGAGTTTTATGTCTGTGTGCCAGAATGTTTTATTAATGTTGGGGCCTCACAGAAGAGTTGACGTATTTCACGAGTGAAGGACGTGACCCTGGTTGTTTATTTCCCATGATGAAATTGTCCAGAGGTTGATGACTCCGTAAATAAACAGTTCATGAAGCAGTAGCTCTTCGCTTCCCGATGACCAATATGAGTGTGGCATCCTCTCAGGACAGACATGGCCTTCCAGGTGTAGGACTCCTGCTGCTTTTCTATTGTTGCAATTCAACAAGACTTCACACCACCACCTGTGTCCAGTCACCAACCTACAGTGTCTGTCTCAGGGTGTCATTTCTCCGTGTAATAATTCTGTTTTTTATGAGCTGCCACCCACAGCTCTTTCACTGTGTAATTTGCATACTAACATTCTGTAACTGTCCAGCTGCCAAACTGAAACAAAAAAAATCTGCATGTTTTAGGGGGAAAAGTACTTTAATCATGTTCTGATTTAGAGGAGACAATGTGTAATGACAGTATATTATTCTCAATGAAGACTCTACAATTGTCAACCAATCAAAGCCTAAGGCAACTAAGAAAAATGCTTGTTTGACAAGAATTGTTTTTGGTGTCTTAAAATACATTTTAGTCATAATGTCTTTCAGCGTTTTATTTATTCTGGTTTATATAATTTGAGTTATTTGGTTTTTGTTCATTTCAGTGTCTCTCTGTGTTTGTTCTCAAAATGGAAATTTACTGTTGTCCACTATCTAAAGATGCCACTCAAAACAGTCAAATCCTTTAAAATGTAGGGTTAATACAAATCTTTATAAATGTATGTAAAACAACAGCAACAACAATAGCTTTTAAATTTTTAACTCTGTTAGTCGATTTGAAGAATCTCACACTTCATTTTGTCTCCATTAAAATCAAGTCGATGCCCTTCCTCTTGCTCCATTGACAAAAGGTCCTGTTGCTTTGGTTTCTTTTGGTTCACTGGCAATTACATTATTCAATCTTGACTTGCTTCAGGACCTGCAAACGTTTTCTGTCACATAAAAAAATCCAACAATCTCCTCACCATGGAGAGGAACACATCATCGGGGCCTCACAAACCCAATTATAGCAAATAAGCAGACCTGGTCATGCAGAATTTAATTTGATTTGTTGACAATTAATGGACGGTCTTGTGGCAGGAGCTGAATGTTAACACCAGAACAGCCGTAACCTGGGCTACAACACAGAAACAGGAAGTCTGGCAGCTGCTGCATCAGCTTTCATTAGTGATTTTCTTCTTTTTTCCTCCTCGGTTGACCTCTTCACACCATTATCATTATCGGAAAATGTCTTAATTAGTGCATAAAATGAAGAGTTCAAGAGTACAAGACTGCCAAATGGGATTATTTACTTCCTGACGTGTATATTTTGTAATATTAGCAGTATCTTATTGTTCTTTTATGTAAGTCACCATTAGATGTCATTTTCTACCCAAGCCAGCCACCTTACCATGCTTTGTCAGCACAATTTACTGCCTATAGATCCACCGTGTGGACAATCTATAAAGCCCTCCCTCCTCACGCCCACGCAGCTGTTTGAAACTGTGTTGCAGGGAGAGAAATTAAAGGGCCAAGCAAACAGGAATCTATAAACATATTATGTCCTGTTGTTAATGGAAATGTCATCAGCAGAAATCTCACAACTCTATAGAGCGATGGGCCAATTTCCCTGACTCTCTCTGAACCACTCACATGTAAAATGGCTGAAATTCCCGGGATTAAGTATGTACAGTAGTGCCAGTTTGCCACCAAAAAACAAAACAACCAAATTTTCTGACCAATTAAATTTAAAAGCCTCTTATAACAGCTTTGAATGGACAGTAATAAAAAGGAATTTGAGGGTAGATGTGAGAGCTTCTTCTGGGGAATGAATAATGACACATAAACATTTACTGTGTGCGGCCAGTCCCCGCTACTCACCGGCCCTCTCTGCCCCTCCATAATAACCTCTCCACTCCCCACCTCCACCTCTACCCCCAGCCACCTATTGAGTTATCATAAAGCGGGGTCTCTGAAGTCTGTATCGGTGGTTGATTGACCGTGACACTGACCGTAGCTCCTCCTGAGGCAGCAGCATCACACGGTCACACTCATGACTGCGGGTCAGTGGATGCGGAAAGAGACGATGCTTAACCTTTGATTCAATCACCGGCGTTTCTTTAATGCTGTGAGATGTTTCTAATGATATGAGGTCCTGCGGGAGGAATGGATCAAATTAAGGTTTTTCTCAGCATCACATTAAAAAGCAGGAGTTGTTATCAGAGTGCTGTTGTGTCTGATAGTTTTGGTCGACTTAACTCCGCTGCTCTGATCAACAGTAATATCCTGCAAATTGCCATTTTATTAGCATGTAATTTAGTGAGTGTGAAATGGGTTCCGAGCAAAGAGCTTCAGTTTATCGGATTAGAAACAGGAAGTATTCCCTGAATTATTTTAGGAAGGCTCTCACAAAAAATACAAGAGTGGTTGCAAATGCAAATACATACTGTAACAAAAAAACAAAGAGGCGTTTTGAGTTAAATACTAGCAGCAGCATGCTAACATGCTCACAATGACTATGCTTACATGCTTATGTTCAGTAGATATAATCTTTACAAAGTTAGCTAACTAGAAATATGGTGAATGGGCTTGGTTTGTGCAAAACCCAGGACAGCAGAGCTCTGCTTCAGGTTATTTAAACCCATTTATGACTCCAAATTTAAAGTTTATGACTCAGGGTGTTAATACATACATTTTTTGTGATTGCCATCCATTACACATCAGTATTACTGATGAAACGAGGTGCCTTCACCTCCAAAGGTTATTAAAAGACATAGTCTCACTGGTTACCATGCTGCTGTACCACCAGACTACAAGCTTCTTTCCTTTTGGTGTGACCCCCCCTCCATTTTTTCTCCACTGTATTTTTTTTTTCTTGTTCAACATTTCATAAAAATCAACAATGTCAATGTCATTTTAAAAAATAGAGAAAAAGTCAGAGGATCATTAAGCTTTTACAGTTCAGCCTCTAGGGACCATGAACATCTGTACGATATTTAAGTACAATCCATCCAGTGGTTGTTGATATATTTGAGTCTGGAACAAAGCAGCGGCTTGTTCAACAGACTAAGATTACCAGTTACACCATGAGTTTGGATAAAAAATCCAAAAAGTTTAGTTTCAGCAAGCTATTACTTGTATGTTAAAGGATTAAGCTTGAGCTGCTGCACACAGATAAAAACAGGACAACAATGTCACAACATGTAATTGCTAATATTTACAAGTATTTACTGTTGACATTTCCATTACAAACATTTGCGGTGGTTTGTTTGCAGTTGCTTTGAGGCTTAATATCCGTTGCAATTGACTACCTGCAATATACATTTCTCATAACTGGCAATTACCATCCAAAAATGTTTCACTATTTGTACATAATTTGAAAAATCGTGTAGGTAGGAAATTGTTAACATGAGCAGCTTTTCCTGTAATGAAACTCATCTTGATGTGTTATTTCTCAGTGGCTCTGTTGTGATAACCTGATTCTTTGTGGCTCATTTTAGACTCCTAGTGGAGGAAAATGAAAACAGTCAGTGTGGCTGCTTTTTGTTCCTCTTACCTCAGATTCAGCTTTAGACACTTGTCTGTGCTGGAGTGCCCTGCTGACTGAATCTGTTTGTCTTTGACCCAGAATGAAAAAAAATAAAAATCACTGGGCTTTGTTGTTGTCATGAAAGCCTCCCAGATCTCATCGTTATTGTTCCACTCAGATGCCCTGAAGGGGAGAGAGCAGCCAAATGCGACGGCTTTGATGGAGTGGTCCACACCTGCATGATTACGCAGGAAGAGGGGGAACGTGGAAGGATGGAAATGATGAAATGATGAGCAGCAACAAGGCCAGAGAGGCTGTGGGTGTCTTGTTAACACTTGAGCATGATTGACAGGTGGCATACACTCTGTGCGGAATTCATTACTGACATTAACCCAGTGACCTATCCCACTGACTGATAGCATTCAGCTGATGATCTCTGGACAAAGTATCTTAAAAACTCATGTGTGTCACTTTAAGTGTTGATTTTTTTAATAACTTTCTAAAAAAAAAATTTTTTTTTGCTTAGCATTTTAATATATCTCTTTCTTGCGCACAAAGAGCAATCAAAAGATTAATGTACTGCTCATCATGTGTGAAGTATGACCCTGCAGTGTTAAGCACTGTAAAAGAACATTGTGTGTATGAACCCTGGCAGAGACTCAGTGACAGTAAGCATCATATTCCTGTTAAAATGAGTAAGCAGCCAAAAGTGTCACTGTTCATATCTTACACTCTGACATCATCTCCCATAAGCATTTAAAGGGGCTGAGACAAAAGCAGGAATAGATGAAGGAAGAAGAGAAAGGGAGCTATGAGGGAAAGAGTGTAAATAAATGTGACAGATCAGGGAGTTTCAGAGGACGAGCATCAAACAGCCAACAGTCAGAACCGAGTTACTGTCACATGTCATTGTCATAGACGTACAGTAACAGTGAGAAGTATCTTATTTCTTCTGACACATGCTTTTGTTTTTCAGTTATCTTCCACATGGAGAACACTGAATCTCCTTTTTTGACAGGACTTTCAGAATAAGCAATTGCTTATCTCTGGTGATTACTGTTTTGTTTGTTTTTTAACCTATTTTACTCACATTAACTGACCCATATTAATGTAGATCATTGTAGTGTGACAGATGTTCTTATCATGCATGAATTAAAGTGACAGTACTTCTGACTTGATGCAGTGGTGTAAAGTAACTGCATATTTTCACTTAATTTTGACGTACTGAAGTGAGAATTTCCATTTTTCTTTTTTGTACTTTTACTCGACTAGAGGGATTCAAGAGGCAATAATTGTACATTTTACTTTACTGCACTCAGTCTGTGAATTTTTTCAGTTTTTATAGGTCGGAATGAATAAATACGAACACAAACCCTAAAGAATCTATATCCATGTCTCTCCTAAAGACCAGAGGTTTGGTAAAAAAAAATCTATCTGAAGCATCACATATGGCACTAAATTATCATAGAATGATCAATTTGACTATGAGTGAGACATTGTATAATATATTGGCTACAATAAAGTTTAACAACTATATATAAAGGATATATAATATAAAAATAAAGGGAGTAAAGACCCAAAACAGGTACTGTGAGTTCTGTATCTGATTACAACTGCTCACATGTAGCAATGCCATGTATGCTGGGATTTTCATGAGCTCATAATGTATTATTAAGAAAGATAAAGTTTTTAATTTTTCCAAAACAATTGGAATTTTCACATTTAATAGTTTCAGGCCCTTTGAAGCTCACAAATTAAACATTCTAAAAGGGAACATTCTGCATGAGCACTTTAAGTTTTGATGCCACAATTTTACTTGTGATACTTCTGTTCTTCTAATCAAGTAGTGCATGCACTATGACTCTTACTTGTCACAGAGTATTAATTCTTGTGTTGCTGCTTTTCCTAAAGTAAAAGATCTGATCGCTTCCTCTACCACTGCTTCTACCAGAATTCATCAGCAGAGTCTAAGCACAACAATATTCACATGTAAATGTATTTTTCTCTTTAATTAAGTCTTCTTTGTTTTGTTTGTGCTACTTTACTAGAAAATTGTATCGTTATGGCCAGTGTTACAAAAAAATCCCATTACAATGGTGAGTGACATTTAAAATGTATATAGATGAGACTTTTCTTAAACCACTGAGTCACATTGCCTCACCCTGTGTCCTCAATATCCCAGACTGTTTGCCATATAAGAAGTGTCCACTAGGGGGTGGAATAGTGGAGCAAAAGATAATGAGCCCAGCAGAGGTGCAGCATGAGGCATCCTCTTTAATCAACAGTTCTTAATGAATTGATTTTAGCATACTGTGATAAATCGTTATAAACACAGTTAAGTGGCTGTCGGCATTAAGGACATTAAATAAAGCTCTTGCTCCACAGTCTTGTGCTGAGTGTGAAGTATGTACTCTGTGTGACCTGGTCCCAATGAAATGCTAATGAGGAGTTTGGTAATAATCCCCTCACGGCTGTAATTGTAAAGGACCATCTCTGATTATTACTTGAATTTTCTGCCCAAAACTGAAGGACAGTGGTCACGTTGGAAGCACTGAGGGATAAGAAATGACCAAAAAATAAATCATAAAGCGTGTGAGATGATGTATGGATGTGTCATAATCTTGGCCAGGGGATTTGCGTTACTGTGCTTACCTGGACAGTGTTTGTCGGTAAAAGTCACTGGGTCAGATAATTGAGTAAAAAGAGACAGATGGTGGCAGCATTTACTGCTGATTACATGGAGGTCATAAACTGCCTCTCAGTAGCTGGGGGTGGCAGGTCCAGGGCCATTAAACTGCCAGAGCCTGAATCTTAGAGGAATGCAGCCACACAAGCAGCAGACTGGAGGGGTTTAAACAGTGAACCTAAACTATAAACTCCTATATTGAGAGTGCAGACACACAATTCCATATATCTAAGCAAGAATGCAAGGTTTCATGTCTGTAGCAGTGCAAACAGTGTTTCTGCTACTTTTATGTCTGTAGACTCTGAACGTTCTCCATGACACCTGAGTTTAAACAAGAGTACTTAATCTTTTCTTCACATCATTGGAGTTGGCATACTGCAGCGAGGGACGTAACTGCTGTCACTCACACAGGGTAAAATATTCCATACCAGAGGCCTCTGGGCTACAGCGAAATTGCATAGAATGGCTGTATGTGCACAATGCAGGAAATATAAATAGTATATGCTGATGTAGGGCCATGCGCAGTGTCGTGAAATGACGCGAGGACACAAGAGAAGCAATGTTCCCGTGCAAACCTGCTGGACAATGCAAAATGTGTTATTCGAACAAATGGTTTATGAAATTGTAAGATTTATTACCTTATGGTTAAAATCCAGAAAGTCAGACTCTGCAAAACTGGAGCTGTGGAGATTTTCAGAATAAAACTATAGGCATTATTTGATTTTAACCCACTGGTAAAATTTCGTAGCTACTTCCTGTGGAGTTATGTACTTTTTTATTCGTTGTCTATTGTGATATTTACACCAGCTGGAGACGTACTTATTTGAGAACAGTGTAAATATAGATTCCACAAAGCATTAGCAGTAATTGAATATTTTAAGGCTTACTGCTTCACAATAACCTGCTGATGTTCAATTATATCTGCAGATAAGTCATCATTTCATTCCACTCTGCATGCTGTTCCAGGATCTGCTCACCATTCATTTACATTAGTCTGGTGTATCGGCTTCCCTGGGAAAGGCTGCTGTGGAGAGTGTTTACTGATCATCCTGATGTATTTGTCCACCAACTCCGCAAGACAGACAATCAATATTCCAATTACCGGTAGATTTCCATTCTTGCACTTTAGAATAGTGAACATCAGTCAATATCTTTGTCAAAAAAACTCCAGTACATCTGGAAAATAGTGTTTAGAGCAGGATGTGAGCTAGAGGCCTATAGCTTCACGTTGCTGGTAAGACATATGCAGTCTTCCAAAAACAATTGCATATTAAAATGATGGAAAAACAGAGAGCTTTATCAAAATTTAAATCTTTACCACTGTTAAACAGTGTAAAACATCCAGTGTGTAAGATCAGCCTTTCTTGATGTTGCAGAAATGGATTAAAGTAGTAATAGGTATGTTTTCATTCATGCATAGTAACCTAAATTTGATGGTTGTGTTTTCATTTTCTTAGAATGAGCCTTTTTGCATTCACAGAGAGTCCGGGCTCCCTTACACAGAGTCCTCCATGCTGCATTGCCATGTTTCTACAGAAGCCCACGAAGGACAAATTGCCATCCGTTCATGTCTATGTCAGTGAGTCCCATTCTTGTGAACGTGATATCTTGAGAACGTCTTGAGGTTATTTCTTTAAATTAAGAACAAATGTCCTCCTAGACTCAAGGA
>JAQNCA010000007.1:12983866-13006169 GCA_029783725.1 Acanthurus tractus | reverse complement strand
ATTTTTAGAAAGTGTAACAGGATCTTATAACGGCCAGTGTGAGTTTCCATTTATTGAAACATTTATTTTTGAAATGTCAGAAAATTTAGACACATTTGACTTTGGCCTGTGTAAATAAGCATGTTTGTGTTTCTCTCAAGTTACCCAACAACAATAATACTTTGGAGACACATTTCTCTGCATCATCATCATATTAAATGCCACATTATGCCTCATTGTGTGGAAAACAAAGAAAGGGTCACAGCCCTGCCTGGGTGTTTTTCCTGTTGCATGGTTTTTGTCAAGTGCTGTTAACATGAAGAAAAAGACCACCCAGTGCTGCCTCCTCACAGCTGATGTGTGTCTGTTCAGCTTGACTAGCGTTTAATGAGGAGATGGAGCCACTCTTTTTACAATTAGGACTGAACACCGAGAGTCAGACAGTGGCCCCCAGCTCAATCACTCCAGATGCTGAGCTTACTTTCTTTCTGCATTCTTGCTCTAAGTCTGACACCATTGCCACCACAGTAAAACGTGCAGAACCTGTCGCTGCTCCCCTGTTGTCTGTTCAGAGGGAATAAAGCAACCCTGCATCAGCATAATCAAGTCCCACGGCTGCTCTGGATGCTCTCAGTCCAAACTAAGCACAGTTCACGGTTCCCTGAGTCTGACCTGCCAGAGCAAGTTTAATGCTCTCGGATCCCCCGTCCACTGGCATTCACAGCCATTAAAATCCCATCCTGCTTAGCTAGGTGCATCGGACACTAATGGAGACTGACTCTGCCCATTTGCTTTGTGTTACCCCATTCATTTCCTCCGGCCAGCACGCTTGTGTCCAAATGGAGCGTAGGTGGGGAGGAGTGCTGCTCTCAAAGTCAAGACCCATTCATGGTCCTGTGGATTATCCGAGGATCAAGTGCTGCGCCTGTATTTCATCTTCACGTCTCCCTCTCTCTCTCTCTCTGTTTTTTTTTATCTCTCTCTCTCCGGGCACAGTTTGGCCTCATATTAATGTTGATGAGCAGAGTGTGAAGGGAAGTGAGCAAACATCCAGAGGAGGGGCTCCTTGTGGATAAATATTTGTTGTCCTTGTTTGGATAGTGAGGATTGCTTTCCCTCTCTCTCTCTCTCTCTCTCTCTCTCATACTGTACGGCGGCTGTTCCTAATGACCCTGTGGTTGCATCAGCTGTCTGCCATAAAGAATTTACAAAAGCTTGCTTTCTAGGGGCTAATGTAAAACATGCTCACACAGCATTTATTCTAGTTTGCTTGTTGATTATTCTTACCCGCTCCTCATTTATAAATCATAAGTAGGGCAATAAAACCCAGGCTGTAAATATACAAAATGCACTGCTCTTTGAATGTACAATAGATGGTAAATTAGGTCAAATTTTAAGATTTGTTTTATACTATATTTCAGCATGCATCATATAACATGTATACATCACATTTGGTTTCCATCATCAACACTTACAGCATTGCAATTTCCCTTTTCAAGGATTGGAGAGAGACCCAAAGTGCTGAACACACGCTGGCGGGGCTACTGTACACGAGCAGAGCAGGGATTGGTCAACAGCTCTGCCACTCAAAGAGCTAATACTCTCCCACTTCCTCTGTCCTCCTTTCCTGGTGCAGCCTGGGAGGGGAGGGGAATGGTTCTTTTCTGTGTGAGTCGCCGGAGCTCCCTCAGCCTGCTCTTTACCACCTGTCCTTGACTTACTGTTCTCAGACCAGACTGAGTGGAAGCTGTGCCGCTCACTCCTCTCCTCTGCCACCTCTTTGTCTGTGTTCATGTGAGCAGCTGCATATTTTTTTTTTCTTTTAGGTCTCTCACTCTGTGTGACTGTTTCTTTCTACCTGTGGTGCTTCAGTGAAGTGGCGAGGAGAGGAACGTCCGTCCTCGGCCGGTGGAGCTCTGATGGGAGGCGGTGCTGGCTCTGGCTGGGACTGGGGATGCTGAACGGGGGGAGGGAGGGCCTGTTTGAGCTGGGACAGCAGCTCCAGCAGCAGGGGGAGTACCAGGCCGCCCTCCACTGCTTCCTCAGCTGCCTGCTGGGACTGACCCATGTGCAGAGCTTCACCTCTCTGCCCAACTGTCTACACCAGGTGAGCCAGATGCCTAAAGACTTGGCACACACACGCATGCCCGTTCATTCATAACATTGCTGTGTCTCTCTTCCTTTCTGTCACTTACACACACACAAACCAGCATGCATGTGCATATTCATCACGTGCACCAACAGAATTTGCTGTATCATGTTTTGCATTTTCATTTGCATTAAATCTCCTTCAGAGCACCACAATTGATAACACATCACAGCACATGGGACACATTCAACCTTGATATCACTTACACCAATGTCACATCTAACAGTCCATCATGTGTCCCCGCGTTCACACTGTAACATCAGTTCAGTCTCAGCAGGACTCACCGTGTGCATGCTGCCTAATGATGAACCGGATGCAGCTCTAATGTACAGAAACAGTGCTATTAGTCAGCTAACATGCCTAAAACACTCAAAGATCCAGTTCATGTGTGTCTCATTGTGTGTGGGCTTTGTTTTGTCTCCAGAAGATCCTCCCACAAGGGCAGGACTACAATTTTAATCTTGTTTAGTAGTGCTTGAGAGAATGTCCCTGATGTCAACACAAAACCTTTCCTCTAGAAGTTTGGAACGTGTGGCACGATGTTGACCAGAATAACAGTGCTGCTAGGAGAGCAGAAAGACTTGTTTTGACAGCCCCTGACATCATGCATACACACAGCTGGGGATAACATTGGAAATGAATTATTTGAAATTTAACCATGCCCCTGGGTTGTTTTTTTCCTGTGCTTTACAGATCGCAGAACTCTTCATCACTGAAAAGAATTGTATCCTTTACTAAGTTGGGGCAGATTGTTAAATTCACTCAAACGCCTGACACTTTTATGTCCACCACCCCTTCAGGGCTGTAAGTGTTAGCGAGCAGGCTAACTATAAAACTAGCATTCTGCTTTTGTGAACATGTAAATGATTGTCAATGGGAGAAGCCTTGGCAAATTCCAGCACAATGGAGAATGCAGACCTTTTTACAGAAAGCAGTGTAAACTGAGGGGGATGAGTTTATGTCTTTGGGCGAGCTGATAATAACACATTTGTCCCAGAATGCCATAGGTATTGTGTGTAGCTCAGGCTGTGCGTCTCATAAGAGGATTTGTTGGCTCTTATCTCGGCACAACAGAGTGGAAGAGCACTAATTAACCTGTATCTGCACTGACGAGTCTGTGGATCGCCACTTCACTGCTTCTATAAACTATAGCCGTATAGGACAGAGAGATGATAGAGAGGTGTTACGTTTCAGGATATTATTACCTCGAAGGTTCCTCTCCCTGTTACTAAGACAGTCCAACACTTAACTCGCCAGCTCAGGTTATCTGTACCTCAGCAAGGCGCTACCCCTTACCATCTGTTTCCCAAAATAGGTCGATTTGCTGAGCCTCACCTCATCAATAGCCAGCCCCTAACAGCAGGAAAAGGTATCTGCTTGAGAGGGTCGTCTCGGGTTAAATCTTTTGACACACACTACATTATTACACAACATCATCAATATTAATGGTGTTTTGTCATGTCAAACCATGGCTTTATATGTATGTTAGTCACCACGTTACATTGTTTTTCATTTAGTGTGAGGTTAGAGCCATGACAATGTAACAGCATCACAAACTGTGCAGTCAGGTCAGCAGCAGAGAGCAGCGATTCAATAATGTCATGGTGTGCAGGGATTAAAAGTATGCGGCTGTTTTCCATCAAATGTTTCCAAGAGTTGCTTCCAAGTTTTTTTTTCTCAGAAGTTCTCATGGACATCACTAATAATGTGGTCTGGGCCATGCAGCCCCCTCTGAAGGGAGTTGAAGGGTCAGTGTGCACAAACTGTGAGCTGTTATGGGAATATCGACAGCGTCTCTTCACATGTTGTTTGAGTCCACAAGTAGGAAAACAAAGCTGACTTTACATATTCAAAGTGTCTTGATGTCATGCTGGAGCGCTGGAGTGGGTGCAGTTGATAGCGATATCCTGTGACCACTTAAGGTTTGATGTATTGTTATCGGAGCTGTCAGGGACCTTCATCCAAAGCCAAAAGCTTTTTTGGCTGCTGAGTGTTTCCTGATACATGATTCTTGGAAAGTATGCTGACCAAGTCCATTTGCTTTAAACTCAAATAAAGGAGGATATCCAAAAAGAAGAAAAAAATATGGGTATATCCTATATTTTCTTACAGAGGTACAGAGAGCTACAGAGGTACAGAGAGCTTATGAGAAGCTAATCAATATAATAGTACAAAATTTAGTCATATCTGATATCATGATTTATAACTGTGGAGGAAATCCCAGACTCCTGCTGGCTCGAGCTGATCGTGCACCTCATGAGTTTATTTCAGTGCGCTATGAGCAGCGTTATGTGGCACGCGTGGCCAGTTGTGCCTTTAAAGGTGCTGGTGTTGATGCAAATTCTTGTCGAGTTTTGGAGAACAGTCAGATTACCAGCTGAGGAAAGTGTGTGTGTGTGTGTTTGTGTGTGTAAGAGTAAAGTAGAGCACACGTGCCCTGGAGGATTGTGCGAGGTTCCTGTTGTGGAGTTGTTGTGGTCCAGCCAGGCTAAAAATAGCAGGCAGAAGTAGTGCTCTGACCTTTGATGATGGCTGTTCCACTGATCCTGCCTCCCAGACGGCCCACCACACACTCGCCTCATTCAGGTGACTCCATGGAGCAGGGACAGGTATGCTGCATTTCTAAACATCCTGTAACAAGGTTTGCTCAGTGCATCAAAACACACTTGTGGCATTGTGTGCAATAATAAGTGAAATGCTGGGTTTATGTGACAGGCTGCTATCTCATCTTTTACTGTGCTGTACATTAAATTATTCAGATGTAGAAGCACAAATAGCTTTTCAGCATCCGCAGTTCACAGTCCATCTTTTTTGGTATCTTACAGTGCTCATTAAATGGAAAAATGTATTTTTGACCCCCTTTATTTGATGGCTGTCCCTCCATTTGTTGAGATCCACGTGTACAGTAGGATTGTAATAGTCTGTGTTGTGGTTTTTCTTTATTCTACTGGTGACAAAATGAAGGAGAACAGCTGCAGTGGTTAACTGTTCTCTAAAGTGAAAACCAATTGTCCATCTTTCTGACCTCAATATGAAAGCGGTGGATATTTAGTTTAATGTTGGATATATTAAAGTAAAATTGGCAAGTAGTGTCACCACAGTGATGAAAAGTGAAATATCAAGAATGAAATTTATAGCATTTTACACTTGAGAGATCTAGTGTTAAGTAGGACGTTTAAACAGGCAGGGCTGTGTTTATTTTTAGCATTCCTCGTCCCATTGGTCTTTAAATTCACCTGACAAGTATCAGCGGTGTCATTTTACAGTAGGACGGACTCTCAGTACACGGAATACTTTTGACAAAGGCTCTATTTTTAGGATGCTTTTTATACAGAGTCTTTTCATGGAAACATAACTGACATTCAGGTTAATCAAAGAGATGCATAACACTAAAACAAACGGATGAAACCAGACGTTAAAATAGGAAAATGATATGAGATGATTAAGCATTTGAAGCTTGTTTTGCATCACAGTTGCTCCATTTGAAAAACAGTACAGAAAACCACATGCAATACATAACGCAGCACAAAAACAATAACACGGACACCTTGTTGAAATCTGCGGAGTGAAATCCAGACCTCAAGATCTGCTTTGGATTCTGATTGTTTGCCTAAAGGTGTCACTCTCTAGAGAGCTGGAAAAAAAAAACATAACAACAGTGTTGATCTGGTCGACAAGGCTGTTTTTAACTTCAACAACTGACTAATCCCACTGACATCTGAGACTGATCCTTCACCCATATAAACAGATGGGAAGGCCCTTCAGTTCATCCAGGCTGAAAAGATGTTCTACGAGGTGGCACTGATCGAGCTCACGGCCCTTCAAGGGAGCACAGGCAAGTACTTCTGACATTGAGCTAACCAATAAATGCTTCTGGGAATTTACTGTGCGTTTATATAAGGTACTGTTGTACTATGTATATCATGCCATCTGAGTTAGGTCGGCTACTTTGACTTTGAATGTTTTTGGGATAAAGTTTTATTGTCCTCAGTTTCTCAATATCCAAGAAAGAAAGCGAGTGATATGGTACTAAACAGAGGGGCTGTTCTTTTTGTCAACTTTCAATTATTTGACTTGAGTTATTCTGATATTGTAATATCAGGTCAGCTAAACATGTTAATGTGTGAAATTTCTTAACAGGCTAGTGTGTGAGTATTTACTTCGGTTTAACTGTCTGAACTCAAAATAGCCAAAATCACTGCCGGTCTCCAAACTTGGTCCCTAGTTTCCTCTACTAAGTACAACAGTATGTAGATCTTTCTGTGAGAACTATCAAAATTATATTCATAAAAAAAATTCAAAATGACTTACATTTTTCATGTAATTTTATGGCCTTTAAAGTACTGTCTGATCGGGGCTGACAAACTGTGTTTGTGGCTCTTAAAACCTCCAAAGGGATTTGTTTGTGTCCTGCATCCACAAACTAACCTGTAAACACGAAAAAGATACAATGTCTTCTGTAACGCCACAAAAGCTCTGTTCTATTGACTCGTTAAACCAAATAAAAAAGGCAGCGCATTTTACCCAAGTTCATCTTTGTTTACAATATTCCTTGTAGAGGATTAAGCGAGCACATTCACAACAAGGCCGCTCATTCATCACCTTCTGCTGCTCCAGACGTCTGCCTCTGCCTCTCTGTCTGCTGAGGCAGCAGCGCAGTGTAGCGTGCTGGGCACAGCGGAGGAGATCAGGGACAGACATAGTAGAAGACAAATGGCCACGCTTTGCTCCTTAGAAGCTGCGTGTCGCCATACAATACTGGAGCCCCTGATTCAGCACTCACTTGGACTGAATGCTGGACTTGTCCAGGGGGCAGAGCTGGCGCTGTAGCTTCAGCTCACAAGCTTCCTTTCTGTCCCCAGTTGCTTTTTCAGATGCACCCTTCTTTGTGTTTTTTTACTGACAGCTGACTTGATTGTCATTTTTTGGTTTTTGTAATGCAAACAGCTGCTAAAATGATTTATTTACAGTTTCCCTACAATGGGTTACAATGTAAACACCATTCCTACCACTTTCTTGTACGTGTGTGGTGTGTACAGTACATACTGTGCGTTTGTGGTTTGTCACTGTGTGTGCATGCGTGTGTGTGACTGTGGGCGTGGTGAGTGTGTTGTTTTACCCACACAGTCCTGTCCTTATCTCTGCTCTCGTGTCACCAGCGCTCAGTTGGCTCCACTCTGCTGTTCAGGCTTAAAGTCTGCAGCAGTGCCTGACAGCCTGAACAGCCACACGCCTGGGACATTTTTGGGCTTAATTCTTTTGAAACTTCTCGCAGTGGTAGAGAGGTGAAGAGAGCAGAAGACAGCGGGGAGAGAGGCTTGGATAGACGAGCAGAGGGACAGTCTGTGTGTGTGTTGGCCGGCTGACTGTGATTCCATGCCCTGTGTTTGTGTAACAGGGCCTCAGGAGGAGGCTACACTGGGCTCCGCGGGATGGACGACCCCAGAGGAGCTTTCGGAGCAGGCCTCCCAGGCACAGCACCTCGAGCGTCTGGCCCAGCTGTGCATCATGAGCAAACAGTAGGTAAAACTGTGTCCTGCTGTAGCTTCTGTTGCAGCGTAATTAATGAAGCATCGCATGTTCTGTGAGTTTCAGGGCTCAGTGGGCTCAACGTGAGAGAATTTATGGTTGAATATTGACTTTTATGACTGTTTTATCACCTGTTTTGTACACAGTTAAAATACTGTATGTACATGTGCGGAGTATATTAGTGTGTGTGTGTAAGTGTTTCCGAGCATTTGGGCCTTCATCACCTCACTGAGTTGAAGTGAAAAAAGTGCTAACTCACCTGTAACAAGACAAACAAAACATTTGCACTTGTTATCAGCTGTATTACATAGGCTGCAGCTTAGAGCGATGAAAACTCTTATGTACAGAGTAAAACTATAATCTTATCAAACAATCTAGAGATTATTCACTCCAAGATCACCGATGAAGGGTAAATGTGTGCTGTAGTTTAAAAACAAGTTTGTCTTTACTTGTATTTACATTTCATGGTTACGTGTTATGTGTTATGTATTAAAGGTTAGGAGAGTTAATGATGCTTGTACTACTTTTACTCTTAGTGGCAAACACAATATGGATATTTAAGTACTTGCACATATGTGTCCTTTCTGGAATGGCAATTTTTTTTAAACTAGAAAATCTCCGGCTTCAAGTCTTTTTAACCAGACTTGAATTTCTGTGTCGATGTGGAGGAAAAAGACACCCTGCACTCCAAATGAGTGTTACAGGAGGAACACCTTATCACAGGTCAGGTGGCTCCAGTTGCAGGGGTACTTGGTTGGGCCGTAACTTGCACCCATTTTCTGTGCCTCTGTTGTCATTGTTTAGATTTGGCCATTTAACCTGCTGTAAAAGAGTGTGTCTAGGGGGGGTGTAAGGTTTGCTCAGCCAGCAGTTGATCACAGAGCTTCATTAATGCAAGTAGCATACAGCGGTTACACTTAAATGAGATGCTACTGACTGTACCCAGAGGCTGGAGTGTGTGGCTGAGCAGGAATTTCTGCTTTTTGATCTTTTCTTGCAGACCTCTTCCATAAGCCTGAGCCCAAGTTTTTTTCTTTCTTGTCCACAGGAAGTTGTAATACCTCCTGAATCTTTCAGAGTTGTCGTAGTAAGTCATTTGGGCCAGTGAAGTGCTTTTTTGTCTTCGCCTATCGTATGTCCCCTGAAAAGGACCTTCTGTGCAAACTGACACCTGGCTATTACTAATTGAAGAGAAGTGCGGGTTTTGAACAGCAAAGCTGACATCTGTCACACTAAACAGAGCTTGCTCTACATCTATAGGCACACGGGAAGGTGTGAGGGTGATGAAAGCCCTTGACTGACTTTCCAGGACAGATATGAGCAAACAGCTGGCAGATCCTCAGCATACCACATCACGTTCACCTAGCTTAGCACCAGGCAGAAGAGCAGCGGAAGGGCACAAGTCAGTAAACCAACCTGTAGGCGCCATGCCTTCGTTGTTCACCCTTGAGAATAGAGAGGGCCAGTCAGTGCTGGCAGATATAGAAGGTTTCCACTTCCTCCATGAGGCGCCTGAGCACCTGCAGCCCTGCGGTCCGTGTCTAATCACAGCACACCCATGTTTAGATTTCTCTTGCTGCTGTGCTCCACTGAAACTGAGACCCTCACCTGACAATGCAGCACGGGCCAGTGCCTTTGGTTAAGGTCAGGGCTTGTTGTTATCTTTAAAAATATTTGTGTTTAAACGGAAGAAGAATGTGCAGAGGAAGATTTTTTTATCTGATGATTCTATTTTCATCAAACTGCTCTCATTCTCAGCAGGTACAAAGAAATTTTATTTCAGTGGAAGGAAGGAAGAAAAAGGAGGTTGTGTATCTGTTTAATGGTTTTGCTTTCTTTTTTGCTTGCAGACCTCATCTTGCTCTAGAATACAGCGGTAAGGTACGTCAGTCTCATCACACTTTTTCCTTTCTGTCTAGATTTTGAACAAATTAAGTTATAGTGTTAAGTATTATAAATACAGTATGAAGGTACTTGTACTCCCAGTTTCAAGTTCTAAACAATTAATTATTCATTCTCCACCAAATGTGATGCTATTTTACAACAGAGCTTGGACTTATCATTCTTCTTGTATAACTTCAAATATTTAATAAAGTCAGAAGTTGGCTTGGTGATTGATGACTTGACAGACTCAAAGTCAGTTTACTACATTTATTTAAAAATGTCTCCTAAAAACTTTTCTGATTCTGACTGTTAATATAAAATATTAATCCTGAATAAATTATGATGCATAATTACGGATTAAAATATCCATCACTGTGTGGAGTAATTATATAATTATAGAAAAGTCTTATGTTTGGGATGATCACATTAATGCATTATTAATGCAATTCCAGGGATATCATACATAGTTGGTAAAATGAGCTGAATAAGATATTCTTTACATTTAGTACATTAAGTTTATTCTAATGCTATTAGTTTGGTAAGTCATGTTAGCTATAAATGCATTACTTCTATATAAATATAAATAAATAACAGAGTATTTGTAATCTGTACCTTGCTACCTTAACAAATACTTCTTCCACCACCGCATTCCCGTGCTAACTTCCTGTCTGTTCATTCATCTTTCAGGCTACAAAGATCCACCAGAGGGCCTTTGGTAATGACCACCCCATCACAGCCAGAAGCCTGGAGCTTATGGCCACCGTCTATGCTGAGATAGGCAAGACTGAATATTCAGGTAAACACTCACCTGGGATGACCAGCACAGTAAACGCAACTGTCATCCTGACGCATCTCACTGCATGGAGATTAACAAACAGTAAAAAGCAAACATGTTTGTATAATTGTAGGACACCTCTGTGAGCGGTGTGTAATTTTACAGTGTTAACATTCAGTCTGAAGCGTGAGGGTGGAGCGTGCACGGTCTCCCGAGACAGCAACAGAACAGTGATGTTAATCTTAAGAACAAGTTTTCTGCTCCGTACTCTAGAGAGCACAGAGGGCAGTGAGGACGTGCTTTATGGCAAGTCAGTTAGCCTTCAATCCATGTCGAGCCATGAAAGTGTTAAATTAATAAACACTGGCGGTGGTGTTGCACACAGAAGTGCTTTTATGCAGAGCAAACAAGAACAGCAGCTTGGTGACAGTTTGAGGGCGCACTTTTGTTGCACAGGATGTGTGCTTGGCTTGCATTAAGAGGGAACAACTGACCGATTCTGAACTCTGCAGTTTTTTTTGTGCAGACTGCTTTGGTGTTAAAAGCAATACGTAGAAATGAGCGCGGGTGTTGAGTCAGCTTTTGGGAGGCAGTGGTGCTGAACAGGACCCGCTACATAAAGACCTGAGTGTGCAGCATGTAAAGATAAAGGTTCACAAAAACTTCTTGTTGTTCACCTCAGATGGTCTCGGACGTGTTTGGTGAATCGGTGGAAGAGTGCACGGTGTCAGAGAGCGACTGCAGCTGTTTCTGCAAATCAGAAACGTGCACTTTTTCTTACCCTTTACTCTGTATTGTACACAGAGAAATCCTCTTTGACCCACAGTGAGACGCTCCCACAGAGGCACCATTAACTGTTTACAGCTCCTGTCCCTCAGATCCCACTCACTGTAAACTGGGTCATCCCCCCCCTCCCCACAAACTATTTCCATGCATTTGCAAAAAGAAGTACAGGGTATTTCAACTGCATTTGAACTGTAGTGTGTTTTGTATTGCAGTATGTGGTTTACATTTGTTAATAATTTGTGACTGTTAAGCAAATCACTCAGAGAATGTATGACAGCTGTGGAGAGGGTAGCTGGAATTTTTTGCTCACCTTAGAGGAAGAAGCTCTGTGCTTCCTGTGTCTGGAAGCCTCTTTAGAAATTATTGAAAAAATATATTTAGCATATTTTGCTAACTCTAACCCTGTCCCTTATGGAAGATGCTTCACTGTCACTTTTGTGTGACTTTTAATTATTAATTTTCTGATTCACTTTTTAACAAAATGAGTTTTTAAGCACTGTGAAGGTTTTATTCACAAGTACTGATTATTATAATCATATTTTGCCCATTTATGTACTAATCATCTTTGGATTTGTAGTCAAAAAGGGTTAAAAAAAAAAGGTGCTCATATGAATCTAATGTACGACAAAAAGTCATTTGGCATTTTTTGAGAAAATTCCAAGTCAGATTTTTAAAGATTAAAAAGGGGATGTTTATTGCCATCCACATATCCGCTTGTATCAGACCGTCATTCTCCACAGAAGCTTTTGTGGATGTTAATGAGCCAGCATGGTAGTAGATCGTCTTATCAGCTGATTAAATCGCTGACTAGTCACGCAAGTTACTGATTCATCAGCCAGTGTTGACAGTCAAAACATCTCAAGTATTTAGTGGAGATAAAGGAAACTTTCAGACAATGAAGAAATGAAAGATCAACCAGACTGAGGATCATTTACCCCTTTGATCAAAGGAACATCTTTTTCGTAACTGCTGTGAGATTAAATAGGTTACAATTTGGTGACTATTGGGCTAAAACAGTTGAGTTTTAACCTGTTAAGCTGTAATCTACCTGGTGCTGACAGAGTTAAGCCTGGAGTCTTTCCTCCTCGACACATTTGCATGTTTAACTTTGTATGTTGAACTTGCGCTCGTTGCCTGTCTTCAGAGCAGACTGCAGACTCCCACTGCAAAGAAGCTCCAGATCACTGCTCACGTATGGTCATGGTTCTCTTACTAGACTCCCTGGGTCAGTGTGTGTCTGCACTGTCCAAACGCTTCACTGCTGCAGAGTCCATCAGAGAGTCGACCGCAAACTGTCTTCCTCATTCCCACCGGGAGAAACACTCAGAGGTCCGCCACAGAAAGGACACCCACCACCAACAGGAGGATGCACTGAAAACTAAGGTAACACTCACAAGACCTGCAGGCTTCTTCAGCAGTGTTACTCTGGATACCAGTGGTTTGTTTGCAAAAGATCTGTGCCTTCCAGCTGTTTGCTGCCCGTCCCTGAAATGTAACTTGGAGCTTGTTGAAGGTTTGCTTATCCCGGGTTGTTTCTAATGCAGGTAACCAACGGCAAAGTCCCCACCTCTATTCTAAAGAGGCCAAGTCCCAACTACGGGTCAGACACAGAACCCAACCACAGACGGAAAGGTGAACGGAGGGTTCGATTCAGGGAGCCAGAGACCACAGTGCACGGTGAGAAAACAGTCTGCAAACAGCTTGCAAATAGCTTGCAACCAGAGCAGCCTGCTCAGTCACAGACGATCAGACGTTTGTACAACAAGAGAAGACAAGAGGCCCCCCAGCCCATATGTAACTGCAGTGTACACGTGCACTCAGCAGTAAAGAGACAGAGCAAAATACATTAAAACACCCTGAGATTGCATCGTAAACTATTGTCCCTGGGGGATTCGCTACTATTAAAAATAATGTAATGCAGAGAGTCTTTCGAAATATGAGCAAGTGATTTACTCCTTTGTGATTAATTATGCATGCAAATGAGGCTCCATGGAGTCTGTTCCAGAGAGATAGTGGAGTCTGTGGGGGCACAGCAGCAGTTGGTAGCTGCTGCACATCACAGAGGTTGGCTCTTGTTGACTGACTGGCCTCTTTTCTGTCGGTTTCACAGACATTCCTTACTGTGACCATTTAGGTGGTAAGTCTGTCTGAAAGAAACACGAAACACTATTTTCATGTGCATGGGAGAGAGTGGCAAAGACACCACATTTTTTAAGTCACCAAGAATAGATTTTAGCTGGAGAGCTTCAAGATAAAGTATGAATGTTTATTTTAAGGATAAAAACTTGATTAACTTTGTTGCCTGCAGCAAAAACACAGTTAAGCCTTTCACTGTCACCGCCTCTTTTACAATGTTTGGGACACAAAAGCACCGTTTGTGTGACACTACACTGAATTTATGTAATCACTTGAAACCCTCCACCAAAGCTTCGCCTCCTGAGGCGTTTTTTTTTTTTTGGGTCAAGAACAAAGACAAGAACCAGATCTGTTCATGTAAAAATTCAAATGCTCATTTACAAACCAAACCTGTGAAAAAAAAAAAATGTTTTCGGTTTCATGTTTGCAGCCTACGAGACGACACCGTCCCGCCCTCACCTCGCCCTGTTCACCTGCCTCTTCCTGCTGATGTCATTCCTGGGCGTGGCCATGTACTGCACAGACCGCCGGCGCCCGCAGCGTGTGTGCGAGGAGCTGGAGGCCGCCTTGGCCGTCTACCTGCTGCACATGAAGCAGCTCCTGTGGGGCTGCTGGATATGGCTGACCATGCAGTGACTGAGAGCGACCACAGGTGGAGACATATTTTTATTTCAGCTCCCTCTTTCTTTCCTATCTTGGAAGGAGCCCAGGCCTACAAACACCTCAGCCATTTGGCACGGCTCTGTACACTGTCTGCAGTGTTAAAGCACTCTCGCAGTGGAAAAAGGGAAAAATGTGTAATCCCAGAAATATGTAGCTTTCACATCTGTTTGTATATATGTACTTAAGTGGCTGGAACGCCACTCTTTATTTAAGTTGTAATGATTTTGCACATCTGCAATGTTACTCACATATATCACTCACTTAATCACCATAAACATATGATTTTTTTCAGGTCATGTCATAGTCTATTGTAAATGAGTGAATGTTTCCATGGAATGCAAATATTTATTTTGTTACATGATTTGTGTATATCAGATATTACACAGAACTGAATGTGTATATATGGTTCAATATATAAGGACTATCACAATATTCAGCCTTGTAATTGCACATAATTGAATGTAGAGATGTTTAGAAACAGCTTTGATTCGAGAGAAGTAGGAGGATGGAAGCACAAATGTGTCAGCTGTTCAATGATGAGAGAGAAAACAACAGGGCTGCATCACTTCACAGTACCAGGTTGACTAACAGATGAAAAACACCTATTTCTTTACAGACTGTCTGTTCTTATATGGCAGACTGTCTCCAGCTGATTCCTAGCTCTGCTGAGGAGGAAATCTGCAGCACAATGTAATGAATTCTCTCTCCATGTCTACTGTCGAAGAGAATATACTCAAACTGAATGAATGCTAATGTTTTTTGACAGTGTTCCTCTTTATAACTGCTTGAATCCCACAAAGTATCCTTTATCCTAAATGTTATTTATTCTTCTATACTGTATATCTGCATCTACGCAAAATACACAACTTTTAATTATTTTAAATTTTTTAACTTTTTGTTACATTTCTATTCGAAGACAGTGATATTCAGGTTTTTAAATTATGGCGACAAATAAGCTTCAGACACATGTATCGATGAGTGTGAGCTTAACAGATATTTGCAATGCATAAAAAAGTCCTTATTTAAAGTTCATTATGACTAAAATGAGGCCAAACACAGGAATATGACAGAATCAGATACTGTGTGTTATTATAGGAGTCCCTTTATCAAATGAAGCAAGTATTATTCACACAGCCAAAACCACCACACAAATGGATTATAGGATATCAAAGGGCACAGTGATGCACATCCCACAGACCTCTCATTATGAGCAATAACACACATCACATAGCTTCCAGTCAAACACTGTTCATTATATAACAGGTTTCAGGGAACTCAAAAAGCAAAGGATTCTGGAGGCTTCAAATCTGAATGTCAAAGCAATATGAGGCTAATAACGCCTGTATGGAAGAAAGAAAAACTCTCCACTCTGTACTGTCAAACTTAAAACTGTCATTAGCAATAAAACGATACCCAGTCAACTCATGTCCTTGTATATGCACATTTAGCCTAGAAGCTGCATTTTACGGCTGTGCAAACATTTATGGTCACTTTGAAAGAAGTGCCTTTATGGAGGGTTTTCTTAGTTCCTACCGTTTTATGATTTCAGTTATTTTGAATAAAACTGTCATTGCCTATCAAACCCAAGCGGATGATTTGCTTTCTTTTTGTAATGTGACAGGAAGTGAGTGTGTGATGTGTGAG
This sequence comes from Acanthurus tractus, assembly GCA_029783725.1. NCBI lineage: Eukaryota > Metazoa > Chordata > Actinopteri > Acanthuriformes > Acanthuridae > Acanthurus > Acanthurus tractus. The sequence goes on along the minus strand of JAQNCA010000007.1, from coordinate 12,990,624 downwards.
GAACAGGGAGAGACATGCATGCAGGTACGTTTGTGCGTCTAGTCACAGTAATACAGTATATTGGTTTTTTAGCCTATAAAGTGAAGGAGAAGCCTGAGTTACTACCTTATATGGCACAAAGAGGATTTTTTTTGTTTGTTTTTTTTTTAAATCTCACACAGATTATTAAGAGCGATCTTGGACTGGCTGCCTGATACTTGAATGTTCCAAACTACAATTTGTCATTTTTATAAAACACCTTTTTTGTAACTGTCGATAAAAGTGTGAATACACTGCAAAAGCACACATCGTTTTTTTTTTTTTTTGCTTTGCTGCAGCATGCAAAGATGTCTCATTTCATCAAATGGTGTGTTGTTGCGAATCCTATCAGAAAAAAGCCTATTTAAGGAACACATTTATTGGTGTATAAAATAAATGAACATCCCTTTACATCTAAAAACCACCACCCTATTAGTTTGTCATGCATTAGGTCCATGCAGAAGTTTCACAAAGACGACATGATCCATCGGCCCCATCTGTCCAAGCCATTAATACACTGCTTTAGGAAAAACTTGGTCTATACCTCCATTATACTGTTTTAGTACTATTAGAAGTGAACTATGGTTGTGTGTGTTGAGATGGAACGCACACAGGGGATAAACTCAACAAAGCTCTTCAAGGATTAATAACCTTTGGGATTTTGTTTGAGGGGAAATCAATTACCTTTGGAGAACAAAGCTAAAAACCTTCCATCTATTTCAATCCGTGGTCAATGGGAGCAAAAGCCAATTGATTTTGATTGTCTACGTAGGCAAACATTGGTGTTTCTCATGGCAGGTGAGAGGACTGTACGGTTGAGTGTGAGTGTGCCTTTGTGTGTGTGTTCGTGTTTGCGTCTGTGTTTGCGTCTGTGTTTGCGCCCTAGATCAAGCCGGTCTTGAGATCGGAGCTGCGGCGCGAGGAGCGACCCAGCAGTAGGTCCTTCTCATGGATCAGGCTGTCCAGCAGGTCCTCTTGTCTGTAGTTGTGGTAGACCTTGAGGAAGGCCATCACTGCGATGCCCAGCCAGGTGAGCCAGGCAGCCCACAGGCCGAACTGCAGGGAGGGACGCAACAAGAGATGTCAGGACTGGTTTTCATGGTTTTTTGTGGTTTAACTGGATTATATTAACAACACATCAGTCTCACCTGAGCTATAGCAAACTGGTCGTAGAAAGCAGAGTTGTCCAGGCCGAGCTCTAGATCGGTGTCCTGCAGGTCTTCACAGCTAAAATGTGACACGCAGAAGTTCATATTTTGGTCAAATAATCAACGATAACAGTGAGAAGAGTTGAGTTTGTGTGCTGCTGTCTCACCTGCTGGGCAAGGTCCCACCCTCCGTGACCGAGTCGCACCACATGTTGAAACCCACGCTGACGATGGTGCTCGACAGGAAGACTGTGAACACCACCAGGGAGCTGATCAGCAGGTTGAGGAAGGCATTGAAGATGGAGCTGAGCAGGTAGAGCAGAAACCAAAGGAGATGAAAAACAATGCAGTCTCTGCTTTATGTTCTAATACACCCACATCACTGTTTAAACGGAGTATGTTGGACTAGTCAGGACTAACACACAGCATGATTCAGTTTTCTGTGATGTTAATGCAGAGAGTGATCCTCAGTATGATCTTGATTTTTCCAAGGCTTTATAAGTACAGTCCCTCCATCTTTATGTGGAGGTCGACAGTGACTAATCGTTTTTTATAGGCTCCCTCTGCGTCTCTTATCATGATAATACAGCTGTTCGTGCGGTCTATATGGTTCTGTAAGAGTGGTGCGTATGTGAGGGCGTGGGGGAGATGCACCGAAAAACACATTTACATTGAGACGTGAAACGTGAGGCTGTTCTATGAGCTTTTAATACCGAGCTGTGCCGAACGAGCGCAAATGAAAATCATGTCACTCACTCGTCGTGTCCTTTGCACAGAAAGAACAGCAGCCTCCATGCCTGCACTGCGGACAGGATGAGGGACGCTATCCCGACAAAAGTGATGAAGCTGCAGGAGGACTCGGGTCCCCACTCCTCCACGATGAAGCGCTGCTTCGACACAGTGATGTTCTCATTTTGCCACATGCCCCGCGTGAAGAGCAGACATTTCCCCCCGAAATCCTCCGTGTTCTCGGACAGAGGCACCACGGCGATGAAGCCGAACACGAAGGCTAAAAAATAAAGGATGCATTGGGCGAAAATTAAATTGTCGAGGGCCATTTTTCTGTCTCCCTCCTCGGCTCTCTGAGTCCTGGAGAAGCTGCGGCTGCGCAGTAGGAACAGAGATGAGCGGAGGCGCAGCATCCGACGACGCGCTCTGCTGCAAATTAATGAGCAGGCTGAGGCCTTCAGGGGTCAACATCCTACCTACATCCAGCCTGTGAAGATGCTGCTTCTCACCGGTGTTCCCATTTGCTGCAGTTTACGTATTTAACAGTCAATCATGACGTTTAACCTCTTAACATCCTGTTTTCCCTTCAGACGGGAACAGACCATTTATCTTGTGCAAACGCCTTATTGAAGCGATTTTCTGTTGCACTCAGGAAAAATGTCAATTGTTTAAGTATATTTTTTCATGGCTGCACAATTTTATAGAATTTCAATATTATAGACGTTGTGTTATGCATCGTTTTGTCAATTTTTCCGAAATTCAGTCTGACATATTTGCTATTTTTAGACACTTTGTTACTTCCAATGAAATGAAATATAAGTTTGGTAGATTTGAATGAAGTTAGGCTGCACAACATGACTTTGATATAAGAGATTCATGCGAATCACCTTAAAGCGTACAAAAAAGGATGTTTTCTCATGACAGGTTCAGATGGACGCAACTCTCTATATATATTTATTCAATGGGTTTAATGCGATCACACTCTTGTGCGCACATACAAACACACATGCACACATCCGTACATTAAACGTGTGTGACATCCTGTACACACATAAGACAGTGCGCTCACGAATTAGAGTAATGGTTTGTTTATACATGGTGACAGTCCTTAAGGAAGGGCAGGTAGCTGTCACAGCCATCTGACATGCTTCACTGAGCCCATCTGGTGAGCTGGCCAAGGTGTCTTTCAACCTCCCGTGGCCACCCAGCCTCGGTGCCGCCCACAGTGCCCTCCAGTGGGCAACACAGCTGCAGAAACAGACCACTTTGTTTCATGTTCAAAGTATGATCGTCGCCTTGATGTAGCCTAGAGTCTGCAGATGCAGGATGCTGCAAAATGTTTAAAAGAAAAAGGCACCTTTTGGTGAATTGACCAAAAAAATTTTTTTGATTTCAATTAGAAAATGTAAAAAGATTTGTCTTTCGGTGACAAGAGTGAAACATCAAAGTAAGAAGCTTCTTTAGAGGCTGACATTGACTCATTTTGCATCAGAAAATATGCATCTTATGGCAGCTCCCTTTGAAATATCTAAGGCAACACAAAGACAAGTATTTATATGAGAGCTTTCCGGACATCAGACGGCTATTTGTATCCATCATACGAGCCGCAGCATTTTGCATCATCTCCCTCGCTCATGATTTATGTGTCATTTGCTGCAGCACAGCACTCTGGTTTCCATGACGTTATCAGCTCTTAGATTAGCTGGAGTTATTGTTTGTGTGTGTGTATTTGGTGTGTGTGTTTGTGTGTGATTGTGGCCTGGAAATTAATTTCATTCCAACATTCAGAGACGGTTTACTTTTAGCCTTGTCAGGTACTGCTATTTATGTTTCTTGCTTCTTGGACTGTTTCAGCTCAGGCTGATCCTAATTCTTGGTTGTATGATAAATTGTCCAGATAACTATTTTCTTGTTATTAATCATTTTGCAGTTTAGGCTCTTTGTGTTGTGATGAATCATTGCAGGGGGGGACGTGCTGCTTGTGAAACAGCATTTTATCCATTTTTCTCATAGAAAGATCAAAGCACAGAACAGCAAAAAAAAAAGATCTCAGACATCATTTTGTATTACAGATGCTGTCACACCTGCAGGGTCGAAGGGCTTACATCTTTTTCAGTCAAACAGGAGATTACATGCACATCCACATACACAGAACTCCAAACCACAATTTTAAATAATATAGTATGTGTGGGCTTGTGAACCGGGCACCCAGGGGAGACCCAGAACAGAAGTGTGTCAGGCTGAAATATGTGTTAAGTTATTCACTCCCAGGACAAACCATGGTGGGAGGAGGGAGGGAGAGAGGTAGAGAGGGGTGGAGGGAGGATGGTAACCCAAATGCAGTCCCTGGGCTCTGTGCAAATATGGGGAGCGATGGGCAGCAGAAAGCGCTGGGAGGTCATCCATTTTTCATGAGATGCAATGGCAGCAAAGCAAACATCCTTTTTTTTCAAGAGGAAAAGAAACAGTGAAGAATCTTAAGTGCAAAAATCTTTTTCAAGGACACCATGACTGCTTTTCAAATGAAGTCCGTTTATACTTCAAGAATACAGACATGGATCAGATAATAAATACATAACATGATAACCATTTTAGCAGAGTTTTACTAGCAAAATATTCAATTATTTATGTTTATCAATAATTCCTGAGAAATTCATTATTGAGTGTGTGTTTCTGACATGTGCTGTGCTGGTACAGTGGAAGAAAAAGGGGTGTGGCAGGACAGTATCACAGGACGGGAGAGGAGGCTGGTGGGAGCAGCAGCAGCAGCTGTCAGAACAATCTGAACAGGTGATTGATGAGGAAGAGGAGATGAATCGTGTCAAGGTGAAAAGTCTATGAGGTGATCATCAAACCTGTCCTTTAACCAGGTATGAGTTCATCCTTAAAGTATTGTTTTAAGTTAATATTGTGTAAATTGTGTCGAGATTTTGATTTAAAATGTATTTCTGTGTTGAACGAAAGATGCATTGTGTTTAAAGACTTATAAATATGTTTCTCATTCAGTTGAGTCCTCCATTCACTGTCCTTAGAGTCACAGATGGATGAAATCTTCAGGCTCTCTTCACTCGTTTTCCTTTCCTTGATCGTGTTCTCCCGCTTCTTATGGCACCTTGTGAACCTCTCCCGAAACTGCCCCAACCTGTGAGCTCCTCTTTGTCTGCCTGTAATGCAAAACAACAGCAAAAACAGACACAATTACAGCCTCATATCCTGGGCAGTGATGTGGAGGGCCTGATGAAATATCCTGTACCCATTAATCTTCCCCCAGGGGGCGCAGGAGACTGGGAGCACTGATTAAATGCCCCTAATAGAGGCCATTCGTCTCCCCTTGAATGTTGAATGTTTCAACATGCAACATCAACCGACACAACAACTCCCTCCCTCTATCTCTCTGCAAATATTGGCATTTTCATAAAGACAGCAGAGTCGTAAATATTTCATTTTGCGATATCTTTTTTAAATGGACATGATCTCTTTGTGAGCTCCTACAAATTTGATCGATGACTTTGTTTTTGCCACAGTGAAAATCTCATTTATAACTGTGTCAGAGTCGCCGTCATAAACACTCAAGCATGAGGTCATATTTAGTTTGCACCGATAATTATGTTTTAATATCCTGATCTTCTTATCTTCAGCCACTCTGGCATTAAATGGATGATGGTTTGATCGGCCATTAAGGGTTTGTCTTAAACTAATTTCCACACATTAGTCCTTAACATCCCTCTATTAAGCAAAGCCTACTCAGCAGCGTTCCTCCCCTGGATGAACAATTAGATAACACTAACAGCACTCCTTTCAAAACAGCCCCCCTGGAAGCACACACTCACACTGAGACTGCACGTTAATGAATGTAATACATTCACCACAAGCATGCACTGTACGACCAGAACAGAGTGGTCGCGATAGAAACACACTGTTTGTACAATATAGGCAACTCAGGGCCAAGGTATAATCATCACAGATTAATATGGCTTAATTATGTTTCACCTGCCAAGCTCCATATGGTCCCTGATCCCAAACAAAATAATTAGCAGACTGCATCCCAATTAAACAATTATCCAGTGAAAGCTCGGTAAAACAATTACCTGGTCATATCCGTGCAATGATATTACACTGTTTAGCAGTGTAATGTTTGAGACAGTCGAAAATAATTAAAATTATAGAACTACGTTCACATCAAGGCTGTGTTTTTAATGAAAATAAATAATAGCTACTCTCTGTGCACATTTGGCTCTGCACTTCATGATACAATACCCTGAAACACTGTCTTCATATTTTGAAAATGACATCATTGTAGGCGGAGATCTCAAAAGCTCTGGTGTTTATGCTGGAGGACAGGAGAAAGAGGGATGAAGGGTAGTAAAGAGGGCACCTGCTGCGTTGTGATGAAGCAAAATCCTTAGGGACCAGAAATGAGATCATCTCAAACAGAGGCAACGTCAAGCTTCTTAACTGGAACAATAGTGACCCCTACTGGTCGTACTGGCTTCTACCTCATTCTGATTATACACTACAGCTTTAGCGTACCTGTTTGCCGTTTTTGTGGTCTCTTCTTTGGTTTGCAGTGAAGTCCATAAAGTTGAACAGGCTGTATGAACATGGTGGACTCACGACCACTGAAGGCCTTTTATTATCTGTGAATAAACAGAACAAAACCGTAAAAATAAGATATTGTCCGAATTGCTTTCTCTTTCAAATCTCATGAGTTGTGACAGACATGCAGAAAAAACATGCAAAATGGTTAACAAAATAAGACACTCTTCTTTTAATCTTAACGATGCCCTGCTCCATTTTTATGACTTTAACCCTTGTACCACTGACAAGGTCGGGGCATCAGTGCAGGGCAATAGGCCTCGGATC
>JAQNCA010000007.1:12955138-12968911 GCA_029783725.1 Acanthurus tractus | reverse complement strand
CAGGATGATTTGAACTGTTTTACCTTCCAGTGTGTTGTGACACTGTAGACCAAAGCTCTGCAGCCGCTCTCGCCTCTTCTGTCTCCTCTCCACCCACTGCAGCAGGAAAATCTGGGCAGTAGTGACACAAGTATTAAATTAAATGCAAGCATCCTGTCTGTGCACAGCATTCCTAGGAGGATAACAGTACAATATATTAGAAAAGAATATATGGTTGAGCTCGTTGCTGCATGTACCTGTAGAGGACAGGAGGATCTGAAGCATGTGAGCCATGGTGACCAGATGCAGGATGTGCAGGTGGTTATAGGCAGAGCTGACAGCAGATGGCTGTAAGTCTACTGCCTCCTCCTGATACAGTGAAGGTATAGACAGTACCAAACCCACCTGATAAAACACACAAGAACACGCACACTATCAACAAAAATTCTAATTCTGAACAGTTACATTAACAATGTGTAATTCAGCAGACTTTCGGCAGAAAGAGAAATGAAAGCCAGTATGGTTTGAGTCCAGAGACCTTCTCTTTAAAGGAAACCTACCAGAAGATGAAAGAAGTCTACTTCTAGAAGAGAAGGGCTGTTCTTTCTGCCCATGACCGGCAGCAAGACTGAGAGAAGAGGTCACAGTTATGACCGGAAGGCAAATGGACATTAAGATAAACTTATACGACATGCAGCACATCTCAGACACTGCAAGACAACACAATGTGCTTTGTATGGAAAGATAAAGCTGTACATTTACATCTGACAGGCAGATAAATATGATGTATTCTTACCCCCCAACATGTCAGCGAAGTGCCTCTGGATGACAGCCTGAGAGCTCTTAAGTCTCTGAGATGCTGAAAACTGAACAATTGCCTTCAGACCTGCAAGCTAAAATTGAGAAACAGTTCACAAAACTGAACCCAGATCATTAAACACTATATGCTATAACTCACAGATCAAAGTTCATCAAAATGTGACGTCCGACCTGTCTGTTTTGTAAGGACCCGAACAATGGCTTGTCCTCCACCTGCAGTATGTTTTCTGTGAAGACACGCAAACATTTTGAGATTTGAAAACAAAAAACATAAAAAGCGACAGTGGGAAATTATAAAAAAGGCGTCCGTCCGTACCTATGGCCTGAATAGTGAAGGCACATGTGTTCCAAGCCATTATGGGCACACGTGGGCACATCTCATTGGGTGCCGTCTGCAGCCCCACCCTGTGGACTGTGGTGGCACACACAACCAGCATCTCCACTATGCTGTCTGAGAACTTCCTCCTGAAAAAACAACCAGCAGCAAAGTATTTAGAGCACTTCATGGCTGTGTGAGTCATGCTGAAGAGGCGGATGTTTTCACTCACGGTTCCTGTACTCCGTAGCTCAGGATGGATCTAAAGTCTGGCTGACCCTCCCCACACAGCCCCGTGTCCCCATCAACACTGCTGCCTTCTGTGTTGCAATCTGATCAAGAGATTAAAAAAACCATCATCTATCATCTTGCGTTGCATCATCACCAGGGTGTCAGAAACAAACGGTGAAGCATAATGACATTTGGTGGCACAAACAAGTAAAAAAAACTGAAGCAGAGGAAAGAAATTCAAACATTAAAGCAACCATATGTGATGGTCTACATTTATACTTGGACATTTTGTACATGTTTCTGTTGGTGGATTACTTTGATACAAGCGACACTGTCAGGTATAGTGAGATGCCACATGAAGCAATGCTTCTTACTGTGTAACTGCTGTTCACTGAACCAAGAGTTGCAATTATTGTATGTTGTCTTCTTACCATTATCCTGAGTGACTGACTTGAGTCCTTTAATCCTGGCAGAGAGGATCTGGATCCAGCGAGGCAGAGTCAAATGCTGTCCAATTATCTCAGCATTTTCACTACAGACAGGTAAAAAATATTCAAATAACTTAAATACATTTGGTTCCACTGTAGGTTGACTTAGGTAAGGTGGACTGGACTTACTAGTTAAAAACTAGTGGTTCCAGAGGGATGAGAGGGACAACAGTATTGCACAGGGACTTGCAGAGGGGACACAGATACTCTCCGTTCTCCAGGTCGATGATCAGCTCAGCGTGAAGCCTGTTCCTGGTCGTATTCTGCACGGCCTCAAAATATCTGAAAAACACAGAGAACAACAGTTAAATGGCAAATAACCTGTCTATTGTGCCATCTTGTGGACCACAGGCCCAGACAACAAGAGCACAACAAGACATATTATAGCAAATTTACTTTTGTAATAACTCACTTCTGCCAACATGTGGCATGCATGACATGTCCACAGCTGCCAGTGTGGGTCCCAACTGCCAGCTCAGGGGGCATAAAGAGGGGATATGATGTCCCTGTGCCTTTGAGAGATAAACACAATGAAGATATATCATCTGCCCCATGAAATCTACAAATGTTAATGCTGAAATTCAATCATTAGTAACTGGAGACTGACCATCTGCTCTGGTGCTGGGTATCTTCCCTCTGCACTGTGTCAGTACCGTGGACCTCTGGACACACGCAGTCAGGACCATGGCTGGAGCCTGAGCCATCACTTCCTGTTCTTCCTGGCAAAGAATGCAGGTGAGGACCTCTCTCTCAGCTGGACTGGACCCTCGGTGCGGCCCGATGGCTACACACAGCTCCATGTGCTCCATGGTACAGCTAAAGACAATAAGATAACCGAACCAGAATTAGCGGAATTAATCTGGCGTAAATTTTAAGCCAGCTAAAAAGTCCATGAAGGTTCTTTTTTTTTTTAATGGCCCTCCTCACCTCTCAGCAGCAGTAACAGGTTCTCCTTGTGTCCCACTCTCTGGCATGTTGTCATACAGCATCTTGTTTGATTCAATGAAGTTTTTCTGCATCGCTGACATCTGGGCCATAATCTTCTGCCGGTGGAGTTTGGCCGCCTCCGCCTTCCTTTTGCGCTCAGCTTTCTCTTTGTCCTGAGCACTCTGGAAAGATAAGTCACACAGGCAAAATATTTCTTTTAATTCTATTCTATTTCATAAAATATGAGAGGAGGGCATGACTAATGGACTGACTGTGTTTGGAGCTCCTGTTGGGAAACCAAATGAATGGTGAGTCAGTGTGGTGCTGCAATCCAAGGGAACTGTGTCATGTACAGACAGAAAGCTCTGAGCTCTCCAACAAGGTGCCTTGCGATTTGGATAATTGTGCATTTGGTATTGGTGTTCTTTTTTTCACATTGCTTGATTACTCTGCAAGTGACTCAATCAACAATTTTATTTTTGGAAATAATGACATTAAAATCTGTTATTTCATCTACATTCATGAAAACCCCAAATCTACTGGCTAACACAGGTAAGAGCCCTCTGAGAGGCCTCATTTAAGAGCCTCACCCAAAGGAACTCACCGGACCAAAATATTCAAAAAAATTCACATTTAGTTCATCAGCATTTGCTCTTTTACCTCTTCAGGTTTGACTGCCTCCACGCTCATGGAGGCTGTTGGACTGGACTTCTCCCTAAGGCACTTCACAATCTCAAACATCTAGAAGAAAACCATTAAAATTAATATGTGAAGGTAAGTGGAAAATTAATGCATCAGTCTACATAAATTATTGTAATTGAAAAAAAATATATAAGTTAACGCAGCAAACCTGCAGAACCCATTTGATCATGTCTTTCTGAGCTTCAAGGGAAGGAAGAGCCTTAACTTTAGACAGCAGGTTGAAAACCGACATGCCGTGTTCTGAAACCAGTCCTGCAAGAATAGAAAAGACATTTATGTCATGAACTTCACAAAACCAGCCCAGTTTAAAGCTTTGAGAGCTGTGATGATGAAGTGAACAGCAAAACTACTGGTTGTCACTCACTTCGGGCCTTGAGGCTGAAATCAAAAGTCACGTCCTCCACAGTGCTATCCTCAAGCTGTGCTTTCTCCTCAAGCAGTGCCTGACCTATCAAATGCAGGGCCTGTGTGGTGAATAAAAGCATTTTGTTACAGCTAATGGTTGGAGTAATATATAACAAAGGCTTAGGGATTAAGATTGGATGAACAGATGTTAATACGTACCCTCTGGATCATGGCCTCTGTCCAGTGAGTGGCCCGGTCCTCTGCAGCTCTTTGCAGGACATGTCGCAGGATGTGGACGATTAAGTCACAGCAGAGCAGACGCACTATGCTGGAGAAAGGCGGGCAGAAAGCCGGGGGCACCGGAGGACGCAGAGCTGAGATTAAACACAACCAGAGGGAACGTTAGCTGAACTGAAGATTGTCACATCTTGGAGCTGCATGGAGAGGCCAGCAAAGAGATCTGTCACCTTTATCACTGCCCTCCTGAGCCCTCCTCTTCTTCTGAGACTCTTCTGCCTGCAACAACCAAAACAGTAATAATGAGTAAAATTCAACAAACATTTAGTTAATTCAGTGTTCAAACGTTGCTTTACCTTGCTGTGCTGAGATCTTGAATAATGGTAGAAGAAAGGGTTGAATTCTGCCAGACGCTCTTTTTTTACTTCATACAATCCATGTCCTGAAACTCCTGGTTTTCTAAGAACAGAAGCAAAAAAGACAGATTAAATCCACTCAGAAAAAAATGTTTAAATAGAAACTCATGAGTTCTCACATTTTGTTTACATACTTGAAGGTGGCAACTTTGGTTATTACAGCCTCCAGACCTGTTTCATGGCTCTCCTATAAAGAAAACATTATGAACTCATATGTAAATCATTATTCCTTCATAAAAACCAATAGTCATCTGGAGCGTATATGTAGCTTACGTTCTCTGGCAGACCCTTGACCAGGCTACTGTGAGCCATGGGCTCAATGCACAGCAGGTGGATAACCTCCCTCATCGTCACATCCTCTTTGGTCACCTGACTGATGCCAGGGACGTAGCGTTCACCTGGAAGCACACAAACACAGGTCAGACACCACAGTATGGTCCACATCCAGCCGACTAACTTGCCAAGTGTGATGAGCAGACTGTACCAACGATGACGATGAGGAGGTACAGCATCTCTTCTGTCAGACGATTCCACTGTATCAGTTCATCCTGCAAATTGAGTTAAGTTTAATCACTCAGTAGAAAGTTTGGTGGAACATCATCTTTTTCTGAATGATTGTCACAGTGATGCTTACCGGGTCTTTGCTTGTACAACTCCCATTAAAATAATCGAAGAGCTCGAATCGCAACAAGATTAGCATGAGGAAGTGATTGGGGTCCATTTTGGAAGCAGCTATCTGTAAACAATTTGTGGAGAGGGTCACATTTCACTAAACTGTACATATACATGTATAAGGTAACAAACAAGAGCACTGGAAAAAAATAAACAAGTCTTGCTGTCACCAACCTGAAGCATGAGAATGTCCTTATCGTACATCTCGTCCCTGCATTTTACATCCTGATAGTAGTACACCTGATCATAGGAACAAAATAAATGTCAACGGATTTAAAAAATATATATATGGCAGAGAGTGGATGGATAACCAAAGACTGTAGTTTACCTGGCTGACCAATGAGAGCCCGTTTCTCCGCCACATTTCAGCTGAGACCTGTGCAGCCAACACCACACAGCGTAGGGGATTCTCCGCCAGCTGGATGTGATCAAAGCTCTTTTGCAACAAACAGACAGACAGACAGACAGACAGACAAACCTTAGCTCGGGTTAAAGATTGCTCATTCAATAAACACAAGGACACAGCACACACTGAATATTTGTTTAGCTCTACTACTCTTTCACTTACAGGATCATCCAGATGTTCAATTGCCCCTGTTCTGCACAGAAGTACATACAGGCCTGAGGATCACAGTGTACAGAGTAGTTAGTTCAAAGCTGCCAGTAAAAAAATATCAATAAATCACTGAGTCTCAAATATTAGTTTGACTACCAGCCAGCAGTCTGGAGATGGGCAGATGTATGCTGACGGGCTGCTGAGACACTTTGTATGGGCGAACATGGAGGATGTGCTTGCACATGTAGTAGTCAGTGGCATCCCTGTGGAAGGGCTGGTTATTGCACTTCATCAGGACTTTGTGGCACTCTTTAAATGCAAGCAGCAAGATCCTCTCCTGAGGGGGACACAAGCAATAACTGACCTCAGAAAATGACTCCTTTCTTCTTCATTTTCGCTACATCTTTTCGCAACAAGTAAACAGATGGTGAGTAGGGGTTTATGGTCATGCTGCCTCTATTTATGGAAAAGCTCTTTGTTTGATAGACAACTCACATCAGTGGCACACCAGTCCTGGAACATAGCAAGAATGTGGCGGAGCTGGATCTGAAGAGAAAAGCCAGCTTCCCATTCTGGCTCGACTGCAATGTGTTGACCAAACTGTCGCTTCACCTCCTCCATACCCTGATGTGGGAAGTGAAAGTAAGACAGGTTTTATTGAATATCTGGCTTGTCTGGTCACAGCAACTTGATGTAAACATCAGAATATGAATCAGTGTTGGGATAATTATCACCTGCATGCATTTAAGAAGCCCAAGAAAGACTTTGAACCCTTCTATGAACTGTGTCCGCAGCGCTTCAGTCCATACTGAAGGTTTGCTGATCAGAATATACCTGAGAGATACACAAGTTACATTAGATAAAGACTAAAAAGCAGAAAGGAGCAAATATTTAGTAAATAGCTTCCTGTTTAAAGACCTGAGGTCGTGGAAGATGACTTGGATGCGTGCAAACTTGTCTGAGTTGTAGCCAAGGAAGAAAAAGCGATGGCTGACATCCAGATGTTCACGGAGCAATTCCATGACTGTATCGACTATCACTTTAATGACATTGGCTTCTTCGATCAGCTGTCTAGCCTGGAGGAAGAACAGAAATGTGAGAAGACATAGTCACAATCAGTTAACACAATACTTTCCTCGCTGTGATAATAACATCAACATCAAGGCCTCAACAACAAGCAACACTCACCAGTGTGGGTACAGTGAATATCTGAACAGACAGAGCAGTGATGGATATACTCCTTTCATGGTCATCATTTATGAAGTCCTTCTGCAGCTGCTTAAAGTGCTAAAAAGCCAAAGATGGGCATGTATTACTTTAAATAAGCGACTAAAAGAATTGCAAATAAAGAGTAAAACATTCCCTTTTTTTTACCTTTGTAAACTCAATTGCAAAAAGCCTCTTGAACTCAGTCTCCATTAGCATGCTACAGAAAATTAGTTCATGTACTATCTTGCGAGCTCCTTCAGGAAATAGGAAAAAGAAATCGTTATGTTAGTGTCATACAGAATGAAGTTGAGATTATGCTCATCCTCTGTATGTTAATCAAGCCGCTTGCCTTTGAACATCCTGGCATCGTGCAGCATGAGTCTGCTGATGAGGCAAGGCTGGTCGCTGTCTGCATTGTTCTCTAGTGCCACCTGACAGAAAGCCTGCCTGAAGCCCGCTGCACAAGACACACAATGTCATGCAAGTGTGCATTTAAAAACTAAGCATTAAGGTGTGAAAGTTTTCTAAAAATTTGGTAGATAAGACAATCGATAAATACAGCTGTGAAGTTTGACAGCCCCACCTGAGTAACTGATAACCTTTTGGAACCAGGAGCCGAGGCGCAGAGCAAAGGTCTGATGAGCCATTACTGCTGCATGAAGGATCTCTACGCGGAGCGGCTGCATTGAAATGTGCTCGGAGTTGGACTGCAACACAACAGGAAAAGAGTTAGAAATGCAAATCTGGACAAGATTCATTTCAAGGTCGAGACTAAAAATCTTTCTGAATATCTAAATCTGCATCAAAAAACTGGTGTTATGGGCCGCCGTTTAGCTCACTCGGTAGCGCGCGGCCCATATACGGAAGGCTCTGCCTTCCAAGCGGCGGTCGCGAGATCGATTCCGGCTCCTACCCTTTCCGCATGTCTATCCCACTCTCTACCCCCCTCTCTCTCTCTATCTCCCCGTTTCAACTCTGTCCTGTCCAATAAAGGCGAAAAAGCCCCAAAAAATATCTTAGAAAAAAAAAAATTGGTGTTATGTGTCAGTGGCTGGTGTTTACCCTGATGAGATCCTTCGCTTGCTGGCAGGAACGGAGAGTTCCTCTCTTTACTGCCCGCCGACCCTGCAACAGTTATCAATAAGTACATAATGGAATAATCTGTGAAGTATATGAGGAGTGCAATTATGGAAATGAGATGTGTGCATTGTTAAAGGAAAAGTCAAGAGCTAATAAAAGCAAATATACCTCCTTGTCAATAAGTGCTGTGTGTGTCTGTGCTTCAGCCTCATTACAGTTAACGGAGCGCTGCAGGGTGTAGATCACATGGTCGTACGAGTGATGCTCATCATTGTACAGCACACAATAGTATGCATTGTCTTTGGTCCTGCGTGGATGGAGAAAGACACTATAAAAGTTAACTTGAGAGTTTTGCATGTGGTTAGATATATTTGCGTGTGTTCAGTCAGGCCATACCGAGGCTGGAGTTCAGCTGGGAGCTCCGAGTTCTCCTCCCACACCAAGAAGTCTGTGACGTAGTGCAGCAGTCCCCTGAATAGCTTCTCAGCACGCTCATACAACTCAGGCTCCAATGCACACTCATCCTGCACAAAATGAGAAAATCACTCAGGACTCATTTTAGAGAACACCGCCGACACTCTCAGCATTTCTTGTCTCAAAAGTAGCGTAAATGAAACACCATTTTTGAGGTATTAAAGACATTTGTTACACATAATAGTCAACAAACTGTCGCTTGTTCATGACACCCATGATAAACCTGGAGTCATTTAAATAAGCCGTTGCTACACATGATTTTTCAAAAATCCGAACATTCCAAGACTTAGATGGAAAAAAATCCACAGTCAACACAAATGTTCAACATTGCGGGAACTGACACTAATCTGACAGGGATGAAGTTTGTTGCAATAACCTTTACTAATTCCCTATTTCCTGTCTCACCAGTAATGACTCTACAATATGACAAGGAAGTGGTCAAAATAGGCAGCTGGCCTTTTAAAGTTAATATCAATTCCCAGAGGGCAAACATTCCACACTGCTGCTGAATATTTCATATGAATGTCTGACATTTGACACACAAACCAAACAAAACATACAGTGAGTCTGTGTATTTACACAAATTGCTACGTCACACTGCTGTGTGAGAACAAGCGCTGGGATCTACTGCAATCTAAACAAGAAGGGATCTGAAACAGATTATTAGTGTTAAGATGCTTTTATGGCCATGTGATGTGTCTCTGCCTGTTTCAGGGAAGATCTGCCACATTTTCTGTTAAAATCCAACAGTGTTGATGGTAAATGTAGTCAACAGAAGCAATAAATCCCACAATTAATGTGATACTAACTGAGAGAACAGTTGTCCCGTCACAAAATCTCTTCTTCTCCTGATGCCAGTGATGTAATTAATGTTAAAGACGAATGGCAGGCAAATTCTGTTTGGACAGCTGAGGGGCTGTGCTGTTGCTTGAAAAATAAAACTTGTTCTCTCTGCTTTCGCTTCGCTTTGCTTTGCTTTGCTCAGTGGGTGTGGGCATCAGAAGCTCATTGGCAATCCATTTTAGTACATGTAGACAGTGCCAGGACAGCTCTGCATACGGGAAAACTCAGTTCATCAGCCAATATAACATGCACCGTGGATTATATTGCCTCAATTGACTACATTTATGATCAACAGTGATCGGACGTTCAGATGGTGAAGCCTCTCTGTTAAAAGAGGCACCTGTTGTTTATGGAAACAGGCCCAGAGCTGTCAAGCTGTACGTCATCTCAAAGCACAGTATGATCTTATCAGAGAAAAGCCCAAACACTGCCATCAGCAAAGGAACAACCAATCATCAACATGTGGCCCAGCAGCAGTTTGGTAACAGAAGCTGTAAACTGAATACATCCCTGCACAGTTCAGCTGGATGTCAGCAACTGTAGAAAGCCTGCTCTCCACCAGTCTCACTGACAACTGGTTTCCAACTTTCACGCACTTAATCACCCTCCCAGTCTCTTGACCTAGTTATAAATTTTCCTCAGTTGGTGCAGGTCAACAAAGTGCTTTTCTTTCTTGTTTCCGGAGCCGCAGTCGCAGCCAAGAGAGCAGCATCCAGTACTAAGATGGGAAAATAAGCATTCTGGGGTTCACTGACACAGAATGGGACAAGTACGCCCCTCCCACGTCCCTGTTTCCGCTCTGTTATGTAACTCACCGTTACCATGGCACTAGCTGCCCCTGGGTCGTGTTTAGAGCAACAGGGGCCAATCTTCCAGGCTTCTACATCCCCACAATCACAGAAGCCCCCACCTGATGATGCATGCATCTGGGGGAAAAAGCATACATACCGTATGTCATTAAGAGCAAGTTAATGGACACGCACAACAGCAATTAAGTTATACAACTGCTTTAGCTCTGGGAATGCATCACTATTATGAAACAAATGTATTCCAGCATTAAAGGCCAAATATAAATCCTATACTGGACTAATCAAGCCAAGATCATGGCGTATATAGAAATATTTTGTGTTTTTCCTCAAGTTTAACGGGGAACAGAGGAGAGTTATCAAGCCAACAGGAGGGAATGAAAGACTTTCTATTATTCCCATTTATTAAAGGAGAGACAAGCTGACTGCAGCCCAATAACGTATTAAAATTAAACGTTTATTTGGATTTCATTAAAAATGAAAATATTTACATTGCTACCAACCTTGTATCGATGGCTTTTGTGCACGCTTCCCTGAAAGCAGTCCATGCACATGACACAAGTGGGATCTATTGCACAATCCCTGCAAAGAGTTGAAGACGATTTGTTACTAGAATGGCAAATGGCAACAAAAGTGTAACAAGGACGGCGAAGAGAAACTGAAGTGCGTGAGGACATTTATCTCTCTATCTCTCTCTCTCTATCTATAAAGACAGTGTCTTCCGTGTTCATTGTAAATATACTATTGATTTTATGACATCCAATAACGCAATGACGTGCTGGTACTTGCCTAAATATGACTCATGTTGACAAAAAAATGTTTTCGCCACCCCTTGAAAAGAAATTACGAAAAAACACTCCAAAAAACTGATGAATAAGCAGATGCACACATGTAT
Organism: Acanthurus tractus; assembly: GCA_029783725.1. NCBI lineage: Eukaryota > Metazoa > Chordata > Actinopteri > Acanthuriformes > Acanthuridae > Acanthurus > Acanthurus tractus. The sequence goes on along the minus strand of JAQNCA010000007.1, from coordinate 12,957,916 downwards.
GTGAGTGTTGCAATATTTCACATCACTCGGGTCCACTCAGAGACATATCACCCCATACTGATATATGAGAGTCTTCCTCATTAACTATTTATCTTTAACACTTAGCCTAAATACCGTGGGGTTGCTTTGTAATTAGATCACTACAGAACTTAAACTAATTGAAACATTTGACACCCCCATTTAATGTCTAAATGTAAGCCAGAATGCTTTTTAATGAAAACAGCGAACAAATATTAAGTATTTAATCATAGATACTATTATTATTGCTGTTAGAACCTCTTTATTACAGGAGATCAGAGGTTCTATTCAGACCTGCAGGAGTAGACAGTCTCTCCCTCTTTGAAGACCCGTCCACAGAGCTGGGAGGAGGTGCAGCCCTGCTTGAGCTTCTCCAGACCCTCCTGAGGATCCTCTCCAAACAGGAAACACTCCAGAGGGTAAAGGAGTCGACTCTGCATGAGTTCCTCTTCCTCCTGAGGGCTGGACTCCGACTTCAGGCAGAAGATCTGTGGCACCTGCTCCTTCAGGTAGCGCAGCAGCTCTGCCCTGCTGTCTGCAGCCTCCAGCCATTCCTGCAGGACAGAGGAGATGGGCATGGAGTGTTTTGCAATCATTCACAATTGCCTCCAACTAGTGACACATAACCACATCTTCACGCCACTATTCTTATAGTGATACCCAGATAAATATCCACTTCTAGCAATGCATCATGATTAAGGATGTACTTTAACTTCAAAATTTTGGGTTAAGGACATTTAATAAAAAAATTTGAAGCTATGAACTGGTGTGCTAACAGTGGGCAGAAATATAATATTCTGCAATGACTGCTGATGCAACTACTAACTACTACTGTTGTTTTGCCTTTGGAAATCTGAAGCACAAAACCTGCAACACAACAAGCTAAGCATAGTTATGGGAAAAAAATAAATACAATCAGTTAGTAGTAGGCTACGTCATTGATAGCGAATTGCTCACACTGCTTCCTCAAAATTTTGCTAAATTGCTGAGGCTTTTTCACTTTCGGCACTACCAGCAGAATGAAAAACACCACATTCACGCTGTTTTTTATTGGTGTATCAGACAGAATCTATGTATAGTCCAAGAATTTCTAATATTGGTACTAGCAATACATTATACGATACAGTACGGCACAAGTCAAAAAGAGTGTTTCTTTGTTTAACCTTAAAGATATAGCTAATCAGTAACTAGACGGTGATCTTTGGTTCACTTTTTTTAAGCCTAAGTGTGAATGACACATGGACTGACTTCCTCCACACTCAATTGTCAATTCTCGAACACTTCCATTGAGACATTACATACACATAAAAATGTAAAAAATTTAAAAAAGGATGTATGTAATGTATGTATGGGTTCATATAGAAATGTCACGTCCTGGGGAATAGAAGAGAACCAAGCTGTTTCATTATTTATCATGTAGTTTTAAATAATATAAAGATGGTTCAATGGTTAAGAGGAGAACAACAATGATGTGTTTTTTTTATCTGCATTTGTGTTAACAGTTATACGCTGTGGCTAAATGTTGTACTAAATAAGTGGAGGCTGGGGTTGCACCAGAAAATCAGTGCTGGTTCTGTCAATAAACAAACACGCCTGTCATCTCTGTGTTGATGTTTTTTTTGTCTCAATCGAATCAAATTGAGTGCAAGTGTCAAACTGCAACGCTATATGCCTGAGGCTATAAAAGACGTTTAGTAGATCAGTTTCACTTTCAGACTGCGAGCAGCTTGATTAAAAACTGTTTGAATTGAAGAAATGTTGCAAAAGTACAAAGACCGGAAAAAAATCGGGACAACACCGGTGAACATTTCTCAAGTCATGGCAACTCATGTTGAGGCGCTTTTGGTAAAAAACGACCACCAATATGTCCAAGAATGGAGATAAACACAAAGAAAACACTACCACTTTACTCCTGACCGAGTTGTATTTTCTAGCAAGCTCTGAAAAAAATTACAAAATACAAAACAACAACATAAATACACTATTGGTGAACAATAAATATTGTAGCCTCTTCAGGTTGTAGCCACAGTTTAACCATTTAGGCTACTAGCACAGGAGCTAAGTTAACTACCAATGCTAGCCTTGTGGGTAGATAACCTTTAACTGCGCGACCAAACCATTGTACCAAGGAGCTAACACGTAATACCTCACTGTTTAGTCCCCGGTCCTCACTAACCACTGTCAGCGAAAGTAACTATTTAAAAATCATACCTTGCTGAGCTCCAGCCCGTCCATGGATTTCTCACCCTCCGCCATATTCCATTTGCCGTAAAGGAGGAAGCGTCACTAGGAGACTGTCCCCTTGTAATCGAACTCCTTTTGCGACGTTATTGGGTCATACTTTGGTAAGAAATATTTAGATTTAGTCAGGTGGCAATTTCTCAATCTCATAATCAGATAGGACATTTTAGAAAATTGCAGCGCATTTTGTAAACAAAATTTCCTACAGGCTCGCCCTCTTGTGGCACACCGAAGTTCTCCATACATGATTCGACAATTATTAGGTCATGGTTTGAGTTCATCTGTTATACTTTTTGTTTCCTCTTGTAATATCACAGGCAAAAATAACTGACCTAATAGTGGATCAGTGTCTCTATGTTAAGTGGTTATGTTGACCTGCGTGTCCCACAAGGACACTGATTTCAATGATATAGCTCGTATAAATTTATAATTCTGCCAACAGAGATTTGAATGTAGATGGTCTTAGGGAGCCAGCCAGTAGAGGGCGCTGGTCAAGATTGTCCCCTCTTTTCACGGGGA
>JAQNCA010000007.1:12942217-12955038 GCA_029783725.1 Acanthurus tractus | reverse complement strand
AGATTTGAATGTAGATGGTCTTAGGGAGCCAGCCAGTAGAGGGCGCTGGTCAAGATTGTCCCCTCTTTTCACGGGGATCAATACTGCGGGGCTAAAGGTCAGAGTTGAATGTTTGACAGAAAGCTGAATATGGATTCTATATTTCATGAGAAAGTAAGTGAACACGTTTAACTTAAAATGTTTAGCTACAAAAAAATTATTATGTTTATTTTGAAATCCTTGAACCGTCTAGCGGCGATTTGTTTAACTGTGCCTCCTGGCCGGTGTTAAGAGATTTGTGGTTGTGTTTGGCAGTATTGTTTTCTAGACAGCTAAAATGCTAGTTGCACTTGCTAGTCAGAGATTATGAAAAGTTTCTTTTCAAATGCGAATGTGAACGCAGAAAGCTAATAAGGAGCCATAAGCATGATGGTTTTTATCAAGTTAGTAAACGAACTGTGTTTACATAGCTATCTGGTCTTATATAGCAGTATTTAGAATAGCTGGACGTAAGCTAACTGAATGTTTCTCTACTGGTGTATTTATTTTATCGTGGGAAGAGACAAACACATAAGATTTTAGAATTAGCTTATTCCATTTACTAACAGCTAACTAAGTTTTAAAGATAACTTTTTAGTTACCATGTAACGTTGCTTTTGTAGCAAGAGGGCTCTCTCTGCGCCCAGCACTGTCTCAACAACCTCCTGCAGGGTGAGTATTTCACTCCTGTGGATCTGTCCTCCATTGCTCATCAGCTTGATGAAGAGGAGAGAATGAGGATGGCTGAGGGAGGCATGGCCAGTGAGGAGTACAGAACCTTCTTACAGGTGAGAAGACATAGGAGGTTAATGTTAAGCCTATTCATTACATGCTATTAAAAGTTTCTAACTTTAAGTTCTGTAACTTTTTTAAGCAACCATCTGGGAACATGGATGATAGCGGGTTCTTTTCCATACAAGTGAGTTTAAGAGATTCACTATTTGATAACAGATCAATATAAGAGTCGCAGCCAAGAGAGCAGCATCCAGTGCTAACAGTTTGGTAATATGAATTCCTTTTTCTGTCATGTAATCCCTTTAGGTAATTAGCAATGCTCTGAGAGTGTGGGGCTTGGAGCTAATCCTCTTCAACAGCCGGGAGTACCAGAGCCTAATGATTAATCCAATGTAAAGTTTCTTTATCAAGACTTTTCTGTGTGATGTCAACATCTGTATACTACTGTATCTGTATACTGTATAAGCTTATAGTGAAACCCATTCCTTCCTTTTAGAAACGAGAAAGCATTTATTTGCAACTACAAGGAACACTGGTTCACTATACGCAAACTTGGACAACAGGTATAAGGCACCTATTGTTACCATAAACACTTGTAACATAGTTTAACTTCAACTAATAGCACAATTTTGTATTCATTGCAGTGGTTTAATCTGAATTCATTGTTGACTGGACCGGAGTTAATATCAGACACCTATCTAGCGCTTTTCCTTGCACAGTTACAACAAGAAGGTATTGTAAAATTTACTTTTATTTATAGAACTGTATTTTTAGATGCAATGCAGAAAAGATAATTAAAGTTGTACTTTTCCAGGTTATTCCATATTTGTGATCCGAGGAAACCTTCCAGAATGTGAGGCTGAGCAGATCCTTGGGATCATGAGAGTGCAGCAGCAGCAGAGGCCAAGACTTATTGGTGAGGAGGAGGCCCAGACAAGTGCAGGGTATGTGCTTTGTGTCCAAGCATGTCAAAATGGAGGACCCAGAAATTACTCTGAAAGGAGTATTTTAGTTTCTGGTTATGTTTGAAGTTGCTAAAATACACTTTTGACTTACTTGAGGCATTCTAACTAAGCAGGAGGTCAGCAGCTCTGACCCAGACGAATATGGGCTTTGGTGTGGAGGATGAGGTTGTTGACGAAGATGAAGAGCTGAAGAGAGCTCTGGCACTCAGCAGACAGGACATAGATGTGGAGGATGAAGAAGCTGATCTTCGCAGGGCCATACAGCTCAGCATGCAAGGTAAAGGCTGAGTCAAATGAAAGGTTTAAAAAAAATGTATAGTGTTTCTTATTTCTCTGTCCTAATTAGGCTTTACCTCTAAATCATGTCAGTAAGTCAGTTAATTGTCAGTCATATTTTTTGCAATTAAATAAAGTAAATAAAGTTAAAAGTTTTAAGCTTACATATCAGTATGTTGTTTTTTTGTTTTTTTATTATATAAATAGGAGCAGTGATGAGCAACAAGTCCTCAGAGTCGGAAATGGGAAATGTGAAATCAGGGAACCAGGTAGGAGGGACTGCAGGAGGACAAAAAGAAGGTCAGAATGAGACGCTTACCGCCGAGGAACTCCGGAAAAGGAGACAAGCTTACTTTGACCGGTAGGTTTAACAGCATACCTGTTGCTTACTGAGGGGATGGACACTGTATTAAAAACACTTACTAACTATCCAATTCAAATATCTCTGTTGGCTTCTTAGGCAGCAACAACAAGCTCAGCCGAACATTCCTCAACAACCAGACACAAAACCAACAGGTGGCTTAGGTAAGTACATCAAATTCTTCATTTAAATTCATTCTAGATAATTTAAAGATCCCCTCCACACATAAACCTGTTTTTCTTATATGTGTATGTCCCTTAAAGTGTCAAACCTTGACCATACTGACTTGTATCAGTACAAAGTTTGTCATTGGGTGGGCGATGTTTGTGTACTTTTCTACAATCTACAATTTCTCAATAAGGGAGAAAAACTAGATGTGACTCCAGCGTACTTTTTGGGGCTTTTTTAACTTTTCAAGAAGGAAAGCCAAAACCATGTAATAAAAAGTATTTATTATAACAGACATTAAAATGTTTCTGGAGGGGAACTTTGATCAAAAAGCCCATTCAGTTAAGCCATGAAATAGAATAACCTATTCTCTCTTTTCTCTTCTAGAATCAGTAAACACTGAGGAGGACCAACAACAAAAGCACAGCCAGTGAAGAAGGTGTAAAAGTTTTGCCTATGTTGTTTACCAGCTGCCTGGATTGGCAAACCCATCCTTGGGTTAGCTTCGCGCCTTCCTCTAACCTTTTGCACATGCGAACATAAGGACAGTCAGAGGGCTGACACGTTTCCCCTGGTTAGTTCGCTGACAGGCTATAGAGAAGAGAACAACAAAGGAAAGGCAGCAGTTAGTCAAATCTAGCTCATTGAGGCACTGAGGCTGGGAAAAAGGTGACCACAGAATTCATGATGCAGTTAATCCAAGTTTGCAATTGCCTTTTTACCATGGCGCCTTCTATTTCTATTGTGTAAGGTTTTTTATTCTCGTTTTTTCCTCTGGAAGAGATGGAAAGGAATCTTCAGCATGCGAAGGGTGTGTTTACTTGAGCTGGTGAAAACATTCAGAGATGAATGTTCTGTGAAAGTTATAGAGACCAATGCCCTGACCACAGCTAAAAGTTTGACAGAAAGTGACAGAACCTCCTTTATTCATATTGGACTTGCGTTTGTAGGACATAAGATGTGATTCCAACTTATTCCCCACCAGAACATAATTTTTGTTTGAAATAACTTCTTGTTGCAATGTACTGAAATATCTTTTAGCCAGCAGCACTAATATGTATGGGTCATTTATTCCTGACATCATCAACCATTTTACTTGTGAATGTCTAAGAGTAAACTCCCAAGGTATCTATACAACAACATATTGTTGATGTTGTGGCTTTGTTTTTACCTTAAGGACTATAAGTAGGCATAATGAAAAGTTTAAGATTACATAGCTGACAGTACCTAATTTAAGGGTGTTTTGTCCATTTTGGTTGGACAGTGAAAAGCATAAGTCTATAGAGCTATTAGCTAACTATATGTTACCTTTGACTGATGTGTATTATTAATATAATGTCCAAACTAAGTCCAAATGGACATGGGAACAAATAAGCAATCTGATAGCACCATAAACCTGCAGCTGATAGAAACATAGTTTTTTTTTTCAGCACAGTATGATCACTTAAAACCAAAAAAGTCTGAAATGTCAAGGCAACCAACCTTATATGTGACTTCATTAGTTATCTCTCCTCATCAGTATGCGTCATGAACTACTTAGCAAATTTATTACAGTGTGAAAATAATCAGCTAACAGTTCTCGTCCCCAGTGTTACTGCCCCTTCTTGTTCAATTGCACTGATTTGATTTAATCCTGTATTCCAATAATACTTAGAGAAACTTTGTATACATTGGTTTACATTATATTGAACAATAAATTAAAAAATATAAAAAAATATGTTGATTTGCACTGAGGTTGCTACAAGTCAAAGCCATGGGCAGATTGATTACCTTTTAAAATAACCATAAAATTGTGAGAATAAATGGGTGACTGTTATTTAACCTCGTGACCTTGTATAATTTAAAATCCAAAGAGAGAAACAAATCATCAGAAATGTGTCATCACGTATACACTTTAAAATGTTCATTGTTTCGTTTTTGTTTTTGTTTTTTTTGCATTGGCTTGTGACCATGACTTGTTTGAAATCTCACTTATTTTTCTCTACAAGCTTCTGTTCAGTCCTATAAAGACAAAATCTGGTTACAACACATCAGACCACATTACAGCATTAAAATAGCCAAATTTGTTTACAGTTGTTATGTTTTCTGGATAACTTGTTAGGCATGCTTAACTCTTGATGCTTCCCCAAAAGTATTGGATGTTATGCATACAGATTCATCTGCTGGATATCTTTCAAGAAGATTTCATAACACCATTACTGTGTTTGTTTCTACTGGATCTAACCTTTTTTTAAAAAAACACACTTTGTGAAAGAGTATAAACTATTGGTAGCTGTGCTTTTATCATTGCATTATTTTCATTCACTATTCTTTCAAATTCCAGCGTATTTGTTATATTTCCTGTTACCATAACACAATCTTTCATTTAATGTGTTAATTTTTGTTTAAGGATTAAAGTGACATTCACTCCTCCTACAGTCTGCCGTGTCTCATTTGAAATTTCATGTTATTATGTTGTTGTTGATGGTTTGTTGGACATCACCTCCACAAAAGAGGCAGGGAATGTCCAAAAAACAGTTCTGACACCATCTGAAACAACACAGCAGGCAGTATATAGTGGTTAATATATAACACTCAGAGCACACATGCACTTTGTATCCACAAATATTAAATGGGGCTTCAGACATAATCTTGCCCAAGCTGACTGGTACGTATGACAATTGATCTGACAAAATCTCAGGTAAGTATTTCAATTCTAAATTGAATTTGTTCGGTTTATTACGGTGAACTGGTAAATCAAAAATATTTTTGAGATCTAACATGAGCTTTATCATGTTTTACAAATGAGTCTTGTTGGTAATGTTGTGTTGTTGTTTTATTGTGTCTTTTAAATATTATTTTGACATTTAATTGTCTGTATGTTTCAGTCTGTGCACCCCAACCTTCTCAATCTGAAAACATGGAGTTACACAGCATGAAGATGGGATTTGTTTTCATTATGACCTTCATGTACTTCATTCTTCCTTTCAACCAAGCGCATCTTTCAAGCCCCACCGTCTCAGATCTTTCCTTTAAAAATACGGACTTTGCCATGAACCTTTACAGAAAAATATCCAGCTATCATGACAAGAATATCTTTTTCTCACCTCTGAGCATCTCCACCAGCTTTGCTGCTCTTTCGATGGGTGCTGACGGTGACACACACAAGGAAATACTCAAGGTACTTAACCTGGAGCAGCTGGAGCAGACTGACCAGCCTGAACTTATCCCAAGACTCTTTCAGCTTCTTCATGAGAACATCACACAGAATGGATCACTGAAACTGGACCAAAGCATGGTTGTCTTCATGCACCCAAAGTTCAAGGGGGAGAAAATGTTTCAGGACCAGGTTGGGATTTTTTTTGACGCTGATATCAAAAGGGTAAACTTCAGTGACGAAGAAGGGAGTATGGACTTCATCAATGGGTATATCAAACAGAAGACTCAGGACAAAGTGACAGAGATGATTTCAAGCCTGGATCCATTGACCCGACTCATGTTAATAAATACAATTTTCTTCCAAGGTGAGCTTAATCACTTGTGTTTGGTTTACAAATTTATTTTGGCTAATTAGTGACTGTGCTTTAACAGCTATCCTTGGTATGACCTTTGACCCCCTTGTGCCCACAATGACTCACAATAAGTCCTTTTTTTATCCGCAGGAGCCTGGAAGATGCCTTTTAACCCCAATCACACTGCAAAAGCACCCTTCTACATTGACAATTATAACACTGTGCAAGTGTCCATGATGTTTATGGAGGATAAGTTTTACATGGCAGAAGACTATGTTCTACGTGCCAAAGTGCTGAAGCTACCATACCAAAAAGGTGTTTCCATGCTCATCCTGCTACCCAACAAAGGCGTGGACTACAGTGTAATTGATGATGAGATCAATGCTGAGAGTTTCCACAGCTGGATAAAAAATCTGAAAAAAATGTGAGTATTTATGTGAAAAATGTCAGCTGTTTTAACAGCTTTTCTCTTTTTGCTTAAATGGCAAAGCCCTTCTAAAGCTGTAAATTGCAACTGACAACTAGCAGCAAATACATTATGTCAACTATAGCAACAGATAGCAAGTAAGTGTTAACACCATGTCTTGTACACAGCAAACTGGAGATCAATATCCCTAAATTCAGTATGGAGCAGTCGTACTCTTTGCACACTCTTCTACCAGATATGGGCATGGCCAGTGTCTTCGACAATTCAGCCAATTTGACAAAGCTGAGTAAGGATGAAGGCCTAAAAGTGTCAGAGGTTTGTTCTTAATTTCTCTATGCTGTAACAGCCTACTTGCACATTTCAACCTCTGCAGATGATGAATTCGCTATCTTTTCTGAAAAATCACAGGCGCTGCACAAGGCAGTGATTGAAGTGGATGAGATCGGGACCACTGCTGCAGCTGCCACAGCGAGTGGCATTACTCCATTTTCCCTACCCAGGACCTTCATTGTTGACAGACCATTCTTCTTCTTCATATACCACGAGGACACAAACTGTATGCTGTTTATGGGCAGGGTGATTGACCCCAACAAAAAAAATTAGTCACTACTGTGCTAGTGCTTGCATGTGACCTTGTGTTTATTTAGGCTTCACTGGGCTTTCATGCTCATTTTTTAATCTCAAATTCAGCGTAAAATGTTTGTGCTGATCTGTTCTGTAAGCCCCTGACTTCTGTTAATAAAGAATTGTTATTCAATTGTGTCTTTATTTTGGATTTGGATTTGAATAAACATTTTCAGTTCTTACATAAACATTTGAATAAACATTTTCAGTTCTTGCATAACAAACCAAATGCAAACAGTGTTGAGTAAACAAGTGAATGCCAAAAACCGAATCGAATTTCTAAACAGTAAATGAGTGAAAAATGAAAAAGAACTCGGCCTATTTGACCAATGAATCTCAGAAAAGGCTGTATTGCATATAAACAGCAAACTCTACATGTTTTTGCTTATTCCAAGTTATCTATGATGACTTTTAACGTTTACACTTAGGTGATAAGTGCAAAGCCAGCATTTTTTTTATTGACTTGACAGGCTACAAACAACAAATTTCTTCAAACCAGGCAACGTATAAATGTATAAACCTACTTTTTTATAGCTAATTAAGAATTTGCATAACATAAAGCAGCAGGCACGACTCCCACTGAAGAATGATAACATGACTAATCTAAACGTAACATCTGAACGGCCACATCACGCAGAGAGAAACCACGGCACCACGCGCTTGCGCCTGCCGCTGCTAGAGCAATAAAGTTTTTCAAACCACGTGATCAACACTGTCATGGCTGCGCCCTCGTGTCATGCGTGGTTGTTGTCGTCAAGAAGATTAATTTGACACTTCGATAAAAAACTACAGTGAGTTAAGGTAGCGTATCTCCATTGCTTTAACTTGCACTTACTGTTCAGTAGTTTGTGGTTTAACAGACTAATTTATCTGACACTTTAAGGAGCAGTTTGTATGTAACTAAAGCGCCGCTGGACCTCAGCTGCTAGCTAATCTCACACATGCCGTTTTGACAGTTTAAAGGAAGCGATTTAGCATTTCGATGTGGCTCGGTGAAATTTTTCATTCATAGAAAAATGAAGACAAAGAAGATGAGGCCGAGAAACAAGCGTCTGTCCTCCGGACTGCAAAAACCAGGCAAACGGAGCATCCGTATGAAAGGCAAGTGGAAGGCTGTAGAGCTTGATCCCAGTCTTTTCTCTGAGGAGGGCATGGAGGGTCTGGTTTGCTTTGAAGAGCTGACAAATTACCGCATGATGGACTCTGAGAAGGCTGCAGCTAAAGCAGAAAGAGAAATGAAAAAGAAGAAGGAGAGAAAGGAGAAAAAAGCATTAAAAAGAAAAGCCAACGAGTCACACGAGGCTGGAGATAAGGTAAACGCTGAGAGCAAAGAGGGAGAGAATACTGCTGAGAGCCAAGAGGGAGGAAAAACTGCTGAACCAGTCAAGAAGAAACCCAAAAAGAAGAAGAAAAATAAGAAACCAACTGCAAAGGAATCGGTCCAACCAGAGGAAATTTCTGCAGAGGTCCCACAGGAGGATGTAGCTGCAGATGAGGAGAGAGAGAAAGATGAAAGAGCTAAAGAGAACACTTCCGAAGATACAGCCAGCAGCTCAAACCCTGATGCCCAATCAAAACCTGCAAAGAAGAGCAACAAAAAGATGAAAAAGAAGCAGAAGCGGCAGAAAATTGAGGACACAGTCCCAGAAGAACAACCAAACCAGGAGTCTCCATCAGAACCTCAGGCACTGGAAAAAGAGGAATCCACCCAAGAGAAAGTGACTAAGCCTCCCAAAAAACAGCAAAAGAATTGGACAAACGCAGCACTTTCTGGCTCTAATGACAAAAATGCTGATGTGAGCGCCTGGAAGGATCTGTTTGTTCCCTCCCCTGTGCTAGAGGCACTGAGCAGTCTTGGATTTGGTGCCCCAACACCTATACAAGCCCTGGCTTTGCCCCCAGCTATCAGGGATCGTTTGGATATCCTAGGAGCAGCTGAGACAGGTAAGATAACATAACTTTTGCTCCATTGTCCCATAGCTATCTGTCCTCATATTCCATAAGTGCAGTTACCATAAACACTTTCATTACAGGGAGTGGGAAGACATTGGCATTTGGTATCCCAATGATCCACACCATCCTGGAGTGGAAGAATGGTTCAGGAAAGCCTGTTGATGATGACAAAGAAGCACATACACAGGTGGAGAGTTTGTATTTACCAGCTATGGATGTGTCCACAAAGTCAGTAGATGCAGCTGAATCCCCAGCAGAAGAGGATGAGGTGAACGACATGGAGGTTGAGGAAGAAGACGATGAAAGCATCTCAGAGCAGGATCAAGGTGATATAGACGAACATGATGTCGAGGAACAAGATGATGATGAGAGGCTCGGATGTGTTCGAGTAATCGAAAATGCAAAGTTTGACTTTGATCAGACTGCTGAAGCAGAAGAAGAACAGGCTAGTAGTCGAGCTCAGCCTCTGCTTGGACTAGTGCTCACACCCACCAGAGAGCTGGCTGTTCAGGTCAAGCACCATATCGATGCGGTCGCAAAATTCACAGGTAAGTCATTACATATTTCTGAAAGGATTATCCAAATAATTTAACTGGATTAAAAATGTCAGGATACTCAATATCTTACTATAAATTGTTCAGACATTAAAACAGCAATAGTGGTGGGCGGAATGGCACAACAGAAACAAAGAAGGATGCTGAAGCGAAGACCAGAAATCATTATTGCCACTCCAGGACGTCTGTGGGACTTGATTAAGGAGAGACATCCACATCTGCTGAACCTGAGACAACTCAGGTAGGCACACACCACCTCAGACTTATAGGAAGGCATGACATGGTGAAAAGCTGTATCACAGTGTGCAGTTTGTTTTTTTTTATATGCATATATTTGGCAAACATTTACAATAACAGGTCAAATTATTCTATTCAGTATTACAAACCATCTCATATGTATTTATTCTACAGGTGCCTGGTCATTGATGAAGCAGACCGCATGGTAGAGAGAGGCCATTTCGCAGAGCTGGACAGTCTGCTGGAGATGCTAAACACCGTGCACTTCAACCCCATGAGGCAAACATTCGTTTTCTCGGCCACTCTGACCATGGTTCACAGCTTGCCCAACCGCCTCCTGAGGAAGAAAAAAAAGAATCTGGACCAGAGGAGCAGGCTGGAAATCCTTATGGAGAAAGTGGGAATAAAATCCAAGCCCAAAGTCATTGACCTGACGAGGAAGGAGGCAACTGTGGAGACCCTTACTGAGACACAAATACACTGTCAGAAGGAGGAGAAAGACTTCTACCTTTACTATTTCTTGCTCCAGTATCCTGGCCGCACCATGGTGTTTGCTAACAGTATAGACTGTATCAAGAGACTGAATGCCTTGCTGGTAATCTTGGACTCTACTCCTCTGCCTCTTCATGCCAACATGCACCAGAAACAACGTCTAAAGAACCTGGAGCGGTTCGCTGAGAGGGACAGGTGAGTTATGCACACACAAGTAGCAGCATTCTTGAGGTTTCTGCCTCAAGTTGCCTTGAAGCACTCTTCATAAAATATTGCTCAACACAAATGAAAGCCACACGGTGCCTTCAATTTGGGCTTTCATAACAAGGTAAAGTGACTGTGATCCATGCACTTAATATTTTTTGTCTAAAGTTTGTTATATCTCTTAAGTGATACTCATCAAGTGGTGAGTTCCCTGTCATGGATCAGGCTTTAAGTTGAGATGTAATCTGGTGACCTATAATGAAATATTTAAGAAGAAGCTGCCGCTTTAAGAGCTTTATTTGAGTTTTATCTGTTATTAATAGTATTTTCCCATGACTAGTTGAGTTTTATCCTAATGCCTGTTTGTAAGATATGCTGTAACATACAGTTTTGCAACCACAGTAGCAGCGAATTAAAACAAGTCTCCACTGGTGCAAAATATTTCAAGCTCATAGTTCACATCTCAAGTAGCAAGTGGAGAAACAGCTCTATTGCAATTCTATTTTTCTGTATGTACGCTTGTATTGCTGCCACTTTGGCTGAGTCTCGCTCAGGTTTAAAAAAAAAAAAAAATTCCTTTGGAGTGATGAACTCAAAAAATATTTCTGTCTCAAGCACTCATCATTGACTTATGACAATCATTAATTGATAATTGAATTTTATAATTTAACAGTTGTGTTCTGCTGACTACTGATGTTGCAGCAAGAGGACTTGACATCCCCAATGTTCAACATGTTATTCACTACCAGGTAGGTTTTTTTTATATATATATAATCCACAGCACTCCTTATTTTTGACTGAAAGACAGTTGCTTCTATATACACTTTCCATTTTTGGCATTGCCTAAATAAGTTTACTTACTAATCAGGTTCCCAGGACATCTGAGACTTATGTCCATCGGAGCGGTAGAACAGCAAGAGCCACTAAAGAGGGTCTCAGTTTGTTGCTAATTGGCCCAGACGACGTCATGAACTTCAAGAAGATTTCCAAGACACTTGGAAAGGACGAGGAGCTTCCCATGTTCCCTATAGAAACCAAATGCATGGATGCTATAAAGGTTAGATCCAGAATCGGGTCCTGGTTTATGTGACATACAAAGAGATTAGAATTGCCAGTTTATTGTGGTTATCCATTTTCCACAGGAACGGGTAAACTTGGCCAGACAGATAGAGAAGGTGGAGTTCCATAACCAAAGGGAGAAGCACCACAACTCTTGGTTCAAACAAGCAGCAGAGGCCCTGGAGGTGGACCTTGATGATGATCTTTTAATTGGTAATGCAAAAAACTCTTATAACATGATCAGTTTATTTAAAATGGTTGAAATACAGACAACTGAATAAGCATTTGTGTCCACAGGCAGAGCAAGGAATGAGGAAGAGGACAGAGAGCAGCAGAAGATGGTGAAGGGGATGAAAAAGCATTTGAAACATTTGACGTCCCAACCTATATTCAAAAACGTGATAAAGACCAAGTACCCCACTCAAATGGGAAAGCTCCCTCTATCTAAAATACCTCGAGCAGGGACAGAAAGTGCCCTTACCAGCCTCTCAATACAAAAAAAGAAACAGAAGTTAAAGAAAGGTGCTCCACCACAGCAGAAAAAGCAGAAGCAGAAGAAAGAACGGCAGCAGTGAATGGAAATGTGTTAAAACAAGGAATTATGATTTTTTTTTTTTTATATACATTCTTTGCAATACGTTTAATACTCGTTGCACAGTGTGCAAACCGAATTTCCAGATGTTGTTGAGTCCCTGTACACAGCAAGATTTTATAAAAATCAGTTTCTATATGTGTCTTAAAGCCCATGTGGTGTTTTATTCAAAGTTAATATCCCTGAGTTGAGCTGAGTCCCAGCGGATCACCGGTCAGTTCTGAGGTCGAGGGTAGAGAATGTTATAATGCGACATTTGGTAGAGGAGGTGCAGGGACGGTTCAGCGCCCTCCGGAATGATGTGATGGGCCAACTGCTGTTCATCGCCATCTGTGGAGACGATGTGGATGCATATACCCAGGGCCTGCGACAGAGCTAAGATGTCCACATGATCACATTCCATCGCCATGGCCTCCACTTCCTGAATAAAGAGAACTGAGATATTAGCAAACCTGACAGATGTCACTCCTCTTTCACTTAGATCATAAAAGATGATCTACTGTTATTTCACTAGATGGCAGCAACACTTTGGGACTTACTTGTTGACAGTAGACCTGCAGATTGGGCGCTTCTACAAAGTTGCAGAAGAAGTCTGTGTGGTTTTGAAGGTGTGCTGAAGTTAGCAGCCTGAGATACTGCACCACACTGTCAGAGGTCATCTGCTC
>JAQNCA010000007.1:12923708-12942117 GCA_029783725.1 Acanthurus tractus | reverse complement strand
AAGTCTGTGTGGTTTTGAAGGTGTGCTGAAGTTAGCAGCCTGAGATACTGCACCACACTGTCAGAGGTCATCTGCTCATTGAAGAGCTGGAGCAGCCGGTCTTCCTGCCCATCAGTCTGACACTGCTCCACAACATTTACCACCTTCAGAAGAAAGAAACTATTATGTGCTTGCACCTTTTTAATAAGTTTAAGTAAATCATAAGTGTCTTAAAGAAGAAAGGCTACAATACCCACATTATGCTTTACCCTGTGGGCAGCACTTGACTGGGGCCAGTTTCATCCATTTCCTATTCCCCCCCCAATCAAGTGCTGTCCACAGAGCATGCCATGGCACAGGTATGATGGCCTTCCTTCTTCAAGACCCCTTCTCACTTTATACAAATCTCCTATTTTACCACCTCAAGTGCTAGACCAATGCTTAATGCCATCTGTCAAACATGGTGGAGCTAGCGTGAGGGTCTGGGTGACCATCAGATTACCAAGAAAAATTGACAGTGAGAATGCCAAAGATCTGCCAGGCTGCAATTGCTGCAAAATGTGGTTATTTTGATGAAGGCAATGTTGGAAGCACAAAGTCATGATTTCAATTAAAATCATTATTCCTTACTTTGACAGTGTCATCATGTCCTGTCTAGAGCTATGTTTGCTATATTTCCTATGCAGGATAATCTTGCGTGTGTTTCCACTGAATACAAGAAAATTCAAAGTGATCCCAAACTTTTGACCGGTTGTGTATTTTTGGTATTTTTGTATGGCTCCTTTTCTAAATCAGCATATAAAGGCAATTGAAAAAGTTACTGACTGAAAATGTAATTAAGTGGTAACCTATCACAGAACTTTGGAAATTGCACTTTCACATCCAGAAGGTTGTTTGTGAATAAAATAATGAATGGCCAAAGACTTTTCAGTGGCAGAAATCAGGGACCGAGCCCCACCCAAGTACTATTCTTGTTTATCATAAGTATTATCTCTGATCTGTTCTATATAAATACACTGCTTTGTGGGGACAATGTTATGGGCTACATCAACTGGAATTCTGAAGGTACATTACTAAAAGGGGAGTATGTAACTTTTTTTCAATTAGCTTGTCTTATGTCAAATTTGGTGGTACCTCCTGAAAACGGTGTTAAAAATGTTTTAACCAGCAAATTTCCCCATTTCTCTGAAACAATCCAATAAAATAATAATAAAGAAAAAAATTTAATTTTGCAGGGTTATTAAAATCCGTGCTCTACTGACTTAATGCTACCCAAAAAGTAATTAAAGTGAGCCTATTTGTCAAAGGAAATAAATTATTTACTAAGTCCAGGTGGTGCCTGAAGGAACTCTCCTCAAATCCCGCAGAAGAAAATTCTTCGTAGGTTTGAATAATTCTCTCCTTAAACCTGGAAGTGAAACCAATAAGAGAAGTTTAAATATTAAGTGATTTCAGTTTGGACCACAGGCAGTAATGATGATGAGGACTGACCTCTGCAAAGCTCTGGCATTGTGTAAGATTGACTCCAAGTGAGCGAAGCAGAAGGCTCTGTAGAAACAGTTCCCATCTCCTCGCACTTGCCTCACGGAGGAAAACTGGCTGTTTAAATCCTAACAAAGGACAATGTGTGTGATTAATAGTGTTAAGAACGGTGATTTGTCATATACAGTACATCACCCTGACGAAATAGCCCTACTTTATATTTGGCATCCGATGTTTGTTCAGGAAACAGCGAAGAAATGTCCTCTCTGCATGAGACAAGGCTAGCAGCCTCCATCTGTCGAGAAACAAACAGCGTTACGATCCGCGAGACCACACAGCAGCGTCAACGGTCGACGTGTCGCGCGACATACCTTTGTGTTCAAGCAACATGGGAAAATACAATGAAATGCAATAACAGTTTGGTAAGAGTCTGTACGTCAAAGTAGTGTGTCAGAGTATTGTTGCAATTTTATTTCCATTTTCTGTAAACCGGATGTTTGCGAGTATCACGTGTTTTCTCTTAAAGAGACAGTACAGGGATGTTATGACGCCCTCAGATCTGCGATGAAGCCAAAATCCGAAGCTAGCCCGTGTTACCTCCAATATGGTTATTATGAGTAAAATATCTAATTCAAAATATGTGATAGAGCATAAGAGTTCTTTCCAAATGAAAATGCCACTTAATTTTCGCTTTTTGCATTCCATGTTAAGTTGTCCAATTAATAAAGGTTGCTCTGTACCTCATGCAACATTTAAGCTTAGCTAAGTTTGATGCACTATGCCATTAACACCTCAGAGGTAATGCAGAACGTCAGTGCTGTCCAATGATCAGCTCTGTTACAGTATCTCGTAAACAACGTAACACAATACCCACATTTACTTATATATACACCTACAGCACATGTTGTTTTGCCTTTCCCGTAAAGTACCCAGTGTTTACAGAATACTTATAACACAAGTTGTTTTTCCTTTATTCTAAAATTATCGATTGTTGCTGCCTTGTTCCACTGTGCCTACACTTAAGTATCAGTAGGAGCCAGTACATTTTTGAAAATGATTTCTATCACAATCACATTTACATTAAAATACATTTCAAGTTTTTGAGGAATATGATAAATGTCATGGATTTATGGAAAACTGTCATGGGCCATGTAGTAACAGTTTTTATAGTGTACAGTATATGTTGTGAACATTGTACATATGCACAACAATCATCATAAATGTATTTGTTAGGTTCAGAATCACAAAAGTAACTTGTAACTACAGCCATCACATTACTGTACTTGAAAAAAAGAGTTTCATATCTCTCTCTGCAATGTCGCGGAGTAGGCCTTTTAGTAGAAGTACCATAAATGTAAATAGTCTTAAGTACTAAAATACAAATATCTCACATTTGTCCTCTGGTACAATGCTTGAGTAAATAGGCCCTACTTACTACCCACTACTGTTCTGTTCAGTGATTGGGTGTCTGGTGGTCTGAAGGGTCTACTATCCTTCTGAAGTTACAAGTGTATGACACAGGACATTTACCAACCAAAAGTATGCTACACTGAGTTGTTGCCCAATGGTCTGGATGATTACCTAGTTGTTAGCTACTAACAGAGTGAAAACCAAAAGCTTGGTTTAACGTGTCAAACTGCATTGGCAAGATAAGTAGCATTGTAGCATAATTGGTGACCACTGTCTGCACTTGAAGGCTGTATGACAACATGAATGACTGTGTCAGACAACACCTAGGAGGCCAGAATCAAGACAAAGCTTTGAAGAAAAGACAAAGAAGTTGCAACAAGTGGCTCTGTTTGATATTTGAATTTACAACAGGACAGTCAGATTTTCTTCGTATCATTATATTTCAATAATTCACAAACAAAATGTAGAACATCATACATACAATGAATTCTACTCTACATTATTTAAAATACTTTCTTGTAAATTTTCCATCTTTGTCAATTTTTTTATGATATAAATTCGGGAAAATTGCATACATACCATTAGACACACCGTTTTTGATGGATATTACTCTCTGACTGCATCATTTGAGTGAACTTTTTTTTAAAAAATGCAACAAACAAGGATAACATTCCAGAACACACACCAAAAAAGTCATGATGCTCAAATACACATGGTTACCTGTTCTACAGAATCCACATACATTTTTTTTTGTGCGAAGTGTGTTGCATAGCAGTTTATTTCAAGTGGTTCTTTTGCTCTGAAACTCTGTTACACGCATTTAAATATGTAGCTCATATGAAGCTATGTAACTCCTAATGTTAACAAAACCATCCTAACACAAGTTTCATTCAAAAGCTTCTTCCAGAGTCACTCTACTAGTTCCAAGGTCCAAATTGGCTTTTGCAGTCTACAAAATTAGATCACAAAACAAAGAAAACACTGTAAATTACATCAACTTGTCTCACTTTTTCTACTGACTTTACTCGAACTTTTGACTTGTGTTTTACTGCCAATGCTTTTCATTGATCCCCGCTCTCTTCTGTCTGTCAGAGCTGTTCTAGTTGTCATTGCAGACCCTGACTCCATCAGTCTCCTTGCTCTCCTCTCTGTGTCCGCCTTGTCCAGAATGTACTCCTGAAATAAAATGTGGTTGGTTAAAAGTTGGGTAAAAGGACTTCAGTCACTGGTGTAAATACTAATAACCAACTATTTTCTTACCTTCACCATGTCCATCATTGTCAATATCTTCATGTTTTGTAGAGGTCCATATGATGCTAGATAACACTGTTCTGCAAGGTTGTTTATGGCCATAAGCAAAGTTCCCACTTCTTCAGCCTGAGCGAGAGTAGCTCATATGACATTTTTTCTAATCAAAACTCCTATAATACTGCAAATGAGCCAATACTCATTTCCAACTCATTATTTTAAAGGCATACCTTCTGTACGGATAGGCCTTGCTCCATCAGCAAGCTAACCTCTGCCTGCTTGTTCTTCTCTTTTAAGGATTCTAACTCACTCTGGAGTTCAGAAAGTTCTTTACTGGCCATCTGCAACACATACGAAAGCTCTAACAGGTCCTTCATTCAAGCACTGTGACATATTTTGATTAATAACTGTTCATGTCTGACCAGTTTCTTAATGCTGTGCTCCTGCTTCATGGTTTGCAGTTGTTGCTGGCCATGCTCCACCTCCTCCTCCAGACGCCCGAAACGCTGCATCAGCTGCTGGTGGGTGAGGGACAGGGTCTCATGGCGCCAAATGATGGGCATAACCGAGGAGTCAGACCCATTGTTAAGATACGCTGAAAAAGCTTGTGCAATTAATAGCTAGGTCATATGGTCATAAACAGAGAGGATTCATTTAAAAGGTCACGGTTTAACTTACTGCTTGGTAGATAATCTAGTGTTTTCACCAAGTAGTCCTCATAGATTTTGTACTTTGCCATTCTCTCCTTTAAAACTTGCTGCCTGTGAATTTAGAAAGGATAAAACTGAGGTGAAGAGTGACTGAATAAGCATTATCCTTACATGGTTTTAAAGGCTGACCTGGCTCTTAGTTGTTTCAGCTGTTCTGTGAGATCTTTTATCTCTCTCTCCTTCGAAATGTTCTGCTTCTGCGCAATCTCGTACTTCTGCAGCTCCTGGCATCGTTTCATTTCATTTTCTTCCACAAACTTGTCAAATTTTATCACCTTTTCTTTAGTCTGGGTACACATAAGAAACCCCAAGGGAAACTGTATTAGGACAGAATCATTTCACACTTACTCCCTAATCATTCATGTAGTTTTAGTAGATTTCAGTTCACCTGTTGTTCTTTAGTTTCCAGTTCAGACCTTCTTTGAGCTAAAGCCTGCATGCAGCTCTTGAACTCTTGCCGTTTCAGTGCAAGTTGCTTGCCCACCTCATCCAACTCAGCCTGCTTCTTCAGAACCAGGGTCTTTTGCAAAGTGTTCACTCCTGCCTCAAGGAGTCTGCAAGGAGTCTGCATATAAAGAAATACTTTTAGCCCCATGTGCAACTAAACTTTCATGTGTTAAAAAATCTTGGTTCATGCCGACAACAACGCATTATTTAGAGTAATCTTTGCAAAATGTACAGCTTGACAACAAATATTTTTATTTTTTTCCTTTTATCACAAGCTTACCACTTTTCTCTTACCTCTGTCACAACAGGTATGTGGTTGACATTTTCCTCCTTTTTATGTCTAATAAAAAAGAAAATAAATACATTTAAAAAACGAGGGTAAATGGGGGAATAAATCACTTTCAAGTAACCACATAAATCGAGACATATTAAATTGATCTTTACATCGACGACGATAACACTGCCCTGTTTAATAAGCGCAGGCCTAAGTCAGGCCTACCTGATGTCTTCCAGCTGTGTTACAAAAACATTTCTTATTTTGTTTTGCACATTCAGTTTTAGACGTGGGTCGCTGCTGTCTAAGAAAGGAAGGGAAGAAGTCGTCATGTTATTTTTTTCTTGTAAATAAATCGTCTAGAAATCGTCTTCAATGAACAAAAATCCTGCAGTTATTCCACGTTCCGACGATCAGACTGTGGGTCTTTTCCGGATGTTTTCCTGGATTTGTGTAGCTGTTGCCCGGGGCAACACAGGCGAGACTACAGGGAACGTGCCGGGATCGTTTCTCCGTTATCATGGCAACGGTCGGGGAGGCGGTTCTGTCTTATTGGCTGAATGAGAGGAGGCATACAAATGAGATGGTTGAGTTGAGGTCCGAGCGCTCACTCCATTATAATTGTGTTGAGCCTAATTGCTGACTCTGAGGTCCATGAAGGCTCTGAGATGTTCTGTTATCAGTTCATTCAAAGGCAAAATGATAAATGTTTTTTCCCTGCAGACGTTACCAGTGAGATGGTACCATAGTGGAGGTGGCAGATAATTTATAGCAATACCATACTGTGAAAATAGTCCACTACAAGTAAAAGTCCTGCATTCAAAAGCTTAGAATACGTTGGAAGGGAATATTGTCAGACAAATGCATAAGTATCAGAACTGATCACCCGCAAGTCAAAGCTCAGAAAGCGAGAAAAGTCAATGAATTTTACTTTCCTCCAAAGGAGCAGCAACAAATCTTAGTGATTTACTCATACATCTCTTAGAAGTCAACCACTAATTGTGAAGTGAATAGTCCCTGGTAGTTTTCACTATTTTTAATATGAGGTCTTTAAATTGATTACTGCTACAATATTGGGTAGACCTATGTTGCATTTCACTGCTCCTGTATCAGGGCTAAAACAAGAAAAGGCCTGTTTTCAACTTTGTGACAATTTATTTCCCAGCTTATCCGATGGTTTTTCAAGCACTTCAGTTCATTTATCTTAAGAAATAGAAATTGTCTGTAGGATTGTAGTGGAGTAGAAGTATTAAGTTGCTTAACATGGAAATACTCAGGTAAAGCACAGGTATCTGAAACCGTGCTTATGGTAAGGAAGATGTGGCCTACTTTCTGCAAATTTCATGGTATGTCCTAAATATTGATATGGACTCAAAAAATAAAAACATAACTTAAAATCATAAAAGGCTCCTGCTTTCCAACTTTCCATTAGAGATCGCCCACAGACATGTTATTTGATACTAAAATACTCTGACTTTCTCATGCTGAAGTTCAAAATCATTGATTACGTTTCAGTTTCTTTTTCTTATTTTTCAACTGATGGAGGCAAGATGTTACCTCCTTTGCCCCTGTTTTAAGTTCATTCTTGGTGCATGAAGTTTAAAGTTACCACACTACACTTGTGTAATTTGCATCTTGAATCATGAGGTTTCCCAAACATGTTTTGATGTCACAAACTCCTGCTCATATGTGCATCCTAAAACCAGATTTGACATGAGAAACTTTCCGCCTTCAGCAAAAGAATGTAAAAAACAGCCTGTCAGTGTCAAACTCTGCGCATATTTCATCTGTACAGTAAAGGAAAAATATCCAGGTAAAGTAAATTATGCCAGCTACATTTCTGAGCAAAAGGAGGCTTTCAAAAACATTACATTAAATAACTTTTTATATGACAGCACTGGAAAAGCACAGGTACAATTTTGAGTTTTACCAAAGACCTTTCTTTTTTGACAGACATGAGAATAAATCATATAAATACTGGACTTTTTTTTTGGCTTTACTACCGTAGTCTCAGGGCCATGTTTTTGTGTATGCTGGACCTCTGAAAAGGTTTCTGATGCACTTACTGGGAACAGAGGAATGGCTATCAACATTAATTACACCTGCGCTTTTCCTGCTATGACAAGTCAAAATATGTGGTGTGAGAGGACTCAACCCAGGCCTCCTGAGGCTCCTAAATGGAGCAGAGCCATTGTTAGTATTATTAGCTTCAACCAGGCGTTTCCTGCCATGACTAGTCTTTGAAAAAGGTCTCACTTAAACAGACAACAAAAAAACTAGTAAAGTTCAATGTGAACTTGAGTTATTGTGAGGAGTTCACCACGCCTTAGTATACTACTATCTTTTTCTGTTTTTTGTATTCAGCAACCATGCTCTGAATTTTTGATACAGTTATAACTGCCTTCAGCATACCTAGGGTCATTTTATATGGCTTTACAAAACCACGTGAATGCATTTCCTATCACATTTCAACTTAAAAGGAACTTGTATAACAAAAAGTTCCTTTTTTTGTAGCTGCTGGCTGGTTTTCCGGTGGCATTACCTGGAATTAAAGCACAGGTAAATACCTTGGTTTGTCCTTGTCAGCAAAAACCAAAAATAGAAAATTGGCCTTACAGCAAGTCAAGTCTAGTTCCTCCAGCCATCAAAAGATATGCTGAAAGACTTGTTTGTTTTAAACAATAACCAGAGGCCACTTCCAGTTTGAAATGAAGGAAGTTTTTTGCACAAACACTTCCTAAGAAGCGATTGTGAAACCGATATGAGCCGTCACTGTTTTGTCTTCTTCAAGCATGTTTTTTTACACTACACATCACATCCAAGTGAGAGCTGATATAACAGAGGGTTAGACAGTGTTTTAAAGGTGGAACAACACATGTAATGTTATTGCAGCTTCTGAGAATAAGGAGTCAGGAACACTTCAGGTGGTGAGTAGATGTCTTTGAATGATGGTTCTCAAGTGCTAAAGAGAAGCTTTTAAACGGTGTTAAACATCTGGCCATCATAATGTGTTCATCTCTCTTCTCTTTCTGTGTGTTTGTATTTCATCTTTGTTTAGAAATATAGTGCAATGGATTTTCTCACTCATTCAATCATAATCACAGTTAAACAAATAAACTGTAACTCCAGCTTTATGTGCTATTTTAATGGCATCTTTCTGCTGCATAACTCACTGTAGCACTGCACACGACCTCACATCAGTGTTGCCTCTGGAGCAGCAGAGTCAAGTGGACTCAAACACAGTTGAACATGCCCTTAAAAGGCATCTATCCTCATGGCCTGAGCTGCTGCTCTCTGATGTCTGCCAGTGCAGATTTCAGCTCCTCCAAATGAGCTTGGTCTCTAATTCATACAGTGTGATTTCATAATACGTGTGGTTTATATTGTCTTTGCAATATCTTTTGTGTATAGGGACTTTTTAAACCTGTCTTCACGATTGCAGCTATTTATGTTCTGACTTTGGTTTTCTAATCTTCTGGTTTGGAACACCAGCTTCATCACTGGTCTGTAAAGAAGACTGCAGCACACTGCTGGATGTCAACATATCTCTTCGCGCAATGATCGCAGTCAGCAGATCCCGGTCTCTTTACCAGAGGCTAAACAATGATCTCAAAGAAAGCCTGGCTGATTACTCCTTGAGTCTCCACGCTTCGGCCAGCACAGCTGTAAACTTGCTAAGGTGAGCACTTTTAAGGGACTTTCTCAGTGTTGTTCAATATGCTCATGAGCACTGCCATTGCAAATGCGGTAGAATTGAACAAACCCAAACTAAATACTTTTGAAATGCTAGATAATGACTCTACTATTTTTATTTTATATAAAATAAAATGAAGGAATTCAGTTTGTTTTTTTTACATGGCATAGTTACAAACTTGAATAGCTTGATCAGTGCAATCAGCTGTTAAAAGAAAACAACTAAGAAAACAATGCAGGTTGACTCAGCTTTGTCTGTTCAAAATATGCAAAGTAGAAACTTGGGTGTTTGTGAAAATTTTTAAATATGTAAGGCTCAGAATTTGCTGACTTTTTCTCCAGACACCAAAATCCTTGTAGTGGTCAAGTGCCTGGAAATAAATTTAAGCTAAATAGACGAAAAATCACATAAGAAGTCTTTATAATCCAATATTTTGTGTTTACTATAACAAGCATAATTGTAGTCCTGTTGTATTTGAAATAGACGTAGGGTGAAATGTGACCAAATTACTCTTTAATTGCAGCTAACATGCATCAAATTTTATTTCTAAAATAGAAAAAATACACACAAACAAAAGAGCAACTTAAAGACAGACATCACAGTTTCAATATTTGACGCCTGCTGGCATGGCTGTAAATGTGCAGCAGCTATGACTTTCTGCACCACTAAGAGGCGACACTGAAATGTACATATCTTTGTGATTAAAATGCTGCTGCTATGACTCTATTTCCTTGCAAAGCCATGGATTTGCATGTGGTTTGTAAATCACTGAACATCTGCCTCCCTCCTGCTTGCTAAACAGGAATTTGTCAGTAAGTAAGCTATGAGACAGGATGAGGTGCTTTACATCTCACAGTGTTCAACGCATGAAGCTCATGAGCTCTGCCCAGAGGTCATAAACATGAATAATTATGTCACTGTGCCCATGTGACTCTGCAGGCGCTGACAATATCTAATGATTTGTTTTAAAGGGAAAGGAATCTTTCTGTAAGAGTTGTTTTTTTTCCAGACAAACCAGTTTTTTGAAAAAGTTAAGCCACTATATGTCCATGCTATAAGTTTGCTTTATGCTCTTGGGCGCTCACTATAGGACCCCATTTTAAACCATTTTAGGAGGCACATGAGGAAAAATGTTTTTTTTTTTAGAAAGAGATATAAACTGAGTTTACTTTCTCTGGTGGGAACGCACTACAAAACCGGAGATTATTCTGGGGCCTCGCCATTAAAGACACAAAGGTCATTTCACCATTGTTGTTTCTGGACATTTCTGGGATTTACAGAATTTTTTACATCACTTTGACATACAGTGTATTTTTTAAGGTATGACTCTCAAATTTCATGTCTATGAAAAGAATTATCTGAGCATCTTCCAGCAGTTTGCAGTTCAATCAGATGCTTCTTGGATTGAGAAAAGCAAACTTTGTGAACATACTTAGTAAAATATTCCCATGAAGTTTTAATAATAAACTGGTAGAAAAATAACCATCCCTTTCTTAAATTAATAAATAACATGTCCAAAAATTAAAAATTTTCAAGAGGTAATAACATTCTAAGGTAGTTGGGGGGTCAGCAGCAGCAGACTAACGACCCCAGTATTCGTGAAATCTCGGCAATGGCCCTGATTACTCCCTTCTCCATTTTCGCTTTACACTCAAACATTAGCCGTGAGTTTGTGGATTATGTTGGGTCTATCTTTTATCTTCTGTAGCAGCCGTTGTTATTACTTCTCTGTTTTTTTTTTCTTAGTAATTTCCCTGCCTATTCATCCAAAGTTCCCCTTTAAGATTTGTGCCTCTTTAATCTGTGGTGGAAACCAGCCAATGAAATAAAGACTGTATATGCAAAGGGCTTTGACTGCATTATCTCCAGCGCTGTCAGCCTTATCTCTGGATGACTGAGTCTCTTGACATATATGGATAAACCCGTCACCCCGCGGTCTGACAATACAGTCCCAAAATAATCTGAGAGAGCACAGCTGAGCCCTGTTCGGCGCTGCGCGCTGCTCCGCCGCCGCCGCCGCCGCCGCGCTCTGTAAGGACACGCTGCCGTTAAATCTGTCAGAAGTAATGACCAAATTCAGCTATTCCGAATACTTATCTCAGTTTCGTAATGCTGGGGGCAAATGTAATAATGTTCTGTCGCGACTGCATGGAGACAGAAGGAGAGGAGACGGTCAGGGCGACGTAACGTCAGAGCCGGAGTGAGTCCTTTGTTATGTGCTGTTGACACCGAGGCTGTGTGTGCGTGTGTGTGTGAGTGTGTGTGCGTTGGAGGTGCTTGTGCGCAACTGTGGTGTATTTTGTCACTATAAAAGAATATGGATTTTAAGACCTGTAATTTAATTGATTAAATGATAAAGTAGTTATGGTTTTATATAGACATTAAAAATACAAAAGCCTTTGTATCACCTACATACAAAGATTAAAGATCATTTTGTTAATCAGAGATACAGCCCTTGAACAGTGCTGAAAAAGACACTTGTCACATTTAACCTTAAGGTAATGAAATTGCTGTCTCCTCTTTTTAAGGGATGTTGACCCAGTGGTCTTTGCCATCAGGAGAGGGGATGTCAAGGCTGTTAATGATCTGGCAACATCCACTGCTCACCGCCTGCTGAAGGAGAATAAAGATGGGTGGATACCTTTGCATGACGCTGCTTTCTGTGGGCAGA
This sequence comes from Acanthurus tractus, assembly GCA_029783725.1. NCBI lineage: Eukaryota > Metazoa > Chordata > Actinopteri > Acanthuriformes > Acanthuridae > Acanthurus > Acanthurus tractus. The sequence goes on along the minus strand of JAQNCA010000007.1, from coordinate 12,930,202 downwards.
CGGAGTGCTTGAAGACCCTGCTAAGGGGTATGACACCGAGTCTTTTTTAGGGTCCAAGACAGTGTTTAGTTTGAGCCCCATAGGCTCAGAGTGTTAGCGTAGAACCAGGATAACAAAGATCTATTCAAAGAGGTGATTTGACTTTTTAAAATGCTAAATATGTCACTCAGCTGGCTTTTCTAATATGCATATTTTTTGCTCCAGTCCATCCAGGTTCAGTAGACAAACGCACGCTGCAGGAGCAAACGGCTTTGCTGCTTGCTGTGTCTTGTGAACACTCATCATGTGTGCAGAACCTTCTGGAGGCAGGCGCCGACCCCGACATCAGCAGCAAGAACAAAGAAACCCCTTTGTACAAAGGTACAGCGCTGAAATCAGTTGTATACAGCAGAGCTGTTTAGACAAAAACATGTATGGTTAACTGTGTGTCAGCTAGTTTTTAGGCAAAAAAAAAAAAATGATTGTGTTGATTTGTCTGTAGCCTGTGAGTTGGAGAATGTGGATATGGTGAGCCTCATTCTGTCCTATGGGGCAACTGTGAACCAGCGGTGTGGTCAGGGTTGGACGGCCCTCCATGAGGCTGTATCCAGGGACAACATAGAGATCTGTGAGATACTAATAAGAGCCGGGGCCACAATCAATCCACCTAATACCTACAGCATCACACCACTCATTGTAGCAGCTCAGCGAGGACAGTTGAGGGCACTGTGCTACCTTATCAGCAAAGGTACTATTCTGCATGAAATCTTTCTCTTTTTTATGTTTAAAATACTTATTTAAAGTTTACAAAGGTCTACTGCCTTTCTATAGGTGCAGATGTGAACATGCAGACTTGTGATGGTATCACAGCTCTGCATGAGGCTAGTAAAAAAGGCCACAAGGAAAGCGTAGCAGTGCTTTTGACTAAAAATGCAGACGCCAACAAACCCACTACCTCAGGGATGCTGCCGCTGCATGTGGCTGCCAAGCATGGACACCATGAGTAAGTTGAGATACTTTTCAGTAGAAAACAATTACATATAGTACTGTAGTGGTTTTTTTTCTATCATAAGAGTTAACAAAAGTGATTTGTGTTTGTTGTGTCCATGTATTTTAGTCTTGTTAACATCTTTGCTTTTTGATCAGGATCGTGTCCCTGCTTGTCCCAGTGACAAGTCGAGCCAGGCTGCGCCACAGTTGCATCAGCCCCCTCCACCTGGCAGCAGAGCACAACAGACACACTGTGGCAGCTGTGCTGCTGAAGACAGGTGCAGATGTAAACGCCACACTGGCCCACAGTCACTCTGTCCAGTATGCTGACCGACGCGCGACAGCACTATACTTTGCTATTGCCAACGGCAGCACAGAGACAGCAGAGGTGTTGCTGAACGCAGGCGCTAGTCTGAGCCTAGACCCGGTCAGTCCTCTACTGATGGCTGTACGGCAGGGCCGTGTCAGCACCGTGTCTTTGCTGCTGGAGAAAGGGGCGGACACAAATGCCAGAATCCCATCTCATGCTACGACATTTCCTGCTGTTATTGCACTTTGCATGAATAATCTGCCTCTACTTAAGTGCCTTTTGGACCATGGCTGTGATGCCCAGTCCTGTTTTACCTGTACACACGGCAGTGCCTCTCACCCAACAGCACGAGAATCCCATATAAGAAGTGGCAGCAATGGTTCTGTTTTACCAAATGATATTATGCTTTCTTTAAACTGCAGTGAGCCCCCAGAGAGGGCGACACAGGTGAGAAAAATGATTAACAACAGTGTTACAGATTTACCAGTTATTGAAGTTATCTAAGTAGTCAAGTTTTTTTTCTCTGTTTTCCTTCCTCAGTTCTGTGAGTGGATCTCAACATCATTTATGTATAAATGGGCAGGACCAATCATAGACCTGCTGCTGGAGCATGTTGGTCACGTTCAGCTGTGCAGCAAACTGAATGAACTACTGGACAGCCGAGAAGAATGGCTCACTGTTAAGAGGAAGTCATGTAAGCATCAGACAAGATCTTATCATTCACATACATCCTAACATGCAAACATGTTTCCTTCTGCCTTTTACTTCCTCAAACATGCATGCAGCACAGATGCAATCTGCAAATGACAGTCCTCTTAGTCTCTTCCTCTTTGTCTTGTCTGCAGTATCACCTCGACCACTGCTCCACCTTTGCAGATTACAGATTCGGACCCAAATGGGGAGACACAGACTGAAATCTCTCACCAGCCTGCCTCTGCCAGACAGACTGATCAGATACCTGAGCCTGGCTGACTGACTAAGACAAACGTCAAGCGATATATGCCTCAAAGATGTGACTAAATTTGTCATTTTCTGCCATTTGTCTTTTTTTAGCTGCCTCTAATATCTTAAATCTGTAAATGCAATTCTCTATATATAAAACACCTATTTATAACATATGTAATGTGACAGTAAGTGTCTTTAATCTGTCTGTCTGAATGTTTTGCAGTTTTACGGAAACAAGCAGTGAAAGTGGAAATGATCTAATGCCCAAAGGAATTCTTGAGGAGAGTTGAATCGTTTATTTGAAAATAAAAGGCATTGTTTCAGATGTGCCCATCAAACATTACGTCAACAAAGAAAACATCTTCTATGTCCCACATTCTATTCTCATAGTTGAAAAGGAAAACTAAAACAGGATGCTTCCATTCATTTGCATGACTTTCGGTACTTAAAATACAGCAGTCATCCTCTGTAGAAATCTAAAAGCAGAAACCTTTTAACTTACTGTTAGTTTTGAGAAACTTGGAGGCATCAGATTGGCATGAAAGTGAACATGATGGAGTTATTCTGCAAGTGCAACTTATTTTTTAGATTCAAACAATAAAAATAGATGCAGTATTCCAGTAAGTGCTGAGGAAGTGTCTTGTACAAATGTTGAAAGAGCAAAAAAGTCTTTGTAGAACGTAAAAGGAAATTAATTAGTCCTATTTACACATTTTTTTTATGTGTTTGGTCCATTAGTAAAGTACTCAAATGAATCCAAACACACTGAAGATCGGTGACTGAACGGTGGGTTTGGTCGGTATGGGTTTGACCACAACATGCGTGTGAATTTTCTGTCCATAAGGATGTTCTGGTCTGTCTATCTCAGTCCCTGTGACTTTGCTCCACAGTCCCAGGGGTGGATGGGGGACAACAATGTGACTGTGAAGAACCTGGTGTCCGTGGTACTGGAAGGGACAGCAGCCGCACACACTCACACAGTGGTGAGAGCTCAGGTCCAATTTCAGCGTGTCCTTGTCCGCAGCGCTGCGTCGACTGGACGCAGACAGAGCGGCTTTCGCGTTATCATCACAACTCCGTTTCCTCTTTTCGTTTTCACTGCTCTCAGATGTGCCTGCAGGGTTTCTTTTCAGTCCTAAATGTGGGTGCTCCCTCTTAGTTTGGGTCAACTTGGGTTCCTCCCAGAATGAGGCTGGTAGTTGGCGTTTCCTCATGGGCACCTGCTCCACAGCGCTCCCCACATTCTCCACACCTTGAGCATCCGAGCCGGCCTTCTCTGCGCCTTTCACGCTCTGGTGAACAGTCCCCACCGGTTTGGCGCACCCGTAGTCAGCAGACCTGTGCGTGTGGCATTTCGGCACTCTTGAGTACTTCTGTGAAAAACGCTTGAGTTGTTTCTGCAGATATTTCCTGTGATCCACGGAGCGTCTGCACGGAGCTGACTTGTCCAAGGCCGCTTTGATATCGCTGGATGCCAAATTCACAAAATTCAGCAGCGTCTTGACTTCACTATCAGCATTCGCCATGTTAGAACCTCTAGTCCACCATCAGCATCTAAAGGGAAAATCAGAGAACAAGTTGAAGCTTTGCGTAATTGCTGCTCTCTATGTTCGGAATTCTGCAATTAAGCCTAAACTGAATGTGATCATTTGTAATGACCCTTAACTCACCACTGCAGGATAAGCCCAGACTTCCTCAAAGCCACGGTCCAAGCACAAACTTCTCTCTCCAGGCTGCAGTAGGCAGCACTTCAATAAGTTGAATGAATATAAACTCCTTGTAGTTATGGTGCTTTCCTTGAACCAATCAGCGACCCCAGGCCCCTCACAATGCACCCAAATCAGCCTCCAAGCGCCCTGGTATCGAATTCTTCACCATTGCAAATTGTTGTCATGGAGATCTGGAAAAAGCCGCTGAGGGGATGCGATATTTTTCCTGCACGGTGATTTCTGCGCGTCGGGCAAACACCTTCTGAACAGGATGCGCATAAATTAAAATAAGTGCAAAATCTGCGAAAATGTGCGCACATTCTAACTTTATTCCGGAGCTGTTAAGGTAGGATTTGTTAACACTGATACCCCTCATACCCTCCCCAAGAGTGATGTCAGCTGTAGGATTTGGTGAGGGGTGGGGGGGGGATCTAAAGAGTGCATAACCATGGAAAGAGGCTTGAACGCTCAAGAATCTTGTCTTTCTGTTTGCCCCCTCAATCGAGCGACACAAAGGCTGAATTACTCATTCAAACCTCGCGGGACAAAGGGAAAGGAGCTGGATAGCACTCCTGCATTTGTAGTCAAACATTTAGAGACTTAAATCGAGTCGTCATGAAGGAGAAAGAGTCGGACAAAGCCCATAGAATTGCCATCAGCAAACATTTTCCTGTGTCATATTATGGGGTCTCCATGGCTCCCTCTGGCCCGCGGACAATAGCACAAGTTTGCACACTCGAATACTGTCACCCTGCCAACGGCAACAAGGGCCCAAAACAGGACAATCCCCAGAGAAAGCATGGGCTCCGCGGGGAAGGTTGCAATGGAGGAGGAAAAGGGGACTTGTGAAATGCTAATTGAGCTTCATCCCCTTATTGAAGTGGAAAAAGAGCACCTATCGTTCCATTGAACCGCAGCAGCAGTGGAGTGAGATGTGAGGAAACTGTTTGTCTGATAAGTAACACCTCATGCCCTTAAAGCACACACACCCTGAACCAGTGTAGCACCAGGACAGGGAATCTTTAAAAAATTCTGCAGTCTATATCGAGGCTACAGGCCATTTGTTTTAGGGAGCTGCTGGCTCACATGATTGATTGCCTCATTCACTCAGTTTGGGGTTGTCTGAGGAGAGCTCTGCAGGTCTGTATGCACGCTGACTGGTCTATCTTTTTTGGAGACGCATCCCTCTTGTTCTGGAGAGGCAATGGGACCCTATTGTCCTCCTCCTCTTCTTCCCTTCACCTCTCTGTTCAGTTGAAAAGGCCAATTAACAATGGGGCTCCCCTCCCCTGGCCTGTCACCCAACTCCTGTGCTTTTGAAGTGCAGGAGAATAAGAAGGAGAAAAGAGAAAGCAAAGTGGAATTCAAAAATCCTCCAAAGTGTCACTGTCCTTGTGCCGAGACAGGTGGATGAGAAGTTTGTCAGTCAATTTAAATATTTTGAAGTTGGGTCAATTGTTGGAACTTATATTTACCTATCCACCATCCACTTATCCCCTCTAATCCAGTTTGAGAGGGTCAAGGTTGCTCTAGGAACACACCATCAATCCACCAAATGCAAACAGACAAGCAAACATACAAGTGTCACTAAATGCTGCATGCATGCACCAAAGATGTGCACTGTATTTACATATCTTTGGTGCAAATGGCGTTTGGGGACTGTGATGCTGCACAGTGATGCTACAAACCAATGAACTATTATTGTTTATGTTTGAATTCTGTAAAGGAGAAATCTATTTATTAAAGGCCCACAGAAAACATGACTTCTGTGGGCTTCTCAGGTAAAGATACAAACGTTAAAGGAACTTTCTAAAGTTACCACTCTGTTACTTCTTTGCTCAAAAATAGCTCAAATACATTTAAGAGAACAGCATAGAGAGAGACAAACATAGAATAGATACAAGAACACAGAAAATAAGATGTAAAAAACAAAGGAAATACATAATATCAGGCTACCGATCCATAGTGGCTCATAGAGATGAACATAAAATGTGAATCAGTGCTAAATGTAGAAATATCGGAGGAGAATTGGCTCACTTACAGAACACAGGATACGGAGAGACTTTGGGTAGAAGGATTTCATTTTTTTCTTCTTCAGCTCACCTCAGCTCACCTCTAAGCAGCAGAACTGGAAATAAATGCTATTTTTCTCACATCTTCTGAGCATACAGTATCAACAAATGTAAAATCCCTCTTGTAAACCTGCATTCCCCCTCACCGTACCCTCGAACCAGAGAGAGTGCAGGGGTAGAGGGGCTGTTGTTTAAATAATTCAGTCTAGTCTGCCTGACTCATTGATCCTTTATTGGACTGAGGTTTGTGCAAGTTGGAACTAGTTGCCCAGAGCATGATTTTAAAAAATAAGTAGCCTAACTGTGCAGTGCGTTCACAATCCATGGAAATGTGCCTCAGAAGTAGAAGACATATTTGTAATTGTGCATTTTTTTTCACTTTCCTACATTAGTGTATGTTCCGTCTTATTCTTCAAACTGTATATAGTATAAAAAGGGTTGCATACCATACAGCAGCTTTTTATATATTCTCCAGAGCAGTCTCACCTT
>JAQNCA010000007.1:12899037-12920744 GCA_029783725.1 Acanthurus tractus | reverse complement strand
CCCGCCCATTCACCCCCCCTTTAAAACCCCACCCCCTCCCCCCCGTTTTTTTTTTTTTTTTTTTTTTTTTTTTTAAGGACGGGGAGGGGGACGGGGGGGGACTTTTTGAGAAGCGGAGGGTGAATTTGTTTGAGCACACGCTGTCAGGACTGAGCTGATGTGAGCGCTGCATCAAGTGCGCGGCGGCGGTGATGCTCCTGTATAAAACAGCCCGCTGTATTTTGGCACAGAGGGGGATGCATCAGTTTAACCCTCGGCTCTGCCCTCCGGACTCGCCCATACAGTATTCAGCCTAGATAAGTTGAGGGGATGTGTGATCCTATTGCGAGGAATCCTGCCGCACGATATTCCTGAGGATCCCTCTCTGTTCGTTTTTTTTTTTCCCCTCTTCAACTTCGATGGCTTGAGTGGCCCATTTGCACTCATGCTTGCAGCCGATGAGGGATGTAAGGTACGGGCCATCTACCGCCCTCACATTGCACGGAGTAGCGGCGTGATTCAGGTCGCTATCTGAGTGCCAATAAGAAAGAAAAAAACTACTTTCGAAATGTGAATTATCGAGATTTGCTACTCATTCCACCGGCTCGCCTGTCCTATGCTATCGACAACGGGATTTAAAGAGGAAAATGATTGTGGCATAAACTATTTCTGGAGACGCTTGTCACAGATATCGCCGCTGAACTGGACAGGGTGGATGGTTATTTCCCAAACTGTTCCAGCCTATGTGTACTGCATTCATTTGCTGGAAACGCTGCCTAGTGTCTTCGAGAAGAGCGCAAGAGGAATGCTGGTCCAAGATCTAATGCCATTTACTTTAAGTTTTTGGCCTTTTTTCTTCGGTCATTGCCTTCTCTCACTGTTTTTGCTCTCATGCCAGGTAAGCACCATGACCAGGCGCACCACTTGACGATTTACGCATGAGAAGATGTTAAACTAATGAAACTAGAGTTTGATTTACTGATGAACTATAGATAAGAATTGATTGTATCTTCTTTTTTCCAAGCCACTATTATGCTGCAATTAATAATGCAAGTGTGTTTTTGCAGAAGGTTGGGGGTCACCAGTCGAGGGCAGCTTCTGTGTTTAGGAAATATTAGCAGGCATGCATGTGTAGAGTTTCCACTAAGGCATGAGAAATGTATCTATGCACACACACACACACACACACACACACACACACACACACACACACACACACTAACAGCCACTCAGCTCTCTTATAGTGGGAACATGGAGTAGCCTGTGTTTTTATGATAACAATATTCAGTTATCCCACCAGGATTCCTGCAGCAGGCATATGTTTGTGATGAGTATTCTAACCTCTGCCCCATGCTGCTGCCTACAGATAGTGTTGAGCTGTTGTTCACATGCACACAGTGTTGCCAGGGTTCATGTGTAATGTGATCTGCTTGAGTTTCCAAGTCCACCCACGCACACTCCTCGGGGCAGCCTGCTGCCCACTCTGTTGGTGGGTGGTTTCTTACAGCGGGCTGCAGCCATAGACGTGATACTATTCTGCATGTACTACATACACAGCAGCCCCAATGACAACAACACTGGAGCTGTGATGCGAAAAGAATGATGAGAGGATATCCACAGTGCTGCTAACCGAGAGGCTGCTGAGTGTTCAAGCATCTCCATTTGTGCTGCACAGTGTTGTGCTGATGGTACTTCTGAGTAATGCACTGAAGGACGGTGCCTCAGTCACTTTAATGTCTCTCTCTTTCTCTCTCTCTCCCTCACCATAAGGGAGAACTCCAGAGGTCATGCTCACGGACTGTGGCGGAGAAAGTTAGTGAACAGTGCCAGCTGGCATGCCACTGTCGAAGATACCCACCGCTTCCTCCTCCACCGCCTCCACCGCCTCCCCCACGGCTACTGGGCCCCACAGGTAAGACTGCAGCCCGCGCTACCAGGTTTCACACCTGTCTCACTCCACGTCTGTCTGTCTCACTCTCAGTCTGCTCTCACCCCACAGTTGGATCTCATTGCTAGCCAGATACAGGTGTCAGGCAACTGGCTTGTCTGAAGAAACTGTTTTGACGTGGAGTGTTTCCTTTTATGCTTGAGAGAGAAAATGTACCATCGACCCCCCCCCTGAGATTACTGTGTGAGTGCCCGTGCATGGGCGCAGTTTTTGCACTTGCGCCTCTGTGCGTGTGATAGAGCCAGCAGGATGTTGACAGCTGAACACAGGACTAATTTATGCTGGGTCTGACCTTGGGGAGTACCCAGCTGCTTGTGAAATCCATGCCTGCTGGGCTGCCAAGCTCAGTGGTTCAGTGGTAGGGTTTCCCCCGGAGGACCCCTGATTAAAACACAGATGAGTTAATTAAATTAGCTTTAATTTGGTGGAGATAAGGGGCTAATGAGCCAGCCCAGTAGTTTCAGAGCTTCGTTTTGAAGTTGAGCTGCCGGCAATAAAGAAATGTGTGTGTGTGTGTGTCTCATGTGTTAATGCTTGCAACAACAAGCACATATACCTGTGTGGATCCACTGCCTGTTGCGGCAGTTTCCCCCCCCCCCGACGCTCCCTCTCTCTCTGGTCCCACTCTGAGGCGGTAAATCCACCGACAGATAGGCGAACATATTTCACCAGCCCGCTCTCTGAAACTTAATATGATTTGTATGTAGTCTCAAGCACCTTAATGAACAGAGCACTGAAATATGGGACAAGGGTTGCTGATGATGCAGCCATTCGGAGCTATTACTGTGACTCTTTTAGTATCACTCACCCCGAGCCCTTAATATTAGGTGTAAGGAGGAGCACTTAATCATTAGTCTCAACAGACAGCAGTGTAAAGGCTTTAATCAATCATTTCCTGTGATTTCTTTCTGTCCGGTCAATTTAAATAGACCTCTTTTTTTTCCCCCCCGACTCACTGTGTGAGCCACCTATGATTCAAGTGTTATAGACCCTTCTGTGAATGTTGGTCACTGCATTAAAGCTGCCAGGACCATCTGACTGTAAGCTTGGGTGGGGGTTTGAATGCCCAACTGCAGCCAACGCATGAGTGGACCACTACACATACAGTGTTGGATGTCTCCATAATATGTCATGATAGATGTGATATGCAGCAGATAAGCAGGCCAATTTTAATTCCTTTTCAGCTTCACACAGAAATGTTTGCAGAGGGTGGCGACGCCATGAATAATTCACTTAAAGGGAGTTTTGTTCTTCAGTTCATAATTTAATCTATACAGGCACATAATTATCTTGATATCCCCTCAGAAGCCCAATTTGCAGAACAGTTAGAGCTGAAATTTTGCTTTAAACTGTAGTCTTTAAAAATGCAATGAATATGCATAACTAACATGAAAAACTGGGACAATGCGTGAGACCTTATCTGTCTTCTAAAAGTCTAAAAAAAATGTGGAAAATTGGCAACGTTAAGTAAGTCTGTGTGTGCTAAAAATGGTTTCTGAAGTCCTTCAAAGGACTGTGCTTTATCACAATGAAGTAGATCCTTACCACTGACTGTACTAAATCCCACAGCCGTTGACAAAACGCAGGATTAAAATGGAAGTTTGGCTGAGAGGAGCTTTTAAATTCATAGTGACTTATGACGTGGGGTGCTGTACCGGGGGAGAGCTGTGCCTTGTTATTTGCTCCGTTGAAATGTGCTGTGTTGGAGCATAGTCTACAGCATTATTAAGGAGAATTTGTTGCTATGGTGTAAACCCTCAACTCTTATTCATAACAACAGAACTGTGAATGCAGGAGCTGCAAGTTATTGTCTATATATTCACTGCAGTGTGTTTTCTCAGGAGCATAAATGTGATCAAGCCAGCAGTCATATAGACATGCATGCACATGACTAAACTGATGTATCGATGATGGGAGAGCATTGAATGCTGCAGAAAGAGATGAGGAAAGTTCTGCATTACAGACCCGAAGTTGCTGATGCACATAATGTTATTCAACATTCCTGGTGAGTGGTCGTACTCCACGGATCTAATGTGGAAAGAGCAGGAGGTTCCTGCAACAGTAATTGGTGTGGACAAGAGTGCTGGTGTAAGGAAGGCTGACGGGTCCTTAAATGATTCATGGTGTCGGGTTGGATATCTTTGAACGTTGAACCTAAGACCTACAGAACAGGCGAGGACACAGCGTCTTCCCAACTCAGAGAGCAGGGAGGAGAATCTCCTCCATGCTGCTCTGTTATTGTGTTGTATAATGCAATCACTGAGGATCTAATAACACGGCTGGAGTCAGTGATCAGCATGGTAAATGCCTGTTTGTTTTAAATGGATTTTCCTGATTTATTTTGATAAATACACTCTGTTAATTCTCTTCTTCTTCTGAATCCAAATCTCTGTCCTCCTGCCCCCTCTTCTTTTCTTTTTTTTAAAGTGGCAGAGCCCATGGTGCCCTTGTTGAGGCCCTGGTGGATGGAGATGGACATTATAGTGCTTGGAACGGTGGGCTGTGCCTCAGTTGTCTTCCTCCTCTCAGCCATCATCATCTGCTACAAGGCCATCAAGAGGTTGGATGTTACTTTTCTCTATCTTATTCTAACTGAGTTAAATCTCCGCATTATTATATTTGGTTGAATAGGGCTGTCATGAAATCAGATTTTCACTTCATGATTACCTAAAGAATTCACAATAACAATATTATTGCGACATCAATAGAAAATTTAAAAAGTGCTTTCTGTCATATTTTTATATTGTGTGTTTTTTAAAATCTTCCTTTTAGGTAATGAATACTACAAATATGAGTGTAGGGATATGGTAATCTGTGACCATAATGGTACAAAAGTATACAGAAATGATAGTAGCACTTCATCAGTTTTCCTGTTTTATGGCAGGTGGTATCTTGTATTAAGGTGCAATTCCGTCGAGAACAGGGAGAAATAGAAATCTTTAAGAGGTGTTGTATCCTATACAAAGTAATGCCAGTATTTCATTTTTAAATATCACAGTTACCGTCAGTGCTAGTTATTCATGACACCCTGGTGATGACAAATTGAAGTAGGAACTGTAGGTTGTTCAACATATCTTGTTTAAGTTGTCTCATGGGAGGCTGAATTATCTCTCTTCAGCCTTCATGTGTGGGCTGCGATGACCCTGTCATCACCCTGCTGGGTCCCACTGAGGTCAGAGGTTAGATTATGAAATGTGCTGTTAATGTCAGTGAGGCTGACCCTCTACGCTGGGTAACCCAGAAAAATCCTGTATTTAAAATGAATGAATTGAGGTGCGTGATGACCCAACGTGAGGATCCTGTGTTGATTTGAATTTGCACAAATGTCTATAGCTGCCTCGAATGGCAGCTGGGTTCATGAGAGTGAAAGCAAGAGGCGAGCAGAGGAATCCCAAGACGCCGCTGTTGCAGTGGGAACTGTTTTCCCCATTTGGCTTATTAGAGAAAAGGCTGTGTGAGGTTTTAGCCCGCAGCACAACCCAGACCCAATTCTCTGTGTGACATTCAGGCAGCACGGTGTCACACATGCACTCTGACTTCCACGTTAATGTTGGCAGACATTTAACAAACACACACACGCCTCCCCATCGTGCAAAGCACTCCACATGCACAGAAGGAGGCATGCACGGGATACTTGTGTGCACCCATCCATAAACACACAACATCTTTACATACATATATACATCATCCTGGCATATTTACACACTCTATAAAATATGGCATAAACATTGACCCTCACACACCCATGTTAGAACAGATGTGTGCGCTAAATTAAGAAAGCTACTTCCATGTTTTATTTATGTGTATTTAAACTGATTTAGTATCGTCCCTTATTATATTTATAGGTCTAAATTAAGCCTGCATGCCAGATATGGCTTTCCTCAGCGGAACTTTATTTTATCCTTTCTTTAAACAACAAATAGACAAAGTCAGGCAGCGGAAGTAATGGGTGGTTGGCTCAGGAATTCATTATGGCAATTCTCCAGCCCCCTGTGTAGCCAAGGGGCACCTTTTTTAATGCAGCAGTGGTAGGAAAGTGTTGTTGCAATACGGGCTCTAGCCCCAAACCCAAGTCATTATTTATGAATTAATTTGCGCAGTCATTCAGTCGCAGGCCACATCTTTTATACATGCAAGCGGGTCGTGTCCTGAAGCTCTGTGGGCTCTAGACTGCAGACTTTGTGCCACGCCAAGCTGCCCTCCACTCTGAATGAGAAGGGAAAAATACTCAGGTCCAGCCAGACTGGCCTCATTAGACATTCATTAGTCACCAGCCAATAGGAGAGCGGTCCAGGGGAAGATGTGATTCTTTTAACATTTGTCATGGATCCTCTAATCATCCATCGTTCCTGAGAGGAAGGGAGAGGAAACAGCACAGCGAAAAGGACAGAACAAATGTTGTCTAGCAAAGCAAGCAAAGGCAGTAATTGAGCGTCTTAGTCAATAACAATGTGAGAGAGGGTTTGTCAGTGAGAAAAACACAGCCAGTTATATATAGCCCTTCCAGCCCCTTAGTGCTCCGGGCTTTCCCAATGAAAATCAGCTGGCCAAGGGCCAAGGCCTGAGCACCGCAGACAGCAGAGGAGAGAGCTCTGCGGGTCCCAGCCCTCCTGGCCTTTTGTTATTTTTTATAATCTTTGTCTGCCAGTCATCTGTCAGAAGCAAAGGGACTGGACAGACAAAAAACACTTCCATATAATTCTATTCAGTGTCCACAGCACCGGGAAGCTGGTGTGTGCAAGCCCAGAGAAGAGGATTCAGACACATGCTGCGTTTCAGTGTTGCTGTGCCATCCAAAGCAAAAGACATGATGCTGCAGTCCAGGCTGTCAGCCATCCAAGAAGCCAAAACAAACAAAACTCAAACCAACTGACTAATGAAGCTAAATGCTTTTCCCAATCACTTACAGCTCTGGGAGGCTTGTCCAAAGACAGATAATACATCACAGCTGGTCCCGTCCAAGGGCAATTTATTCATAATACCCAACCCGGGATGTAATAAAAGGAAAATACTTGTCATGCAAAATGGTTTAAAATCCAATATTTACTAATACATTATTAATCTCATCTGTTTTCATTTCGAAATGATATAGCAGCAACATCAGAACTGGTGACAGATTTTTGCAGTCTGCTTTTTAATGCTTTTTCTTTGAACCATAGCATGTTACTCTAATTTCCAGATGGCTGGAGTAATTGTAAACAGCTCAACACATGTCCCAATTTCTCCATGATCCATTCCCTAAACTTCAAACAGGAAAGTGTGCTGTGATTGCACAGCTTTGATATGAAATATTCATCTAACCTGTGAAGTGTTGTGTTGCCACCTGCCATGTGTCAACAGCATGGCATCTATTATTGAAGGCTTGGGTAGAGGTCGGTTTGCGGCCCCAGTGCTCTGCCCTGTGTGGTGGCCCAAAGCGACATGGTCAGTCTGAGCAGAGATTACATCCTGACTGGGAAAAATAAACAGGGCCAAAGCTCTTTCCAGCAGGTCGTAGATCACCGGTGTCAAGCAGCATTTTACATCACAACAGATGAAATACTTAGCTGTCGAAAATGTTCCAAATGAAAATCATTGGGGAGCTGCAAGCACGTTGTATAACTTTAAACGAATATCAACCCAACTGACTTTTATTCCAATTAAAAGAATTCCCAAACTAGCTGTAAACAATGCCATCTGTCCCTTAGAGAAACTTTGGTATATCCCAACTCCCTTAGCTACAGCCAATCAGGCAGTCATCTCCCCCGCAGCAGAATGTGTTTCCACCCTGAGGCTGGACAGTTTCCTTTTTGAGGTTTTTCCTGGGTCCCACAGGGACACAGCAAGCTGCATCCGTCCTACATGGGCAGCATGTATCCCTGGTGTCCTTAGCCATAGGACCCCCCTCCCCCCCCGACAGAATCCCACAGGAACTCTTAGTCATCACATTACTTGTTTGGAAGCCGTTAGCTTACATCACCTCAAACAACCCAGACTACTTAACTATAGATTAAAAAAGCAATCATTTTTAATATTCTTGATGCTGCAACTAAATAGCACAAATATCATAATAAATCTTGGACTATACAACAGAGAGGGAAGCTCAGTGTGCAATAAACTTCAGTTTTAAAAGTGCACATATATAACTTGGACATATATGCCTTTTATTTTTGTAAACAACAATACAGAAGGACTGAGACTATAGCCACATTCATAGCGAATTGAGTATGTATACATGCTCTAAGCTGAATGCTAATGTCACATGCTAACATGCTTAAAGTGACAATGCTAACCAGGTGTAATGTTTACTATAATTTACATTAAGGTGTGGCATGCTAGCAAGATAAGATTGGCTGATTAGCACTTAACACAACACAGTTTTGCAAGTATTTGATGATAAACAAAGTATTTGGAGGACTACAATAATATTTATCTGGCCATAATCAAAGGTTAATGGTTTCACTAGATTTATTTCAATTTAAAAATACTTTTGTCAGTTGTTAATATTTCAGTCAGGACCAAATTGGTGGGCTGACAAACGAACTCCTTCAAGGAATACAGCGAGTGTTTATTCTTTACACCCCATTATGATTTTCTTTTTTCCAAACCGTGTAAAGACTGTTAAAGATCCTTAAGTAACAGATGAAAGTATTTCTGGTGTATCTTCAAATAAAAAACTGGATGGAGGTTTGCTGAGCAGGATTTCTGAGGAGCACAGGAGGTGGAGGGGCGGAGGTGGTTCACAGCACTGAAATGACAGCTGAAAAACAGCCAAGACAGGAACCTGACAGCAACAAGATGGTTCTTCAACAGCTGCGTTGAAATCAGATTGGCTTAAGTGTATGGGAGCAACAAAAAAAAGGCAGCTGACAAATCAAGTTGACAGCAAGGGGAAATGAGTATGTGCAGGAAAAGTACACATTCAAACCACACATGCCAACACCGAGAAATAATTTTATCAATCTTCTTATATTCTCTGGAAATGTCAAATGTCTATTTTAAAGTCTCATTTATTATAATTCAGCAAATGTCTACATAAATAGTCAAAGTAGCGTAAACTGTAATGAAATTCAATGTGTTAGGCTGCTATAGTTTTCAAGCTCAAGACATATGCGTGTGTATGCCTTATTTAACTGAGATCTTGTCAGAGGCGACGATTCATCTCAGCGATATGGTTTTGAGTCCATGGACATAATAAGATGAAATGCAATCAAACCACAGCTGAACAAACACGTTCTGCCACCATTTCATACAACAACAACACAAATTGCTGTCTCAAAGCTGTTCTGTTTCTCATTAGCAGAACATGTGGCAATTATGGGATGGCACATTCTAAATTGTAGTAGAAAAGAATCATTAAGTCAGTTAACTAACCCAATAATTTTGGTAACACTGCAATATTTATGCACAGAAGACGAACATTAGCTGCAATAAGCTAAGGTCAAACC
Source organism: Acanthurus tractus (assembly GCA_029783725.1). Taxonomy (NCBI): domain Eukaryota; kingdom Metazoa; phylum Chordata; class Actinopteri; order Acanthuriformes; family Acanthuridae; genus Acanthurus; species Acanthurus tractus. The sequence continues at coordinate 12,911,390 of JAQNCA010000007.1, read as the reverse complement.
AGACCAAACTGTGCTGTTGCTGCAAAACCCCCGGGTGCACTGAACTGAGTAACTCTTAGTTCTGTTTATTGTAAGAGAAAGAAGAGAACAACTGTTTTAGTTCTTTTCTTTTTTTTAACTTACACAGTATCTTTAGAAAAGTCTTCATTTTTTATCCTCCCCTCTCTGATAGTATCAACAAAAACAAAACATAACGGTGCAGGGTTGCATTACCCACGTGTGAGCTCATTTCACCCAGTAAGGATTCCCTCTCTGCACGATGGCCAAGAAGGAAAAAAGATTTGTGCCGGACTGGACTGGGAATGACTGTTCGTCAAAGTTGGACTGGTCAGCCAGGGCTTTCAGAGGAGAGGAGACACCAAGCTAAGATGTCGCTCAAGGGTCCTCCGTGGCAATGAGCACTGTACAGTGTTGAGTGGGACAATGACTGTACTAACTGTATTCAGATCTGTCTCTGAGTTACATAAGCCCGAGCAGGGGAGAGCAGCTGAGGGGGTCGGTGCAGAAGCCACAGTACACTGGACAAATATAATAACCACAAAGGCATCGGGGAGTGCATGAAAAGGGCTGTATTGAATGATAATGCTATTCACAGGCCAGATGCAGCAGAGAGATCATGTGTTGCAGCTTTATTTTGCACCAGAATGTACTCATAGAAATGACAACACAACCCATGTTGATGGGGAATTTCGAAGGAGGTAATGTATCGATGTCATTTCAAAGTTGTTCAAAGTTGACAGCCACACATATACTCATTACTAAGAGGAAAGGTTGCATCTACAAGTCAGAGGAGGTAATTGCCCTTATCCCTGTGTTGCATTTTTGCCTCATGTCTCCTTGCAAAAGTGACCTTTGTACATTGAGCTTATTAGAAAGGATCGCTGAGACCAGCGTATCCACCCGGAGCAGGCTGTGAAATCAAATCAGCTGAAAGGTTAACAGTCTAGAAAACTGTGTTTAATGACATTGCTTGTATTTATCATCACATCTCTCTTGTCAAGAAATTTGTCCTCACTGAGAAAATATTTATTTGCAGGAAACCACTACGGAAAGAGGAGAATGGGACAAGTCGTGGAGAATATGCCATGAGCATCCGTAACAAGAAGGCCATGGGTACGAACAACACTGTGGTATAGACTTTCCCGGGAGGAGAAGGAAGTGACATCACAAGTTACCGTCTCATACAATTCCCCTGAATACAACAATCCTTTCTCACCCAGAATGCAACTGGGTTTTACCCGAGGTTTTTCGAATAGGTAAACCTTTCCTCTTTGCTTGGCATGTTGCCCAGACTGAAGACACCATTCAGCTCGAGAGGAGCTGTAAAAGATGGAAGGAAAAAAAAAATCAAGGCAGAATGGACAGAGAGAAAAATCCACAAACCCCCATGGTGTCGAAAGTGGCACAGCAGGCTGAACATTATGCTCTTAGTAACAGCAAGTGTTGCTGACAGGCTGGTTGGCTGCTGGCTGGAGAGGGACTGTCTGCCAGTCTGCCGCAGATCCAGACCTCACACACTGTTGACATCTGCAATGGAACAACAGACAATACAGCAGCCCTGCAGTCCCATCGGAGGCCAGACAGGACAGCCCATCACCCACAATAAATAAAGTGCATGCAGTTTTTACGGAGAATGCAACGTTTTTTATATTCCAGTCCACACACTGTCCATCTTTTGTTCTCCATTTTTGAGACAGATGCTTTATGAGAGGCATGATGTTACTGTCTGTTCTGGCTCTGAGATGTGGATTCATCTGACTATGCAATTTAAAGAAATCCATTGAGGGGGAAAAAAAGAGGAGCAGCAGTATCAACATGGGATGTTCCGGTTATTTTAACATGCCAAAAATGCCACCGAAGACTTAGGCTCAATGTAATATACTTCAGTCATTCATCAATTTATTTGCTCTATTTATTTACCAACCTTTGAATTTATTTTTCTACTTAAGAGGAAAAAAACTGTCTTGTAAGTTACTCACATCTTTACAAATCTTGAACATCTTGATGAATTCTTTTTTTTTTGTTGTTGATTGCTCTGTTTTTTTAAGTGAATAACTTATAAATCATATGATTCAGTTGTGATGCTCTGATGCTTTTAGCCTGCTGTCAGTTTGTTGAGACACTGATGCAAAAAAAACCCGTTTGCTCTGCGGCGTGTTTTGGTATCAGTTGTTTCGTCTCTGGCTGTTTGCTTTTCTCTATTTAACTGAGACTTCAGCTTAAGAGTCACAGGTCTCTATGATGTGCTCTGTGAATGTGTGTTTTCCAAACATTACTTCTGTGCCACATCATGTGCCCCTGTTGTCGATTTGGTAACTCAGTTTAAGACCCTCATGTAAAAAAAAATGTTAAACCTGCTATCACAAGTCATTTGGTTAAATTGGTTAAATCTTGTTGTTTCCCGGTCTTTGGGTCAGCTGGATGCCTTCAGTTGTGTTTTGTTTGAACTTGACAATCTTCATTTTTCTATCTGTCAAGACGGGCTTAGCCCATCGCTATAGAAACTGGGGACCTGAGCCCAGAGCTGACCTTGTAACTGGTGAGAGACAGGAGACTTAGCCAATAGCCAGAGATCAGGTTGCACAGAGGATGGCCTCAGCAGGGATGTGTGTGACTCAGTGCTGTCACAGGCATCCTCCACATCCCCGCTGGAAAAAAAACACACACACACACACACACACAACCGAGCTGAACTGGAGCATCACTCAACGCTGCTCTGTTTTTTCCTTTTTTTTTCTTTTTTTTTTTTTTACATTAAATCTGCGTGTTTCTGTGCGTGCATGTGTATGTGTGTGTGTTTGAGTGTGTGTTTCTGTCTGTCTGTGAGTGTGCATGCAGGTGAGTGTACTCAGTGAGAGTGGGCTGTACTCTGTGGCTGTCAGTTAAGTATAAATATTGGCTAAACTGTGGAAATTTGGAAAAACACATGCTTGCATCTGAACATGCACAGGTTATTAGCTAACAGTATACCCACCATGTACCTATATGAGAGAAATGATGGATGCATGAATGTAAATATTGATATTTAAATATCTGCCTTCTGGACTGTTAATTAATGTACAGTGTAACAGAACATATGTTTATACATAGTCAAACTTAAACAATGTGCTACCATTTAGAATAATGTCAATGTTGTCATGTTGATGGAGCAAGCCATTAATGTATATATGGCAAACAATAGTACATACACAATTTATGCATTATACCAAACAGATAGAAAGATGTGCATAAGTTGATTTCATTGCTGAGTTTTTCAGTTGTAAATAAAACTGTACATAACAACAGAGCCATAGTCTATTGTGTGTAAAGAGATATATGTGCAGGAATCTGTTGTTATTCTCGAGGCAGACAAACTGGCCCGTATGTGACGAAGGTGATAAAAGTGAGACTGCTATATTTAGCCTGTGCCCATCCTGTCTGCGCTGTGCTGTGTTGTGCCGTTCATGTCTTGGGCAGAGATATGCTGGCCGTGTCTCCTGGGCCCCCCGCAGCGGAGGACATGTTTTCAGTCTGTCTCACACAGTGCATCTTTAATGAACTGCGATTATCAAATGTACTCAACTCCATGGGGCTTAATGACGCAAATAGGAGAAGTTATATGTTGCATATTGTGCCAGCTCGTGGTTTCATCAATAATAATGTGACAAAGGAAATCTTGGGTGTGTGTGTGAAGGATTTCCATAGTTAAAGCAAGAAGTTGCTTTGACAAAATTAGGATTTAAAAAGAAGCCAAAAGATGGAGCCAGATTCAAAGCACCTCAGTGAGAGAGACTTCTTTGTTACATTAAACCAAACAGACATTTTCCCCTTCCAATTTTAACTTGCACATTATACACTAACTGTAGTTAATGATGTGAAACAAACAAGGGGCACAAACCTGGACTGTGCAGGCTGATGCAGAGGTGCACTGAAGAGGAATGTCAATGAATTACAATGTGAATGAGGAACCATAGAGTACTTTGCCTTGCCTGCTTTAGATGTGCCACTTGATGGTAATGCCAATGGACACTCTGAGCAATTTAAACATTCATGCATTGTCCGGCCAGAGCACTGTGGATTTCACTGTAATAAAAGCAATGTGACAGCACTAGGCGAGGGGACCAGGGATTGTCACTGTCTCAACAAGCTTTCCGAGGCTCTCCGAAGGTATTTCAACAGAGCAAAAGAAGCTTGTACACAGATTCCCAAAAATTTGGGTTCTGTGCATAACTACTGGTTATAATGATCCGCTCCTGCAACCTGTGTTAAGCTACATTGCACAACTTTAATCAAGGAATGCCACACCTGGTGAGTACAATGAGTGTGTGTACGAGAGCTTGTGCAGTCCTTTCAAAGCTGACCTTCACAATCTTTGAGGATCCACTCACGGCCTCTCTGCCTGAGAGGCCTTTGGTCAGCGTTAATTACCCTCAGTACCTCCAGCTGCCTGCTCATCAGGTCAGCGCTCCCATATGGTCCTCCAGGAGGAAGCAGGCGGGCAGGCAGGGGCGGGGAAAGTGCTGGATACCTGTGGGACGCTGATTACATAAGCTGCTGCTAATGAGAGAGGTTCTTTCGGAAAAGGGCTGCGAGTTCAAACGATCACAACGGTGGCAGTGGCTGACAGATGCAACCCCAGAGCAAGGGGGACTTGATTAAACACACACGCGCATACACACACACACACACACCTGTGCACTTGCTGGGACACATGCACATAAACAACTGCACCTATCATCACTCTTATACACACACACACACACAACACACAGCGGGAGAGTTGCTCTTTGATGAGCCAAGACTAGAGGTTGATGAGAAGGGGCACTGCAGCCTGATTCAGCTAGCTTGGGGTCACCGAGGAGAGTGTGTGTGTGTGAGTGTTTTTGATTGTCTGTGTATTTATAAGTCACATTGTGTGATATCATTATACCAGTGACTCATTTGGCACACACACTCCTCAACGTGGATCCTCTTATACTTGCAGTGACAAAAAAGGCATTTTTTTCAAAAAAATAGATGTAAATTAAATTGGGCTTATTTTAGTCCAATTAAATCATTTTTACGTGCAGAATACATTTATATCATCAGATTTAATTCTTCTTAAAGCCTGATAATGAAATCCCTGCTGCAGTGAAGATCAAAACAAAGATTAATGTGCTGTTCGGCTTTCTAGCCCTGCTGTCATGTCATCTGTTATTCTCAGACAAGAGCTTCGTGGTAATGCGGTTAGACCTCACAACAATGCTTAATCACAACAAACCACATTAGGCCAAAGGTAATTGTGTTTGCTTGGTATACGCGTGCTCCAATCTGCTTCAGTACTGCCAATGAAGAGGGGGATGGAGAGGGAGCAGTGGGGAAGTTGGGGGGGGGGGCTCTCCACTTTGGGGCGGGGAGGGGGGCAAAAACCGAAATAGTCTTGTTTACCTTCAATGTCTGGCTCCACCTTATCGAGTTACAAAGCGGCTGCTGCAACTCAGATTGGCCCCGTGATCGATCTGAGCTCTGATGGAGAGAGGCAGCATGACTGACAGCCTGACAAGGATCTCAGACGGGAGCTGAGTGCATGTCATGTCATTTTACCGGAGACACCTGAGGTTTCACTTTCTCGTCCAGAAGAGTAAACAACAGAGCTGATTTTATCGCTCTGCCATCTGCATTATGGTAAACTGGACATTTTCCACATCACTCAGGACATCAAAGGGCAGTAAATGTCACATTTGAATTCTGGAGGCGTCGGCAATTCATACAAAATGACAAAGTGTCTCAACGTTTAGAAAAACTTGTGATTTTTATTATCCAGCTTGCAACCAAGCAACTTAAAAAGTGATAGAATATGAATGTCACAGGGTGGGCATACCTAAGATTCAACGAGCATTTGCTTTCAGACCCTCACTATTACTAACACGGGGGTCTATAGAAACTCTGTTAGACGTCTACTGACTCTTCAAATCTGTTGAATGCAGTAGTTAGGCACCTGATACAATTATCCCACACAAGCCTGACAAACCTTTAATTATCAGTTCCAGTTCTAGTACCTTAAAATAGCATAGATTTACTGTACATTTACATTTATTAAGCTAAAGGTGCTGAAAATGATTCAGTCCAAATGAATCCCACACAGCATCACTTTACATAAGAGTTCGTTTTTTTTTGTTTTTTGGTTGGAGGATTTAGCCAGTGGATGCATGCAGGTCTGTGGACCCAGATTGGACTACGAGGTGACCACAGAGCAGGTCACATGGGGTAGAACTGTGAGGCAGCCTCAGACGACTGGATCTCCACCTGGGCCATCTTGAACTGGGTGCACTGCAGCCATTTGCGCAGAGCAAACGGAGGGGCTCCGGATGTCTGGCCCTGCAGACACTGATGATTCACCCGGTTCTGGATGGCCTGGAGACGCAACTGAAGCCCCGCAGACAGATGCTGGTGAAGGAGGGAAAGGAGGATGACGACACCTTGGTTTGAAATCTTCAAAAGAGTTGGTACTACTTGCAAATTATTGATCTGTACCAAAAATAACTTTACCTTGAGATTTGACTGAATCATTGGCAACCACATGGGGATCAACTGTTGAAAAAAATGGGGATAGATAAACTGGGGATAGATAAACACGAGGTTACATGCTAAGAGGTGATTATATATAAACCATGTAGAAAAAACTGGAGTTGGAGCAAACCTTGACAAAGATGGTGGAGTTGCACTCCTGCAGGGCTTCCATCAAGCTAATAACATGGAGACACACCATCTCCACCATCTGAGAGAAAAATAATAATACTGTGATTTTTACCTTATAATATATGAAACAGGAATTAATCCAAGAGTTGAAACTAAACTCTTCATTTAAATTAACATGCAAACAACAATTTCAGGATCCTTGTTCCTACTGTGGCTACCTTGCATAGATCCCAAGTGGAAAACGGAAAAGGCAGAGTACTCACCACTTTATTGTGGGCCATGAGCTGCAGGATGCTGGGTGTAACCCGGCTCCAGAACTCCAGGCCGGTGAGGATGGCACTGGAGGAAAACTCTGTCTGGTTCTGGTTGAGCAGGGACGGAGCAGCAGCTGCCTGCTCGCAGTAGATGGTCCACAGCTGGGCGAACATAAAGGCGTGGAACAGAGAGCACATGTGCAGCACCGATGTCTGGAGAGATCAATCAAGACCAAAATTGGAAAGGTGAGTATAGATCAGATTAACAGAACGTGGCTGGGGTCATTTGAAAGGATTTGTTCCTGCCAGACCTTTGACTGTTCTGGGAAACCGATGAGGATGACTATAAGATGATCAGCGATGTGGGAGCCAGCATCCAGAGGGATGGGCATGCAGGAGGTGGAGCCCTGGTGCAGGGCACAGTGTGTGAGGGAGCCTAAAAGTAGCCAGGACAGCTGACGAATGTGGGACACACACTCGATGAATTCTTTTGGCCTGCAGAGAAAAAAAAAACATTGACATTCTGCCTATTATATATTCTATACAAATTTATTCTCATACTTCCAATACCATGCTCAATATTTGTCCACCAGTTAATCCTTCAAACATTTGTGTTAGTTCATCCAAGTCATGAAAAAAACAAAATTTCTTGTTTATCTCTAGATTTAACCAGCCAAGAGGACACCAAAGGACTGTTAACTTTTGTTTACATTGGAGAACTGTGGATAATCCAGAGTTCAGAGTAACTGGACTATTGAAAGAGATGTTGCTTAGAGCATTTTTGCATTTTGTAATTTTTCATGTCTGTTACAAACAAAAGGAAAATGTATTCCATTGTTTTGAATGATTATCTCATAAGCATGACAATTAAAGCTACATATCACAAGAGATGTATTTAAAAAAAACTGAAAATATAATTTGGGTAAACTGACCTTTTAAGTGATTGAATTGTTACTAAACTCATCTCTTTTGTCATTCTTACCCTTGTTGCATGGTGGATGGCGGATGATAAAGCCAGGGGAGATAACGGACGACAGCTTTGTTATCACGGTGATTGCCTTTGCTGATCTCCATGGCGGCGACTTGTGCCAAGCCCACTTTCAGGTTCCCTCCGAAAGTGTCCTCATGCAACGGCTGACAGCAAGCCTTCATATGGCTCTGAGCAGCAGATTCGGAGAAAGGAAAAGACAAAGCAGAACAGTGAGCGAAACATGGGGAACAAATCTCAAACAACGATGAGATAACACACAAGCTGTGGCGCTCACATGAAGAGCGGGACTTACTTTGAGTTTGGTTAGCGTGTGCATGTCTGCAATGAAGTCCAGCAGTTCACTGATGTATTGCCTCATGCATTCCATGGCTGCTGTTGTGCACTGTCGGGAACAAAAACAGTTTATCCTTTAGGAGGAATCACAGTGGGGCCTATCTTTCCTCCCTGCTGTTTTATGAGGCTGATTCTAATAAGATCCAAACACACGACGACTAAAGCCCTTACCCCTGGCAGTGTTGAGATCATGTGCTTTTGGATGATGGTGGATTCTGCTAGCCGTGTGCCGATATCTGCGCAAACAAACTGAGAAAATCCACAGTAAGTTTTAGGACCAAACTTGTCATTTATTTCTCACTTGTAAAAAGAAGTGTGTAAAAGCCTTTTTTCTTTTTTTTTTTTTACCTGGACCAGCAGTAACAAGTTCGTGTCAGGCAGAGGGGACTTGAACTTGAGGGCCTGCAGAAGCTCTAACACCACAATGCGGGACATGTAGAACTTATCTCTCTCCTGGATGCGAAAGAGATAGAGAGTGGAGTAAATGTACTGATGCAGCAAGACTGCCTTTTTCTATTATCACTCTCCCTTACTCATGCTGCGCGGAGAGCATAAACTCTGTTAGTCTGAATAGAGGGGGAAGGACAGGCGGCAAGAGGGGAGGGAAGGGAGGGAGGGGAGGGAGGGGAGGCAGGGAGACAGAGAATAGACAGAGAATAGTGGAGCTGAGGAGTAGATTTAGGCCAGTCCAGATCTCTCCTCCCAGAGTCCCAGGCAGCTCAGATGAGGCTGTCAGGCTGCCTTCTCCCTCCCTGAGGACAGGCTGCTCTCTTTGTTCATCCCTTCCACACAAAGCCCAGCTGCCTGTTTACAAACCACACTGTCATCTTCTGGCTTCCACTTTGCCTCTCTCTTCCTCTGTGCAGTCATGTTTGCTTATGTTAGGCGGAGGCACAAGCTCCTCCGCTCTTACAGAATGCAGAGCTGCCTCTGACATTTCTCACTGTGCGGCTGGTTAATGCGCATACCTGTCCGTGGCACTCTCGGAATTAAAAGTTAATGGAGCATGTCCATTTGGTAAATAGCATATCATAGGCTCTTCTTAAGCTAGAGAGCCCAGTCGAATTCAGCGCATAGTGCAGTGCAGCTGTGACAAATGCTGCGCGGTGTGGCAAACTTTAGTAGCTCTGGAAAGCCTGACTTTGTGTCCTTAAAACCTGACCTCCAAAGATAACGGAACCGGCAGAAAAATCCCCCCCTGTGCTTCCCAGAAACCTCACCTCTCCGTAAAACAACTGCACAGGACAGATTCCAAAAGCAATTGCTCATACCGTCTCTGGGTTTTGAAAAGCGGATATTATATGGTGAGGAATTAAAGAGGGTGTAGAAAATCAATACTGCAGGAGACATAAAGCATGCGGTGTTGACAGTGGTGGAGGACCGAGGATCCATCTGGCCCAACAGTGCAGACAGCTCTGGCTCCATCTCTGTCTGAGACAGCCACTCAGAAACACACCATACATCCTCGGCCCTAGCACACCAACTAATCATGTTAATCAATACTGGCTGATTGCCTACTTAATCATCTGTGACACATGGCCACATTTCTGGCTGACTGGAGAGTCAGGGAAGTAAGTGTAGCACTAAAAGAGTGATGAGCAGGAGGCCTGCGAACAGGAGCTCAACGTTTTTAACGCCGCAGATTAGTTTAAAAGGTTTAACTCTTTCAAGGCTTCCTAAAAAATGGCTGTCAGCACATGTTTTAGTCCCACATATATGTCTTCTACTTTAAAATAAATCATGAAAGCACAGTCAGGAGAACCTTGTTGAAGGCTTTGTAACACAGTCCACACAGTTCTACGAGGTAGGAGAGGCTGAACATGCCATACTGGATGACAAAGCTCAGCAGCTTGGAGAAAGGCTCCAGGAGGCTCTGTAGGATGGAGGAAGAGGAGAGAGGGTGAGATATTAAAAGGTCAGAATTTGGACGTATAAGTATGTGTAATTCTGCTCTGGGCTTACCCGAGTTGCATTTGTGGTAGGGATTTTCAGCAAACAAATGATAATCCTCAAGCTGGAATCCATGGGGCACTAATGTGGCACACAGATTGCGGGGAAAAGAAAAATAAGTTTAAAAAATTCAGTCAGTGGGCTTTAAAGTGCAAAAGTTGAAAAAATTGTTGCGCGGTGCACAGCCATATTCCTGGACTTGGTGTTTTAAATATGAAATTAAATTTAGAGTCAAATCAATTACAGTTTTAAGACCCTGTCCTATTGAACCCGACAAGGGCACCGCAAGATGCTTTTTCCTCGAGCCATAATCACATTAAACCATATCAGACCATGGCTAAGTGAACGGAAGAGTCGATATCTACCTTAAGAGAAAGCACAGAGGGCAGTTTTGTGAGGAAGGTCTGGAACTGGTTGCAGATGGTTGTCCACAGGTTGCTAGGAGAGTCCATGGGGAGAGCTTCCATGAAGGTGGCGATGTTTTCCAGGCAGTGCAGCATTGTGCCCCCTGCTGGTAGACTCTTCTTGTTGTTCAGGCCCTGGAGGGCACAGAGGCATAAACCATAACAGGGTTACATAATGAAATTCTATAAGCGAAGATATTTCCATTTAACTGATCATTCAGTCCTGATCAATCACAATGCTCACGACGAGAGCAGGGAATTCAGGACACTGAGGCACACACGATTGCTTGGATGATCTCATGCATAAAAAGCTCCCTATCTGTGTCATTTATTAAGCTTAACAGTAACGATAAACTGGTACAGTGGTGCAGAGTAAGGCAGGTTTCCCTGAATGCCCTGATGAGTTGTTGTTTTGGACGGGCTTATGCTGTGCATGTAGCTGGAGCCACAGAAGCTTTTGCTTTGACAAGAGCTCCTCCTGCTGGTTAAATGACTCAACACAGATGCAGAGAAAGTAAAATCCCACCTCGAGTAGCATGTTGAGGGCAGCAACAGAGCTCAGTTCATTAAAATCTATCAGGGAAGATGCAAGAGTTCGCAGAAAACTCCCATCTGCAAAGAAAAGAAAGGGAGATAATTGTAAAAAAAACTAAAGGTGACAGTTTGTGCCCAAGGAATTTAAAAAGATAGTTTTATTTTGGAGAGATAGGCACATCGAAGTAAATATGAAAAGAAAAGCAAAGAAAATGGATCTACCATGGATAAAAAAATTACATTTTGGACAAAACATACAGTCATGAGCAGTTGCAGCATGCTGTAAGTGTCTGTAGCAATAGTGCAGGTACATTTTCAGGATTTTCGAGGTCAGTTGTCAGTGTTTCGAGCAGACCTTTGATGTTGCTCTGGAAGAGTTGGGGCAAGATGCCATTTGGGGCCAGCTGGTGAAACATACAGCGAAGGAACTGCTTGGCTACACCTGCTACATTCCCTGGGATCAACATACTGCAAAACATCACAGGGAGAAAGGCTGGGTTGGACAGGCGGTCACACTTCACATCTATTACTGAACTCATCTATAAGCACACTGAATATCTGAGCACGGCGAGGTGCTTTAATGTCTCATACCTCTCAGCTTGTCCAGAAAAATTGGCACTAGATGCCAACCTGAAAGAAGTTAAAGCAGTGGATTAGGACTGGGGGATGAATTATGCATGAGCTTCTAAGGGTGAGTTATGAAAGTTCTTTTAACGGTGAAGTGCTGTGTGGATGTGGATTGCTGGAGCAGCTGTACCTGCCCACAGACTGCATAATGTCGAGAAGCATTGGAGCGGCCAGATCAGGGCTGAGGTGGATGAACATGGAGAGAACGACCACAGCGAGGCCGAGAGTCTCCTCGTCATATTCCTCCAGCACAGCCGCACAGTCCCGACACCTTGGACATCACAGAGACATAAATCAGGCCGGTTTAAGCTTGAAGATCACCTTATTTTAAGACAGATATAGCGATTTAATCACCTGTCAGACATGGTGGTAGGCTGCTCATCGATGAACTCCTCAGGTGCGGGGACAAACATGCTGACTGTGCTCGGTGCAGAGAGCAGACTGGTCTTCGTAGGACCTATTAAAGTAATTAAAGAACAGGAAGTTTTTGATAAGAATCAGTTATTAGATGCTGAATGAAGTTGAGGAAGGATGACTAGCGCAGTGCTCCTAATCTCACCATTTTAAAGAAGACATATTATGGCTGTTTGACTATATTCCAAG
>JAQNCA010000007.1:12877872-12888023 GCA_029783725.1 Acanthurus tractus | reverse complement strand
AACATAGCTTAAGTTAAAGACTTGAAACAGGGGAAAACTCACTGTTTAGCTCACTGGTGATTAGCAGTAGCTTCATATTCGCCTTACAGACACGTAAGTAGTATCAATATTTTATCTAACTCAAGACAAGGAAGCAAATCAGTATAATTCCCCAAAATACTGAAGTATTCATTCAAGTGTTATTGGTATTCTTCTGGCAATCAACAGACTAAAAATTGTTAAGTCTTTTTTTAGTTGATATATGTACAGTTGTTATTCAGAGAGAGCTCGTGTAGAACAGATACATACGTGCATTGTCAGGAGAATGGTTGATGGGGTTGTCTGTTAGCGTCCCACTGGGGTTGTCTCCTTCCTCACTTCCATTCTCTGCTGCGACAGACACATCTGCTTGAGACAAGAGCAAGGTTTCCTCCAAACTATCCGTGGGTTCCTGCAGAAGAAACCAAACACTGTTGAACTGACTCAGGAAAATGATTCATATAATTATCAAGTATTTGTCTAACAATTATACCCTTTGCTGTTATCACAAGTATTTTAGGACTATATTTCTGTAAGTAGACAAAAGCAAATTTATGGACATGTTATATACTTTCTGTTTTGGGGCATGGCAGCCATTTCAAAGCCTTGCCTGCCTAATAAACAGGGTTTATTTCTCTATAGTGCATAAACATTTATGCTGCCTGTCTCACCACGAGGCGAATCTCCTCCCGAGGGGTCAGCCTCTCCAGGAGCTCACAGCCCAGCTGGTAACACAGGATACTGGATTGGCACAGGCTGCACTCCAGGGCCTTCTCATCCTTCTGGCAGGTGTGCGAGCCCCCCCAAGGGGCCTGAAAGACGTTGTTGATGATGCCCACGATATCCTTCCCCAGGCTGCTGTCTAGACCAAGCATCACACCGTCATCCTGGAGCTCCATCTGGGACAGCAGCAAAGACGACCATAAAAACAAGGGAACAAAAAGTGGAGCACAGGACCAAATCTCAAGATCCCTCATGTGTGCTTTGTTGTCATTGTACTGTGTGTCACTCCTCTAAATTTGAATGAGCACAAGGAAAAAATGTCCTTAAACTGTTACATAAAGTAAAAAATTACAGATTCCTGGCCAATGTTTTGTACATTTGGGAGTATGTTTATCTTATTTTATCCTATTCTTATCTTATTCCAGTCTTTCTTATCTTATAATTTCAGCCAAGTTTAATCAGAAAGGTGTAGTCACCTGCTTTAGAATGAGGTCAAACATGAGGATGAAGCAGCCGAGGTTCATGTCATCGTCGTCACAGTCCAGATCCAGAGCGCAATGGCCGGTGGCGTGACCCAGGTTTTTAAAGGGGCTGCAGCGCAGGGGGCTGCGGAATGGGCTCCTGAAGGGGCTTGGGAATGGACTGAGTGTGTTATGCTGCCCACGGCGCCCTGGATCTGACACCACGCTCACCTGTGATCAAAGTGCACATCACCATGTAGAGTGAAATACACGTGTTTCACTTTAAACTCAAACCTTTTATGCCTTAGAAAGTCTTTTATTCTCCAATATTCCCCCTGTTACTGCCAGTTATAATGACACATGAGAGCAGGGCTGCCTGGCTATAAATTTCAATGATAAATCGACATCACAGTCAAGTCCAATTAAGTCCTTCAAGAGAGCTATATTTAGGCAGTGGTAGTTTCCATGGCAACATGTATTACATCCCAATGAATGGTAGAAAATAGAAGCCAAAAAGAGCTGGAAATGTGCATCTAATCCTAGAAAGGCATCTGAAAAAATGTCCAAAAAAGCTCTCAAAGCTGTAATAACATGCAGTCATGTGGAGTGAAGTGTTTTTTTAAGGATATAATTAAAGTTCTGGCTTGTGACTTGATTTGACAACTAAACAGGAATTAAATGAAATGGAAACAAGGAGAGTAACTTATAATTTTTTCTGGCATCTAGTTTGCTGTTGTTCTCACCCTGCGAGCTCCTGTGTTGCCAGACAGATCTGATGCACGCGCCTTCCTCTGATTGGCCAGCTCCTTCAAAGAGTTCACTCCATCAGAGAACATCCCAATGAGGAGCTGAAGAGGCACCACAATGTCCAGTTCTGACAGCACCTGAATTCCAACAAGATACACAAACATTTAAATGGTCCATTCAAAAAAATTACAGAAAAAAACACAGACAATGCAGATAGCTTTGGTCTTATTTCTCATGTTAATAAATTAGCCAACTTTCCAATACAATAGAGGTGATAAAATGTTTTCATGGTACTCAAAGCATTTAAAAATGTACTTGTACCTTTTATAAATGCTTTGAGTCTAAGTTACTCAGAATGATGCACAGACTTCTATTTTCTTCCCTAAAAAATGTAGTCGACAACAAACTTTTTTAAATGAATTTTTCTATTCTGAAATGCAAGAGCTACAAACAAAGCTAAATACTTGTGGGGTAAGTTAGAAAATGGACTCATAAGTATAACAGTATAAATACCTATACGACTTGAGCATGAACGTACAACAGAGGTAGACCATGCTCAAACTTGGCACAACTTCTCTGACTCATTTGAATGTGACATATTTAATAAGGATAAATTAATGCAACCTCTTGATCAAAGTTGTGACAGAAAACTTGAAATCGATCCATGTATACAGGGCAACAAGCTGTGCGTGCATATGGGATGAAAGGCAAAACCCCTCCTATCTCTCTCTGACTCTCTCAGTCTCAGTCATTTCTGTGACCCAGATCCATATTCAGCGGGGGCCCTGTCCAGACTCTCACCCTCTATGACAACCTGTTCAGTTCACACGCACTGTGGACAGAACCACAGGAAGTGAACTGGACACAAAACAGCATGTGCATGTGTGTGTGCATGTGTGTGTATGTAGTTAGTTACATGCAGCCACAGCAGAGCTTGCTCCTGCACAGACGCTGGGTAGCCAGAGAATCTGCAGCTGATGAAGCCAAACATTTCTTCCATGGAGAATGGCAGCGGGCACAGCTCGATATCAAACATCTTACTGCAGGCAGAAGGCACAACAGAATATTACGTTGATTTCTCTTACACAATCAGTGCTGTTAAGTGCACTCCTGTAATTTTTTAATGCTGTCCAATGCTGCAATTACATTGTCATTACATATTCTGATCTATTTCTTCCTCAGCTTGTGGTTTTAATGCTGCATTCATGTTCCAAATTAATGCAAAGGTGAAAGACACTAATAACTGCAAGGTGTTGCTGATCAGAATATATACAAAATCTTTAGCTTAAGACTTTTAAAGTTTAATATCGGCTCTAAATTGGGTAGGCAAGGCCTGAAGCTGCAGTACAAATTGTCAAAAAGGCAGTTAGCTTAGCTTAGCTTTGCATAGCATAAGCTGTGGAATAGAAGGAAACAGCTAGCCTGACTTGGCACAATACATCTTTTCAGTGCAACCTACTGATTAACACCTTTGTTTGTTTGTTTGTTTTCTCATCACAGAGTGAGAATACAAAGAAAAGACAAAAAAAGCACAAATCTATTCCCCAAATCCATCAAACTATTAAATTTGCACACCTTTTCACTAATGATACTATTATACTATTATAGGAATACAAGTATGCAAACGCTCTGAGGTTGTGTATGTACCTGAGCACTTCTCGAAACTCTTTGAGCTGGTGGTCAGGCACCTCGGTGCGGATGGCCTCCAGCCACTCAGGCATAAAACACTCCCACAGTGGTTGACTGATGACATTGTAAGGTATCAGACACAGGATTCGGTTCAGGCCTTCCTTCAGCTGGGTCACTGTGCTGCAAGACTTGTCCCAGTAACCTCCCACCTGGGGAAGAGTGTGCACAGGCTGGCTTAGATCAAATCGGGCCAAGGAAGTTCAGATGGTGACCTGATCTCAATAATTTTAAACCCTTACAGACTTGAGTTAATTCAACTTTCATGATTTTTTTTGTCTGTTTTAAACCTATTCTAGCAGTAAGTATCAGTTATCATACATAATTTGATTCAGGGGAACCTTAAGTTTCAACCTCCATTATTACAATAGATGAACTTGATTGCACAAGTTTGATTGCATTCAAAGGTTATTTAGTTTTTAAACACCGAAAAAAATTTTGCCACCAGTGACTATTTAGGTCTTTGAGGGTTGATAAACTTCAGCCCTAAGTGATGACATGATTATTAAGTCATCAAGAG
Organism: Acanthurus tractus; assembly: GCA_029783725.1. NCBI lineage: Eukaryota > Metazoa > Chordata > Actinopteri > Acanthuriformes > Acanthuridae > Acanthurus > Acanthurus tractus. The sequence continues at coordinate 12,883,868 of JAQNCA010000007.1, read as the reverse complement.
CTATAACTAACATAAAGAGATGTTTAGTTGTATATTGGCTGGGTATTTGGAATTATTATTGCTATATATAGTTCATGTTAGTTGTATTCTTTTGGATTAATTTATAACATTTTCCCATTAACATCAAATATCAGCACTTCATATATTCATTCTATAATTCCTCAACCATATACTGTGTCATTAGTTAGTCTGGGTCTTGACCTCACCCTTGCAAACTCAACAGGCTTGGGCAGCAGACACATGACCATGACGTCAAATCGCACTTCACACACTGTCTTCAGCCACTTGGTGACAAACTGAGGCTTTAGCTTCTCCACAAGGCTCCCAACCTCATCATCCATCATGTAAGCGGTGGAGTGAAACCACTGGAAGACCATGCTGACCAGCCGCGCCAGACTCTCTGTAGGTGTGTTCTCATTGGGCGTGCACAGGCTCACCTGCAGATGTGAGCGAAGGTCAGAGATGTAAACTGATCAGTCAGGCGACCATGATTTAGCAGCGTATTTATCAGAGGCCATGTACTGTAAACAGCCTTATCGCATGCCTCCCAGTTATTGACAGACACAGGAAAAGCCTGTGATTACACACCAGGAACCAGATGCCAAACTGACTGAGGAGCCGCTGGTCGTGCTGGTCGTCCTCCTTGTTATCAAATTCAATGTTATCCAGAGAGTGGTGAGAGGCGGACAGGCCCATCTGACGACGCCTGTTAAGCTCAAACTCACGCTGCTCTGCGTGTATTTCCGCCTCCTTGAGAAGGCTGGATGGATGTAGAGAGGATGAGAGGGATAACAGAGGGATTCACAGAGGCGGAGAGAAGACATGAGAGACGCATATTAGCAATGAAAGAGCAGAAGGGAAATAAAAACAAAGACCTTAACACAGCATATGTAATAATAATCTAATTTAATGCAGCATTGTTGTCTATATACACATGTGAAACATGTTTTTACAGCATTAGAGGCATATGCCCTGTAACTGTGGCTGTGATACATTAGCGTAAACACTGTGAATGCACCTTATAACAGCTTCCACAGTGCACACCAGCTCCTCGGCTCCGCACTCCCGCGTGTTGATGGGAGGGGGCGAGGTCTGGTACAGATGGGTCTCCGCCGCAGCCCCCACCTCGCTGCTGTGATGGTTGACATGGCAACGCTTGCAGTAGCGGACAGGCCGGTTGCCATGGCGCCCACAGCAGCCAGCCGAGAAGCAAGTGACCACGGCCCTCCTTACATGAGAGCTACAGTTCTACAAAGTCGAGATATACAGGAAGGGAGGAGGAGGAGGAGGAGGAGGAGGAGGAGGAGGAGAGATCAGTTTATTTCTATTCTGGGCAGTGGGATATAAAATATAAACACTCTACAGTTACAAAGCAAATCAGCCAATAATGCCTCTAAAAATAAACACATTTCCAGGCCTCAAAAGCAACCAACTGCTCTGACAATGAATACAGTCCTCTCTAATATGCATTCGCTTAGAGATGTTGGTCCATCTACATCTGCAGTAATAGAAAAGTCTTTATGCATCCCCATGGTGTCTCAGGTTTCTAAAAATAAAAAGCATGGCACAAGAGAGCCATCCTAATCTGATCAGCCTCTAATCTTGTGCCATTAGAGGGATGCAGTACTCCCTATCAAATTAACATATCTGTCCTCTGATGGTGAGTTCTCTCACCCATCCGGCTTTCAAGAACAAAAAAAAAAACCTACCCTGATGTCAGTGATGTTGTTTTACCTTAAAGTATGCTCTATCTTAGGCATCAGGGTGTATTTATAAGTTGCTATTCTCAGATGAAGAGTAATGTCTCATTAAATGATGACAGAGCTGGTGAAAATCCAGGTGGGAGTTTAAAAGGCTTTCTGAAATGAGTGTGACAAAGCCTGATCAGAAGCAGAGGCTATGGATTATAAAACTGCCGGACAAGCCAGGATGAAGGCCAGCTGTTTCCCCTGACAGTGGCAGGCAGAGGCTCGGGGTACCGGAGATCATCTCACGCTCTGTTTTCCCAGTGTCTCCCTGGAAACCAGCAGGGAGCACCTGCCCTCAGCGGTGTGTTCGGCAACAGCGAACAAACATCACGCCCTGGCAGCTTCATTTGAAATGATCTGGCCTTTGCTGAGCTGCTCCAGTGAATGAAGAAAACATTTGGGGTTCATAAATAAATGATTTTATTGCGGACAGGTAAAAAAAAAAAAAAAAAAGTCAGGTTCAAGTGGTTTCTGTTTTCAGGGATCTGGCCATTCAAGGCATGTGTGCTGTTTGAATTGTGTTTTGTGTGAGCAGTTTAAGGTCGGACCTTGTTATTAAAAAAACTGACGTGAGGTTAATCAATAACAAGAGAGGACTGCAAAGATTTATTTGTCCTAAATAAACATTGAAAAAAGGTTCAATGTGCAATCATGCTGTAATGAGATGGATCACAATAAATGTGAGCAAATGAGAGAGCAGACAGTGACATTAATGTTCATGCTGCAATACAGATACAGTTTCTTACCTTCTTTTGACAAATGGCAGATATCTCTGCTGCGAAAATAAAATGATTAAAACATTTAGTTAGCAAACAAAAGAAGCTTCTGTCTCATTGAAAATGCTTTTTACAGGATACAGTATAAAGTGTTTGCATTCAACATAAAACTCAGTAACAATAAAATAATATTCATTTATAATGGAACAACCCAGCACTACAATGTTGTTGTTTTTTTTTCAAAATAAAAGTGCATATATTTTGCTAATATTATGGAGAAAACTCTTTTTAAGTCCATCCTTTGTTGACTAAACTTGGACTGTCAAAGAAATGTATCTATGGCCATCATCCAGTTTAACTTCAAACATGATCACAACTAATCTGTGTTTCTATACTTCTGTATCATAGTATTTTGAAAGAACTTCCTGTACATTGTAGATTAACAGGTGGTTTTCAAAGTTATGATCTGCAACAGTTTTGGGGTCCTTGAAAAGTTTAAGACACACTGGATTATACTGACAATATATTCATCTTGCTGTGTATACATTTTTTTTTGTTGTTTTGTCTTTGTGAAACAAGACAGACTGAAAGCAACACAGACATCTTTTTATTTGTGAACTCTCACCTTGGGGCAGGAGAACATCAACAAGCCATTCAGCATGGTCTCTGAAAAAGTCAAAGAAATGTACAAACAATGTATGATTTATAGACAAACTTCTCCTCAGAGTCCATCTGCTATTCCACCTGGTGCGCACATGATAGTTACAACTTCCTGGAAAACAAAATTATCTTTCTTCAATATGAAAGCCATGCAGAGCCATGCAATTATATCATGCTACACACTGGAGAAAAGAGAAACAAGTGTCTGTGTGGTTTTGAGATCATGATCTCATTATCAGAGCGAGGGAATTATGTAACCATGGCGATGTATTACCCCTGGGTTAAAGTGAGGAATAATGAGGCAGGCAGGAGCTGATGGATGTTTGGAAAGCATCTTTTTGTTGGAGGGGGAAGATCTGAGAGATGGAGGAAAGAGAGAAAACAGAAACATACCCTGCTATCCTTTGGCTGCACTCCTCACATATATAAAGAGGAGGGGGTTTGTCACCCAGGGCAACAGAAAGAGTAGGATCTATACACATCTGCAAAGTAAGACAAGGAAGTGTTAGAATATGGATGTAGTATTTAAATGGTGATTATACTGTATGATGTTTTTAACTCCATGCAAACAAGAGAGAAGGACGCATTTCCTGCTTCTGGGGCAGAGGGCTTAAAAATTATGCCTCACTTCGCAGAAAGTAGGCTAAAATAAAGCAGCTTTCACACATAGTTCTCTGTTAATTACTGGGATAACCTTTAAGGCGCTGCTAGTGACTTTCACTTTTCATGGATGCAGTAACATTTTGGAACATTTCCTTCTTGCACATTTTAACAGGCAGTGCCTTTGCTTCACATGAAAATAGCCCTTTTTTATTTTCATAAATCCTACAGTGAGCTTCGCATTGTTTTTAAAGAGGACTTGATTTACATTTTTATCAAGACTTAACGTCATCGATGCAGTGAGTCCACTACAAATTTAGAGAAGAGGCATGACTCATTTTCCCTCACAGGTACCAGACAAAAGTGCAAAATGAATTAGTAACTGCCAAAATCACAGTAAAAATATAAAAGCCTGCACCCAGTTTAGCACATATTCTAGAGACCCAGTCACTGTCACTCTATTTATAAAAAATTCGCTCTTTTGTCACTTTTTCATCTCTCGTTTTCTGTTAAGATGCAGAATTAAGTCAAGGCAGAAGTTGCGATGGAAAAGTGATAAATGACATGCTCTTTGAAGAGATTATGAAGCATGAAAGGCCTCACTGCAGCTCATCAATTTAAGTACATTTCCTTAAGCAAAAACCCTCCCCTTTATAAGCCTCCTTGCCCCTTAATAACTTCAATATAATCCCTTAAAAAACTGAAAAACATTTTCCATCCGTCCCCATTGCATAGTCTTCTTGCCAAAGAAATCACGTGACACCTATACCTGTCTGCTCTGTGTGGATGGCTGCGTGCATATGCCGCTCTCTGTTCCTGTGCAACCTGTGCCGGGCCCTGTGCTAAACTTCAATGCTCATGGCCTTGATGTTCAGATGGTGCACTGTAATTTACTGCGCTCTCTCGTTGCCACCCTACCCTCAAGGGCTGCATGGGGTCACTGCTTCCAATTAAGCCCCCCTCCTCCCATACCCCCCTCCCTGCTTCTGGTAATTGAAATACGGCCACTGTTCCGACTTTATTTGTCAGCTTTGAGCACAGTTGAGCAAAGGCAGGCAACGCTGATAAAGCAGAGCAGCAGCAGAGACTGGTGGAAAGTAGCATAGAAGCTGCTATCAGTACTTCATTCCCACAGCTGCCTGGGCATACACTGATTTATTTACCAAGGGCTTCACGGACGCAAAACAGGCTGATACGCTCAGTTTCACTCGGCAGGGATATCTGGCACGTGCCCCATACATCCCTGACGGAGTTCTCAAGGGAGGCAGTGTTTGAATACACACAGCATTGCTAATCAATCTTCTTACAACAACATGGCGTTATAGATGAGACATGGGATCTTTTAATGCTTTTAAGAACCATAAATGTACTAGTGACATAAGAATTACGTTGAAGGCATATTGAATATATTTTTTAAGACCAAAGTCACCTTGACAGCAGGTTTATTGATGGCATTGTGGCACTCGATATGTTGACAGTGGATGGGGTTCCAGGCTGATCCAGAAAATTGAAAATAGACAGAAGATTGGCAGCAGAGGAGGTAAAAATAGAGAAAAATAGGGGACAAGTCAAACCTTTGGTCAGTACAAGGACAAATCGAACAGAAGATGTGGCATTATGAGTCTGACCTGTGTATTGCAGACCCCTGTATTCACTGATGGCTCCTGGTGGCTTCAGGTTGGGCCAGTAATGAAACAGCATCTGCACAGCTGGAGGTTTTACTTGGGACGGGCCGTAAGATATGACATAAAGAAGATCCTGCACACAGTACAAACATCAAGATATTACAACTAACAGGCAAATAATTTAAGGTTTTCACATCAGTGTGCTATATATCCATGACGGGCTGCAAAAGCTAAATGTTAGCCTACATGATCCCCATTGGTCAGTATTCTTAAAAAAATTAACAAAGTGTATGTCATATCATTTTTTAATTAAAGGGTACGGTACACATTTCAGGAAAAAAAATGCAAAAAATGCTACTGCCATGTAGATAGATATGAAGCTAGCACTGAATGAGTGGCATATTTTAGTGTAAAGATTTAGAGCAGCAAGCCTCAAATCTGCTAACAAGTCATGGTAATAAAAGACACACTGTGCTATTTTTTACTTTTTTTACATTACAACCTTTTTGCATATGTATGAATTAAACAAACTAAATGTTATAAAGTGAGCAGATAGAATCCTCTCTCTAGCTAACTGTCACCACAGTAGCTCACAGATATGATTGGTCTCTCCGTGCAAGATAGCTAGTCAATGTATATACCTAATG
>JAQNCA010000007.1:12867660-12877772 GCA_029783725.1 Acanthurus tractus | reverse complement strand
CTAACTGTCACCACAGTAGCTCACAGATATGATTGGTCTCTCCGTGCAAGATAGCTAGTCAATGTATATACCTAATGTCAAACTCTTTCAAAGTAATTTCAACACAATTTTTTAGGGTTTTTAACTTTTAAGCCAATTTTTTCATTGTGTTTTCACAAATGCTCATATGTAGCAATATGTGCATTGAGAAGAAGTACCTTCCACACTTCCTGCTTGTGTTTCATTAGACACTCCAACAACTGACAGTGATAAACTGGAAAGAAAAAGAAAATAGGTCAATTACTACTCAACAATACAGTGTGGGGTATATTTGCATGCAAAAAAAACCAATATTATGTTTTACCTGGATTTGAAGTGTACTGCATTGCTATCATGAGCATAGAGGAGGCAGACAGATTGACATAGGCTGGGACTCCCCCCTCCCTCCGAGTGGAGCCCACTGAAGACAAGCAGGGTGGAAAGTAAGAAAGAATTATGAGTTTCTCCACTGTTTAAGATAGCAGTATAGATAATAGCATTGGTTCTTGTCATTTACATTCCTCTGAGATGGATATCAAAGCTTATAAGACTTAATGGCATAACATTTTGTCTAATTTCATAAATCACAATAATTATCTTGTGATTGGTATACTCACATATAGCCATGGGGAGAAAAGAGGTGCTCAGGTACTCAATGATGTCTTTGTGGAGGAAAGGGGGGAATGTGGCTAGTGTGGAGATCATAGTATAGGGCAAAGTGCTGAGAATATCATCACTGAGAAAGGGCAGGAGGCAAGTAGTTGTGTAAAATATGGACTGTCCCAGATCTGACGAGAAAGGAAAAGGCAAAACAAGACAAAGAGAGATACACAGACACTCATTCAATTAACAGTGCATACAGTATTCACATACTGTATGCAGCCACAGATGTCAAACTTACATGGAATTTTAGCCATTTAATAGTGTCATAGTGAAAGTAGAGAAACATTTGGAATATGAAGTTCAGCTGAGGGCGGTGAGATTTCTTTAAAATCAATGAGGTAAAGTTTGCCCTCAGGAAAAGTACAGTCAAGGAGATGGGTTTTCATGCTTTTGAGCTTTTTTAAACAGTGGTTTAATATTAATGAAAAACAAGACTGTGATGCAGCCTTGAGCCCATGAAACAAAATGTGTGGAACTAAGTCATTCTCAGATGTATTCTAAATGTGTTGAAGAAAAAGAAAACATTACATTTGCCTATGTGTGTTCCTCCATTTAACTTATATATTTGCACATGACAACAGAAGTAAAACATTTCTCCCACTTTACATAACAAACATGCAGTCAGATATGATACACAGAAGAGAAGGCCTATGTCTGGTGTATCCAATGGCTTATGAACGATTAAGTTGACAGGATCCAGCGTGCTCCCAATCACCCCATGCATCCCTCAAGATCCTCAGCAAGACTTCTCTCCTCCCGTTACAAAAGAGGCCAAAAAAGCAGCAGTGGCTTCATGCAGAGGCCAGACGGCTCGGGGATGATGATGACAAACAGTGGTGCACTGGGCCTTGACTCACCATGCTGACCGTGCTGCAGCAGGGGCACCAGGTCAAGCAGGGTCACGAGGGTCACATAGAGGCCCTGATAGTCCAGAGAGGGGTACTCTGAGAGCTGAGCGTCCCGACTCTGCTGCCCCTGCCCCCCGCGGTCTGACGGGGCATCGCGCAGAACGCTGTAAAGGAGGGAGCGAGTAACTGTAGGGTTGATGGAACTGACTTGTGGTCTTAGAGATGGGGTGAGTGGGAATGGCACAGGAAAAAGACACATGGTCATGGGCACGGCCAAATTGGAAGCTTCCTGGTTCTCCTTCCTGCCTGTGCGGGACAGAATGCTGCTCCGGGGCGGGAGGGGAGGGGAGGGAGGGTAGGAGGGGAGGGAACAAGGGAAAAAAAGAGACAACAAAGACACAAAAAAACAGCACATTACATTGAAATGGCACTACAGAGACAGCGTAAATAGAAAAAAACAAACCCAGATAAACCCCACATAGGATGCAGTGTCTCACTATTTGACTGTATCACTGTAGGCACGGGCAATTTTTCCCTGCTTTGTCTGTCCAGAGTGACTTTAATTCAATTTTATCTCATTTTGTCCGTCTTTGCACTTGGAAAACAAAAAAAAACATGAGCACAAACTGCAATGATCACTGCATCTCATGCGTATCTGGTGACAAGGAGCAAAAATATAAAAAATGGCATGTTTTCAGTGGCAACCCCATACTTCTCCAAAAAGGCACAGTGCAAACGACTGTCCCTCGATGGCTGCCGTCTTCCAATCAGCAAGGTCAGAGGCTACCATGCGGAAAAGGCCAATGAGCCGTGGAATTTAAAAAAAAAATTTCCTTGTCTTTACTGGGGCTGTCAAGGATGGGAGTGACACCAAATTGGTTCGGGAAAATACAGAGGTGACACTTTTGAAACATGCTTCAGCCAGTAATAAACATGTGTGTGAGGTTAGATCAAATGCTCCTTGGTCACAGCACATGTTTATTGCACCAGAGAAAAAATGTCCGTATGCATACGTTATGATACTGTATCAGTATCATCAGGAGAAATAATGAGATCCAACAGGCATATGGATTCAGGTTTCTAAAATAAATGTAACAACTAATCTACGTAGAGGAGAAACTATAATGACAAAGGAATAGGTTGTATAAGGGGGAGATGACTGGTAGCATTATGTTTGTGAGCTAATGCAGGATGGACAATTGTGTTTGCTGTCCCCTGGGGAAGGTGGTGGACATATTCAATTTTAAGAGAGGAAAAACAAAAGGAAAAAACTAGTTGGGTTGAGTGCGGAGTGTCTAGGGTGGAGGAGGGGGGAAGGGGGGCCAGAGAGCATTGCTCCTTTTACTGCACATTATCAAAGAGCTAAGCTGTTCTATCAGGCGAATGATTGGGATTTATCATGAGAGCCCAGATTATAAATGTTGATGTACTGTTTTTTTTCCAGTTTCTTTTGATTTTATTTTGAAAGGTCACTCAAAGAGGAAAATTACAGCATTCTTGGCAAGTGAGAAAGGGGATTTCATTAAGATTTTTTTAACAAAACATTAGATGCAAAATATTGAGCCAATGACTTAATAACAGTTTACACTGTCAACAGCAGAATGTAACATTTTCTGACTTATCCCCTCAAAGTTATACTCTGTAAGATTTCAGTCAGTGTTCGCTCAAATGTGAAATACCGTGTTACTCAAACAGGACTTACTCACAACAACAGACTGTGTCTCAGAGTATAACTTTTTCACTGCCCATTTCGCATATAGAAAACATCATTCTTTTGAACAATGAACATAGACAGAAACAGACACAGTCGCACGCATACACTGAACATATACACGCAAAGACACACACATATGTGCACACACACATACATACAAACGACACAGAAATTTACAAACATATACGACACATAAAACACATGTAGAAATGCACTGATACAGACACATGACATACATTGACTGTCAAACCCTGCACTGTCAATACATTATCATTGACTATATGTGTAGTAGCAGTAATTTAAAGCACCACTAGACTTCCTAAATTAGCATATTTTCAGGTGTGTGAGGTAGAAACAAATCTGAGCCACATCTAAAACGATGCTGAAACAATACTGCATAACAGATTTCTGCTCCCTACAGTCATTCTTGTGAGTGATACACTTTGGCATGAAGTCAGCGTGGCTCACTGATGCAGAGAGCTCAGTCTGACTTGGAGAAGTATGACAAAGCATTGCCTCATCCTTAAGGAGACATGTATAATTGTCAGTGAATAGAAAATATTAACTCTTCTGTATTTCCTGCTCTTCCTCTGACCTGTGCTGAACCTTTAATCCATGCATGAATCAGCAACCAAAGTACTATGGCCATTTCAGGAACATGACATATGCCGGCTTCACTTTTTAAGACTTTACGCTCCTGCTTTCTCTCTTTGTCTCTCTCTTTTCTAACCCCGGGCTTCTGAGGGCACAGGTGTATGGATAATCCTGGAGTCCCTGCTGAGGGAAACCAGACCTCTCTAATGGTAGGGGGGAATTATTTGCTCTGCATATCTGAGGCTAAGAAGCTCTTCTTCTGGGGAAATGTCAAGCAACTGTAAAAAGTGGCATCATCGCGAGTCTCTCATCTCGCACTCAAATGACACCAGACCTCAGGGACAAAATCATCACTTGAGTTTACACAGATTCCCACAGTTGCAGCCCCTCTCATGCTCCATCCGTTTCAAATACATATGAGAGGTTATGTTTTTAAAAAACTGCTGGTGCTGTGCCGCCCTTCAGCAAAGCACAAAGTATTCAGGATACTCTGTAAGCATCATTCAGCAGAGGAATAATCCTTATGGAGCTCAGGCATAAAGTGTAGAATTGAGGCCAGCTGCCAATCTCCAATAGATTACACCCTAAGCTGATAACAATAACAAAAGTGGGACATACAAGTTTTTCCTTCAGTAAGCCCACCGTTTTTGTAAATTAGCTAATAAGTTGGGGCAGCAGCTTTACTATTTTCAGTGAAGCCAGCGGGCATTAAGACTAAACTTTAAAATAGGGAAACGGCACATTGTGAAATAGGATGTGTGTCCAAAATGGCCGCCTACTTGACCTGTGTTGGAGGAGGAAATAACATGCTGTTCTTTCCTCGGGCTTTCACTGCACCCAGGGGAGCGGGCTGACCCTGCGACTGCAGAGCCGGAGGAGCTGCCCTCATCGCCTGGCCCTCTGGGAAAGACACAACAGGCCGCCCCAGGGAGGTGTTCATCTAGCAGCTGACCACTGAATCAATAAACATCACTAAGCTGTCCAATTCTGCTTTGACACAACACCAAACCTCTTTAAGAAACCCGTTACAGTCCCTACTTCTATATTTCAAAGCAGAGCAGGCGAGGCAGGACACTGAGTTGGCCACTTCCCTAACTTCCCACTCTGGACATGCTAAAGTCATGTCAGCCCTGTAATGGTGTCACTGTCATCCCTCTCAGAAAGTGTGTCAGAATAAGCTACTGTATGTTAAGCTAAATATCAAACATTCTACAGTCTGTTACTTCACCTGTTGGCTCCAGAGCAGGTTACTTACCTGAGCAGGGTTTGGGAAAAGTATTTCAGTGTGTTTGCAATGTCTGTTCCGGAGGGCACAGGGTAAATATTGTGTTGCACACGGTTGTGATACTCTTGCAAGTATCGAATCTTAGAGGCAACTAGACAAAATAAAGAGCAGAGTAACAAGCAAAATCAACACTAGTGAGACTATCACGGAGGTTTTAAATATTCATCTGAGCACAAAAGACATGCATGAGGCTGTGTTTCTGCTGTTGTTTCTTGGCTAATGTCCATGTAAGACATAGAGCCGCACGTTAACACGGACACTCCAATTATCACGTCAAATACAGTTTAAGTTCTCATGGCTTTCTGACCTTTACCAGGTGACCTTTTTCGTATAGCAGCGAGGTCACAGGAAGCCCTGGAGGAGTCAGTGAACTATTGCTTGTGTACAAAAGGTTGCCAGTTCAAGTCCCAAGACAAGCTGGGAAACTGTGGTCAGGGGGTTAACATGAGAGAGGTCACTCATCCTTTACCAGATGATACTTTGCTGGTCCTGCTATATTTGCATCACTCCCTCAGGTCACTAGTTTAGGTATGACTGTGTTATCTGTTGATTTTGCCCGTTCGAATTAGGAGTTCAAATAAGTTGGAGTTGACGATCGCTGACCCATTTTCTGTGACTTTGGGCAGTGGTGTTTAGTTTTCTCCCTGACCTGTAAATGACAAACCCCAAAATAACAATAACAGCTGCGGGCTTTGTCTGGTCAGAGCCTGTGCTGTTATACACACTGTAGCAACTATGCCTCATTCTTCTTAATTTTTAAACATCTCCAGCACAAAATTATTAGATTTTAAAAACATTTTGATGCCTTAGCACCCTAAAAAATAAAGATAGCAGCTGCAAATATGTTGTTTATCAGTAAAAGAGTGATCACATGAGCAGGGTTTTTTTTTCCCTAATATTAGCCTGATTAATTCTTTCATATTTTGACCACTAAACCATACCAGCAACACATGACTCTCAGTCAATTGGGATGCAAGCCTCTAACACCAACTTTAAACCCATATTTTAGTCTATTATTGATCTAAAGCGAGCAACATCTGATTTAAAGTGTGAACAGATCATTCAGTAATGTGGAAGAGAATCTGAGCTGAGAGGCTGCTCTCCACCTGTTCAAAAAGCAATCGGAGGAAAGACGAGCTCGACGTGGCCAATCCACATTATTGATCAATCTGATGCCACCATATTGTTCAAGTAAAGAATCCACCAGGTCGACCTTGAATACAGCATCGCTCTTTTTTTTCTTTTCTTTTTTTTTTGCACGCACCTCATCCAATCACGTCAATCAAAATTAATTAATTAATTAAAAGACATAACATGACGACTGTGCGGTTTAGTCATGAAACTGTTTCTCCCCCCCCCATAACATGCCGAGAAACGCACGCCTATATGACTGAATGCAGAGGCTTCCCGTGTGCTGTGAGCCCTCCAGCCATCCTCTGCAGTGAGAAGGACGTGTTGCAACCTGCCATGGCAACCGCGGTTTCATCACCAAGGACAGCTCCCCTCATACGCTTTCTTTGGTTAAAACAAAAAAAAAAAAAATCCCATTTTCCAGTTTCCAAACCCCCCATGACAAGACAGAAGAAAACCACACATACACACACACACACACAGCTGTACTTACACTGCTCTGCCTTCGTAGACATTTCGCAGACACTTGGTGAAACATAAAAAAAAAACAGACTGTCAATTGTTCTAGTGGTGTTTTTTTTTTCCCTCCCCGGCGTTGTGTTTCCCTCAGTCGTGAAAAAGTGAATATACCCCCCTTGCAGCCCAGGCTCGGCTTGATTGTACCACTCTGCGAGATGGATTTATACGCTGTGGCTTTTTTAGCGCTGGTGCGGTCGTTTTGGCGAGCTTTTAGTGGAATTGAACGAGAAGACACATTTAGTGGGTCGTGTTTTTTTTTTTCATTTTCAGTATTTGATTCTTTCGTGGCGGAGAGGAATGTTGATATCCCCCTGCCACGGCATACCTTTCCAAATGGACTGATCCGGCTTTGACAAATTGTCATTCAAGATTTCCAGCGACCCTATCAGTTCAATTGGGAGTGTTTATAGGAGGGAAATGCCGAGGACCTCGGTGTATTTATCGAGATATTCTTTCCATTTTTGTATCTGTGCTGCATACAAAAGGCTAAACATGCAACAGATGGTTGTCACATATTATTATCATGATCATGACGTGCACAGGAGAATGATTCAGTTTTATTTTAAAAAAAAAATGGAATTTATCCATTTTTATTTGTGATTGATAATATTTACCAATTTTGCTTGAAAGTAATGAAGTAATGTTAATGTCCATATCACCTGCAGGACTTAAAGAGTAAAATTATCAAAAACTTGTTAATGTATTTATATAGTACATTTTAGGTTTAAAATTAATGTAGTCTTTCTTAAATTGAGTTCTGCATCTTTTTCTAGGAGGAAAATGCCACTCAAAGATAAACAGACCTCAGGGTCTGAAGCGGTGACAGACCCTTCCCATAAGAGTTTGTGCCAAGAACTGTTGGAGTGTTTCCATCTCATTTCCAGCTGATTTGGAGCAACATCCTGTCACTGCAGTCAGCACCTGGAATGACCCCTGTGCCTCTTACTTTTTAATATCCCCCCTATTTTGTTTGAGCAAATTTTGATAACAAACTCAAACAAAATATGTGTCTTATATATTAATAACACATATCACAGCAGATATTATATAAAAATCTTTATACAGGAAAACACTGCACATGCATTAACATGCATCAGACCTTAACAAAATTTTTCCTTTCTTTTTGTTACATTTTATACATTGGAAAGATTCAGACACACAATATTTGCACTGGTGTCTCCCCGAATGAAGATTTCTTGCAGGAGTCATGGTTGGGGAGTTTATCTCCGTCGGTACTCTGGGATGTGATGCATGATCCATCCAGCTGGGCCCAAGAGAGTCACCGCAAACACACACAAGGCAAAGACAGATTGCTGTAAGAAAGTTCATAAACAACTTAAACAACTGCATGAGGGAGAATGTTTGATGCACATTTATACTTCTCAAATCTTTCCTATCATTAGATATAAGTTTGAGGGGATCTAACACCTGGGTCCAGAACTGAGGGGTTTCAATCTAAGTGACTCATCCAGTGATACAACAAACATATCCCATTTATATCTACTGACCATGAAATTCCCTGTGTCCCTCTGCACTTTGGTATTCCTGACAAGAGTCGAGTTTTGCAAAAGCCCCTGTGCATGTCCCAGAGGACAGATCAGCAGATTTTTAGTGGCATAAACACTGGCTGCTATGTTGCAGTACCATCATGGTATCCTTTACAGAGGCCAGAGCTTCACGCAGACTTAGGGATAAGAAATGAATAAAACATCTCCCCCCACTCTGCAGGCTGGGGAACACTGTTCGCTTGAATTCCTCACATTAGAAGCAATGCAGTAAAGTCTCACCGGTACTGACTTAGCAAGAATGATTCTGCTGCTCTGTTCAATGCCAATAATCTTTTTTAATTACATTAGCTGTAGTTTTGCATACAGTTAGCACATGTAAAAGCATTACTATAGCCCCTGCTCCTACAGAACATTTTGGTTCAGTCAGACAGCCTGCAGTGTCTGTCCATCTGACCTCAACTACACAACTTATTACAAAGATATGTATTTATTCCTACCACTGGCCCGATCCTTTCCTTTGGTGGCTTGCTGTAGATGGTCGACCTTTGATTTTGCTGAATGGCTCTCTTCAACCTGAACCAGGTCAGCGTGGGTCTCCTAAGGACAGAAATCATCTTTCTGCTAACACAGTCACTTGCCTGAACCGTTCCGAAAAGTGTCTGTGGAAATACTTTGTGTGATACTCTCAGATAGTCACTACTTTCATCTAAATTCCATCACTGTTCCTGGGAGGAGTAGCTTCCACAGTCCAAAGACACTCATGTAAACATACTGATTAAGTTCTCATCAGGATAAGAAATCTGCCCTGGTCTGTGAGACTGCAGCCTAAAATTAAACTGAGTAATTACACTTGTCACAAAGTAGAGATTTTGCATTCTAATGTACTCTTAGTTGCAGTTTAACTGTAAGCTGGAGTTGTACTTAACAGTTTGTTGACAGCTAGACATTGATCTACTATTTATTATTAAAAATATAATTTATGTAAATACAGAAATATTTAATAAAAATATAAAATCTGCAGAAAGAACCTGCAATGTCTGAACTATCGTTCTCGACCTGTGAGAGAAATTATTCCATATAGCCAGCTGAATTGTTCTAGGAAGGAAAAAAAAGTTACAAATTTCAGATAGAAGCTGTTTTAAATTATTGTTTTTTATTTGTTTATGTGAAAAAATAGTTTTTTGTATTCCTCTTACATATATTTATACTTCAAATAAACGTTCAGTTCTCTCTAATTCCCACACTTTGCAATATTAGGTGAAAGCTGCTTAAAATAAACCTAAACTTGATTGCTTAAGCAACTTACTTATTGTTGCGAGAGTGGGCTGATAAGCTTAATCGGCACTTCAGGCCTAACTTTGGTCTTTGGAGTCACATTTAGTTGTTTCTTAGTCAGTGTTATTATACTTATTATTATAATGAGACTTTTGGACTTTTAAATGTGTTAAATTCTAGGATACAATTTATAGCCAAAAGAACGCTAATAAAGACCTTAGATTGTAATTAAGAAAACCTATACCAGTGTTGCCAAGGGGGTTTGCATTAGATGTTTTGTGTCGCCCTCAACAGGAGACCAAAAGAACTTCACTCAGATAAAAAGCACTAAAACTTTTAGCTCTTAAGTCAATTAACTTTCAAAATGATTACCTTTGTAACAGTTATTTGTGTTGTTTTATTTATAAACCTTCTTATGCATTACATTACAAAAATATTTTACCCATTCAATCAGTCCAATGAGTTTACAGATTAAAGTTTTAGTTACATATTCATGTCCTAGATTCGTGGTGTAGCTTACATCATAATAATCTTACATAGATAAACCGCTATGAAAG
>JAQNCA010000007.1:12851544-12861812 GCA_029783725.1 Acanthurus tractus | reverse complement strand
CAGCTATAATGCAGACAGTGCTTAGTCTGACTGTACTTACACAAAGAGAAAAGATATCAAAATGTTACAAAATAACTAGCTTAGAGATGCTTTAAGGGGAATTAAATCAGAATGTGGCACTCTGTTGACTCTAATTAAAATGATTTTGGTTAATAAACTGTCTCTAGAATTGTATTTAATCATACACCACATAATTGCTCACTAGACTGGGAAAAGAACATCCAAATTGTTATTAAACTACAGATGTTTAAATTATTAAAATGGACAAGATGGGCAAAGGCAGAGCTGGCTGTTCCTCCCTTCAAACATCACTGTACATCTGCATTAGATTTGTTGTTGATTGCCAGTCAATGTTTCCTGAGGGCCGAGCGGAGGAAGTCTTTGTTAACCTAAGATACTGTTAAAGATGATAGATAGAAGCCTGAAAGCAGAGTATTTAGATAAGGACTGTCACTGTTATAAAACCCACAACAGAATTTTGAGGACAAATTCCAGGCCTGTAAAGTTGACAACACAGCAACCATTCACAATTCCACTGAAATCAATGTGGCTGAAACAGTGTAAAAGATAAAAGTAGATGTCTCTTTGATCAGCTTTCTTAACATAGACGCCCCTGGCCATTCATTATCTTTGACAGGGTCCAAACAGTCGAAACTCATCATGTTGTGATCCCTTTGAGATGTTAGTCAGTTGCGGGGAAAAAAATAACTACATTCACTCTTTGACTCAAACATCTCTCTAACTGTTCTTTCTTCTCCCTTTCATCTTCCTCCCTCCAGGCATGGCAGGCTGGGCCCGGGGCTCTGAGGACGCTTCAGAGGATCCGTGCCTGACCAGCGACTGAAGATTGAGAGAAATACGGTGTCTGAGCAGAATGACTCAGCAAGAGGGGGGACCCCCACATAGCAAGTGAAGAGAAGTGAGGATGGGTGCCAATGGATCCAGTTATCCACACTCATGCTCCCCACGCATAGGGGGAAATTCACAGGCGCAGCAGACTTTTATAGGTAGGCATATTACCTTTGGTTTAAAGGAGAATGTCATGATCATTTGCATGTATGAGCTCTGAAAGATGATTCTGTATTTTCAGTAGGAAAATGATTGAATATCCCTGTTAGGCGAACAAAAATATGAGTTAACTGTTCTCTTCTAAACTGAAGTGAACTGTTAAAACTGTGCTCAGAACCCATTTTGGCACTATGCGCCCTTGCTCGAAAAAGCAGTTGGGGTCTAGCATGGCCAAACACACACTTTAGATTAGATTAACCTGCTTTCATGACAGCTAAAGGTGCAAGAGGTAAATACTTTTGAGCATGAGAGCACTTGAACCAGGCTGTTGACTCATATAGTGGATGCAAATGCATTAAAAAGCGATGGAGTATTATGAGAGGCAAATACACAAAGTTCTATCTAGCATAGGCAGCTGGCCAAAATCATATTAAGTATTGCTGTCAGAGTTTAAAAGTAATATCTACTAGACAAAGTACCAGCCTTGCAGTCTTGCTCCTCTTAGCTTTGTTTTTACTAAGTGCTTGTGATGTAATTTGATTGTGATAGGCTGCTGGCTATCAGACAGGATGAGAGCTAATCCTGTTTCATAATTTTTGTTCCTGTGACCAGCTACAGGCTGCATGTTAAACTGTTGCATTCTTCTTCTGAATGGTATGACAGCTAGCATCTGAGACCCATTTCTGCGGTTCCAATTTTTGCAGATGTAATTGTCAGAGAACACTGTTGTACCACAGTTATCACATCTCATATCTCATGCTTATACTGTAGGTCACATGGTAGGTTTTTGCATGCCTGTTACTTGTATATACAAGAACTTTCTTGGCATTGCTTGAATTTAAGTAGCTTTAATTAGCATTTTTTGTTGTAGCTGGTTGTTGGAAATCACTGTCTCATCCATGGTAGGCTATGCCAGGAAAACTATTTGATACTCCTTAATTATCAACAAAGTCTCTTTGGTTTATGGTACTTTAAAAATAGCTTTGCATATGTTTTTTGTAGATTTCTTCTTGAAAGTGGAAGTGTTATTAAAGGAGCCAAATTATCTCTGTGGCCCTGTAGACCTCTAAGGGTTTGCTCCAAGCTCTATAACTGCTTGGTTGAGCTGGCCTGTGCCACAGTTGATTCACAGTGTTGTAATGATTACTATTTGGGTCACACTGATTGATGCTGAGAGAAGGGCAGGCAGAGAGGATCTCCTTGGCAGGGTTTCCTTTGACGTACGAGTCCTGTCTCTCAAGCCAAAGATCACTGCTATTTATTGTAATTGATTGGGCCCACATATGCGTATGGACTGAAGTGCAGTGAGAAGTACAAAATAGGACAAAGCCCCCTGTGAGCTAATTTGTTCTTAGTCCATGATGAAACATAATTTTCTTTAAAACAAAATAAAATGAAATTTCTTTTTTTGTTTTTTTTTTCTTTCCTACTGTTGAACTGGATCCAAATGCTCTGGTAGCTGGGTCAGGGTAGTGTGTGCCCAGGCCTGACAGAGCTGGCCACACCACAGGGGTGCTAGAGGCAGATTGTGTTTCTAGCAGTCTGGCCTCAAGAGCAAACTAGTGTTTGGGTAAGGAAATGAATGTGTCCCCAGAAGACACTCAGAATAAATGTTGGAAAAAGTTAAATAGTTATTTATTAATGAAAAGAAGTTTCTTTCTTTATTTCAAGTAAAAGTTTTGTTTGTTTTTTTTTACTATTAAAGCACACACTACTCCTTGTGAAGCTCACCTGCATTGTGTTTTCATTCCAGGAACGTCATCATACTCTCAGCAGGGATATGGCTGGGAGTCTAAGCTATACAGCCTGGAGCACGGCCATGAGAGGCCCACTGACAGGAAGAAGAAGAGCCTCGGCCTGGCGACCCTCAAAAGGAGGTTCATCAAAAGGAGGAAGTCCAGTCGCTCAGCGGATCATGCACGGCAGATGCGGGAGCTTTTGTCAGGGTGGGACGTCCGTGACACAAATGCCCTTGTGGAGGAATACGAGGGCACAGCAGCCCTCAAGGAGCTGAGCTTCCAGGCCAGCCTGGCACGTGCTGAGGCACCCAGCTTACAGCGAGACCTGGCTGCCCTCTACCAGCATAAGTACTGCACAGATGTGGACCTCATCTTCCAAGGTACTTGCTTTCCAGCTCACCGCGCCATCCTGGCTGCCCGCTGCCCATTTTTCAAAACTCTGCTGTCCTCCTCCCCTGGCTATGGGGCAGAAGTTCTAATGGACATTGAAACAGCTGGCATCGATGTGCCCATGTTCTCTGCCCTGCTTCACTACCTGTACACAGGGGAGTTTGGGGTAGGGGGAGCGGAGGATACCAGACTACAGAACGTGGATGTACTGGTGCAACTCAGTGAGGAGTTCGGCACACCCAACTCCCTGGAGGCTGATATGAAGGGCTTGTTTGACTACATGTGTTACTATGATGCTCTGCTCAGCTTCTCCTCAGACTCTGAGATGATAGAGAGTTGTAATGAGCGAGGGGCTGTGGCTGCAGCACCCACAGTGGGCTCAGGAGGCAGCGGTTGCCCTGGGACTCCAGATGAGGACCTTAGGGCTCATAAAGCTATCCTCTCAGCACGGTCTCCTTTCTTTAGGAACCTTTTGCAGAGGCGCATCCGCACAGGAGAGGAAATGACAGAGCGCACATTGCAAACACCCACCCGCATTGTTCTTGATGAGTCTATTATCCCACGGAAATACGTGCAGGTTATTCTCCACTGCATGTACACAGATGTGGTGGAGCTTGGGCTGGTGCTGCGGGGCAGCCCCTCAGCGGGTAGTCTTGGGGAGGTGCAAGCCCTGGTGTCCGGTGGCCGAGGAGCCAGCACACGCACAGAGGAAGCCATGGAGCTTTACCACATCGCTCTGTTCTTGGAGTTTAGTATGCTGGCTCAAGGTAAGTCCAACTTACACACGCATTTACAGTGCACATACTCACATATTAGTAGTAGGTGAAAAGATTTTTTTAAAAAGAGATTTTCTTTGCGCATCTCTTGATTTTAGCCACCTTGATCATACTTATTGTTACTTGTGAGTATGAGTGGGCAATATGACCTTAAATCTTTTTGATGACATATCAGATTGACCTGGAGCCATACATGTGATCATATGTTTCATACATCACTGGGTGTATTTCTTGTCCCATGCATCACTCCAAATACATAAGGCATCTTTTACTGCAGTTAAAGATAACATAAAGATAATGCACTGTTGGACTGCATTTTGTAACTTTTAACATTTTATCGACATTAAAGGTTTTCATATAATTAAAAATTGAATTGCCCAGCTCTACTTTTAAGCATAGTCTGCCTCATAATGTAGATTGGTTTTATTCCTTAATTTGTTCACTGACTTTCATCTGAGTTTGGACAAATTTTTTCAAACTCTCAATTCCATCTGCAATCATGTAGCTTTAATAATCTTTACAATAAATTCCAAAGTTAATTTGTCAGTCCAGACTGTTATAATTATAGTATCTGTCTCTGTGGATTCAATTATATGGGTTGGATTTTGTCATAACCGGCTGGATTTTACAAGTCACAAGACTTAAACCTACTCTAATCTTGCCTTCATGAATTCATAAGACGTGTATCACTCTCACTCTCTCTTTGCTTAAAACTGTATTGTGCATATGTTGGTGTATATTCAGTATGGCTGTGCAGACCCAGGCAAGTGTTAAACAGGTTGGCTGACTGTGATGGGTGTTAAAGCTGCGGCTGTCAGTAACAGATTGATAAAGGCTTGAGGGTTTGTCTGTGTCTCCAGGGGCAGACAGCTTACTGTCTTGATATGTGCAGGACATCTGAGCTTCTGTTAGCAACTCATCACTGATCGTCTTCGTCATCGCTGGTCTATCTTTACTCGGATGACACTGTGTTTTTGACTCTTGCCACTGTTTTAGAATAACCCTCATAACATGCCAAAGGTTATAGTTACAGTTTGACAGCCTATCACTTTGTCATCCTCCAGAGTCCATGTCATCCTTAATCAGAATGACCCTTGCATATGAAATAACTGAAAATAGGGCAGGCAATGTATCACTATTACAGGTGTTGTGATATGAGACCAGATATCATCTTATATTAAATCATGATAAAGCTCAAGTGCTGTTTTTTTCCTGGTTTTAAAGGCTGTATTGTCAAAATTATTGTCACATTTGATTCTTTCCAGATGGCCCACTTAACATTTTGCCAACTTAGTACCAGAAAATACTAAATTTTGTATCTGGCATTGCAATTCAGCATAAAAATAAAGAGATATGATTTTTTGCTTGTATTGCCCAGCCTTACTTAAAGCAGTGCATATAAAATGTACACAAAGTATTGCATTGGTCTGCCTGTTGGCTTGTATTGGTTTTAGCATACAGTTTCACTTTCTCTGGCTGTGTAATGTAACGTGACTTAAACAGTATTATTTTAGTATTATTAAAACACGCTACAGAAGTGTCTGAGATATTCCAAATGCACTCAGTTTAGTTAATATTTAATACTTATAGTATAATAAAGGCCTGTCTGTTGGCCTTTCCTTGCATCAGATTTTTTTTACTGAAATGCCTTAACTGTAAAGTAACTGTGTATACACAAATACTCAGGTGTGTTTTTAGCCTCTGTGTATGCTATACTAACACATAGACAGTGTCCATTAGAAAATATTCTTTGTTCAAATTCACACATCTATACTGATTGAAATTTCCTTCATGATGAAATCTCAATGAGTGCCTTTTTAAACTTAAACATCAAAGCATCATAAAAACCATAAAAAGCATACTGTTCTAGAGAAGCTATACAAAAATCACCTTTTCAGGGACACAGTACACTCCATAATTTAAACATGTCATATAAAAACATGCAGAAGCAAAAGGGCTAGTTGTTTTCAGTCCCTGTACTGACTTATGGGTCAAGTATCAATCACCTCTCTAAGAACTGTGCAGTGATCTGACCAGCTCTGTACACTAACACCATGCACACAGCTGGTCAGACACCACCTCCCACCCTTGAGCTCTAGTGTCGCATTCAGGGTCACTCTGGCAGCTTAAGCCGACAAGCAGGCAAATAGTGTCATCCCCACACACCATCACCTCCTCTTCCTTCCCATCCCCCCTCTCAACAAGCCCCTACTTGAGGGTATTTTTATCCCCTCTCCTCCCTCTCCCACTGTGCTGCACCACTCTAATCAGTTCCCATGAAACCTCAATGTGGAATGTGGTAAGATGGTTGAGGTTGACCCGGTGTCATTTTATCCTAAGTCCCCTCTATTTGTCTGTTTTGCAACTTCCTGTTATTACGCTTTTTTTTGAGATCTCTCACATATGTCCTTTTCAAATTCAATTTTAAAAATCTCACACACTCTAAAGTGTCACACCATCCTGGCGTCTGTGAATCGATTAGAAAATGAGACCATCCCACCACTGGAGACTTCAGTAGCTGCCATGTCTCTTCAGGAGGCAGCAGAGAGGCTTATGTCATGGGTTTAATATGGAGATAGCCTTCTCATCTGTCACGCCGTGTCTCACCCCACGTGTGCTACGCGACCGCTACACTCTGGCTGTGTGAAGTTTTGGCCCATGAAGGTTTTTTTTTTTTTTTCGGGCGGTTGAACCCTCTGTCATTCATTCTTATTAATTCTCAAGATGTGTATCCCTTTATGGCTCCATCTCACTAAAATCGCAACCAATATTAAAAGCCTCATTAATTTTTCAAGTGCACCACAGAGATAATAGCCAGTTGTTGTGGTTTCAGCATGTGCACTGTAGTACCTCCTCAGCCTCTATACTCAGTGGCTGACCAGTGCTTTCACCGCCCTAACCTGCATTTTGAAGTGTTTTGACCAAAGTCCCAACCCTTGAATGATCATCAGACATGATTTACATCCACTGGCTCGTTTACAGGCTGTTGATCTGCAGCTGACGTTTTAAAGTGGCTTTGGAGACTGCATACTCCATAAACATGTGGCTCCAAATAACAACAGCGAGGCAAAATGCATACTTCTACCAAAGTTAGTGTCGTGTAGAGCTGACTGTTGCCGCTTATGCTGTTGTGCCGATAATCTTGCCAGTCAGCTAAGCTGCAGTGAATGTGGTATACCACCCATGGAGAGAAGGCGAGCCGAGTCAATATTAGATATAATGCTGATTCTAATCTCCAGCTCATAATAAATGTGCTGCATTTTAAAAGACTGGCCATTGCTGTTATTTCTAAAGGGCTAGCACAGAGCAGAGCAGCCTTCTTTCCTGTGCCACCGGTCCCAGGTTGGGAATTGTCTTTGTGCACATGTGCCTGTGTGTCTGCTTTTAGGAGAGGGCAAAAATGCAATAGTGAAAGACTGATCTGAGCAAAAGCACTCTCTATGAAGACAGACAGCACATGGTGAGAGGTGAAGTCGGAGGGACGGCACAGATGTGGGGAATCCATTCCTTCTCAAAGTCTGTTTATAGCAGATAAAAAAAAGCAAAGTGCCTCAGTCCACATTTCAACTTCGTCTGACTTCATAACCATGAAGGATTTACATCCGTTATTTAAAACACTGCGGGTGTCTGCTTTGCATTTCTCTAATTTGCTTTCACATCTAAAAACACCCCAAAGGAAAGGTGCACCAAATTGTGCACATCCATGCGTGTAAGTGTATTTGCATGTGTTTTCTTTATGTATACACTCACCTGTGTGTATCTGTTCATCTTGAAAATTTTTGTTTGTGGTAAGATATGAAGCCCTTGTTTTAAATTGTTAAGCATCACTGGAGCCATCATTCTGAAGTTTGTTGTCTAGTTTTCCAGAGTTGATGTTCAAATTGGTTTGGAGGCGGAAAGGGAGCTTAGATCTTCGAGTTTAAGATAAGAGTTTCCCAGAGGAGTGTCGCTGCTGGCCCAGCTAGGAGCTGATGGACAGGACAGCCTGGAATGAGGAAGTTGGCAGGCTTGCATTTCAGCTCAGAGCAGCTCTAACTGGACGTCAGTCAGTCTGGCTTTATCTCCACGGATGTGCATTTTGTATTAGACGTTATCGATCAGAGGAGGCTCAGAATAAGAGCCAGTGGCACTCTGGTATGTTGGGATTTGGCACAGATAACTCCACCTAGCAAATCATATGTTGATCTGAGTGGATGGTAGGGGGCTTAATTCTGCCAAGGTAGATTCCTCTTAAAGTGTTAGTGTGAGTGCTAGTGTTGGCTGAATTTTCAAAATATAGCTCTTTTTTAAAAAATAGCAAGAGCAGCAGGTACATAATTCCCCAAGCCGTCTGTAGATTTTTGATGCATATTTGAATTATGCGCACAAGTGTTTACACATTTGAAAAGTGTGTGTGCTTATGTACCGGCAGCACATTTCCTCAGGCTGCTGTGTTTACTCATCATGGTTAAGAGGAGGCAGCTTGAGACTGAAACACATCAAGGTATCAAAGGCATTTCTGTGGGTTGGTGTGTTACAGAGTTAAACCACTGCCTGCTGTTCTGGTATGTGCTCTGATTTAGGAAACACAGCAAGGAGGATGTGGGGGCTGTTGGGGGGAGACTTTGTGGGTCAGTGAATACTAGTCAAAACTACTGATAGTCTAGCTGTGGCTGCAGAATTACCTCTTTTATTCTAATATCTGTTTTTTTTATTTTATTCAATTGCATTTCTTTTCCTTTTGCTTTTCTAAGTATTATATTTTGCAGCTTTAATATCTGTTCTTGTTTTTGAAATATGATAGATAATTGCCCTTCAACTTGATTGATTATAAAGAAGTATATTGCTTCTCATGTCTCATGTCTCTCTTTTCTTTCCCAGGCTGTGAGGACATTGTTGTGGAGAGCCTGTCTTTGGACTCTCTCGTCCCCATCCTGAAGTGGAGCTCCCAGCCGTATGGCTCCAAGTGGGTCCACAGGCAGGCCATGCACTTCCTCTGTGAGGAGTTCAGTCAGGTTGTCACTTCAGATGTTCTCTACGAGCTCAGCAAGGAGCATCTTCTTAGTGCGATTCAGTCTGACTACCTACAGGTAAGGATGGAGTATCACCTTTGCATCTGTTGTCACTCTCTATAACATCACGCAATGTGGAAAATGCATTTTTAGGCAGAAAGTTTTAAAAATACGTTTTGACCTTTTTAACATGACACACACAGAAACCTGTCTGATTTTTGTCTGTGTCAATTACACGGTAGACATATGCACACATGCACACACTGACATCACCGGGGGTCTCCACTGTTGAGTAACAATGTTCCCTGGAGGGAAATGCCTTCTAACCGAGAACCTAATCAAAGCTGAGCTGTCGTTTGCACTGCCAAGCTACTCTGGCATCAGACCAGATGGTTGAGGTGAAGTGTTTTGATCGAAGTACACAAACAAACCAACCAAGCCTGAGCCTTGCTGGGACACCGCTGGAACATATTGCATTTTCATCTCATCCTCATTTAACAGCTTTCTCATTTGTTCTACACAGTGTCTAACCTTGTCCTAATAAAACTTCTGTATGTTCTGTCTGCCTGTCCTTCTCTCTATCTTTATCTTTCCCTATATCTTGGTCTCATTTACAGGCGAGTGAACAGGACATTCTCAAGTATGTGGTTAAGTGGGGCGAGCAGCAGCTTATTAAGAGGATGGCAGACAGGGGTAAGATAATACAGGCTGTAATTACCCTCTGAGCAGCCCCCCAAATGGCTCTGAGGAAATTACCCACTTACCAGAGCCTCAAAAATACCCCTTAAAAGCATTACAAAAAAAAAGCCAAACTTTGCCCAAGTCAGCGGGAAAAGGCCTCTTAGTTATTGGGCATGTCATTGTGAGCTTTGACCTAGTAAGCAATTGTCTAATGTAGGGTGTATGGTCAAGATTATTAGTCATCATGTTGTAAGAGCTAGCGTTCTCCAGGCATTGCAGTATTTATCTATAATTAGTTGAACTAAATTACCCAAATTGCCCAGCATGCTGACTTAAAAGCATTTTAAAGAATAGTCATGGTTTTGTGCATTATATCAAAATTCTGCTGTTGGCTGCTGTTGTCCTTGTTTACTCAGAGCCCAACCTGTTGAGTGGCACAGCCCACAGCGTTAACAAGAGGGGAGTAAAAAGAAGAGACTTGGATGTAGAGGAGCTAAAGGAGATCCTGTCTCCCCTCCTGCCCTTCATCAGGACTGAGCACATCTTACCTCCCAACAGTGACGTCCTGGCTGACGCGGTCAGTGCTCCTTTTCTGCATTTTCTCAGCTGCTCTGTGTGTGTGTGTGTGTGTGTGTGTGTGTGTGTGTGTGTGTGTGTGTGTGTGTGTGTGTGTGTGTGTGTGT
>JAQNCA010000007.1:12803300-12821177 GCA_029783725.1 Acanthurus tractus | reverse complement strand
CAATCCCCCACAGACTGCCTCCGAGAAAAGCCAAACAGGTTTTTTGCAGTTATTGTGACACTGCATTACTGAACTGTAAAAGGGAAGTGCCTAACTGTATTAGTGGCAAGGTAGCGTTTGGTGAAGTCTGATACACAAATTTAAACTGCTGACCAACGACTTGTGCTGATGTCGGAGTGAACAAAGAGAACAAGAAGTCCAAATTGGAGGAAGCAGTTATAGGTGTTAACATGTAAATAACCAAGGTTTTAGCACCACTTTTCTCAGAGGTCATGCAAATTTACTCTCAGTTGCCATTCATTAGGAACACTTATCTAAAACATATGCAGTCCAATACAATATTCCTGCAATAAATCCTGCCCTCAAGAATGTTCAGTTTCAACAAAAACAAATCGAATGTTGTATAAGACTGCTTCAGCTACTTGTGCCGAAATAACTGTGTGTCCGAGCTTTTCCTCTTTGTATGAAGTCAGTACAAGCAGCGTGTCTTGGATTTACGTTAAGTAAAGACATTAGTGCCTCTGTTCTTCTCACAGTCTTTAATATTCAATAAAAGCAGAAGTTGTCCTAAAAAAAAAAAGGAACTGTTAGTTCTATGAACGTTGCCCTCTAGCTTACTCATCGTGTTAAAATCATTATAAAGAAAGAGTCGTGATAATGGCAGGTTGTCTGTCCTTTCTCTTCACCTCCAGAGGGGACACATGGATAACATATGACGCCACTGTCACCCCTCGCTTGAATGATGTTACACGATGCTTCCGAGCAGATGTTTAATTCTAGCCGGTAGAACGTTGGGCCGATATCATAATTTCTCTGCTGCCTTTCAAGTGACAAAAACCCCTCTCCATTTCCTCCCCGCCTGAATCCAGTACAAACTCGGCTCTTTGTGTTTCTCACGGAAGGACCAAAACTTGCCTTTGAGTCAGTGCAGCAACACTTTTCCTCTGCTGCTGCTGAACCCATAAACAAATCAGTGGGCAATGTCTTCTGGCCGGAGGCAGAGAAATGTAATGACGACAGGAACACATTCCCTGCCCACGCACGCTGTAAACACACCTGTGACTCATCCGCATGTCCTTTACCCCCATACATGGCAAGGACATACACCTTCAAAGTATTGCTTCACCCAGCATCCATGACTCTGTGAGGGGTTGCAGTGTGGTGTCAGAGCAGCCGATCAGAGGCGTTTCAGCGTGTCGGCAGTGTCATGAGTTTCTTAAAATAGAACCACAAGAAGACGTCTTTTTATCCAAACAGACATGATGGCTGTTACGTAACAAAGATTATAAGCTGCATCACTCACTTACTGTGTACGAGGTTTGAAGAGGAAGATGGCTCACTGGCTGCATTTATAGAAAGCCTCTTTTTCTTTCTTTCCCTTTTTTTTTTTACCACTCTGTCTCCATTAATGCAATTGGTGCTTTCTGCTCACACTTAGGCCTGCATACCAAACCCTCCCTGATAATTGTGACTGGCTTAGACACAAGCATTGAGTGTAAGACATAATAATCCTTCACTGCACCACTGTGATTGTAGAAAAATAACACGTGACTGGGGATAAAAGTACTGTCTGACAGGAAAAAAAAAGAGTGACTAAGAGAACTGGGCTAAGGTCAGAGTAAAAGAGAGGATAGTGTGAGAGTGTGGAAAGTGTACCTTGCTTTCTTAGGCACGGCCACTTCCTCCTCCTTATCAGCGGAGACCATGGAGTCCTGGAGCAGCTGCCAAGGCAACCCATACTAAAAGGCCATAGAGAGGCTGCTATGCTTCACAGTCTGCATGACTCAGAATAGTACTCAATAGGAGGAAGCACTTGAGGTACACTTGTGCTTTCTCTGGAAAACCTTATTTTAACACTTGAGTGGTCACTCGATGTTAAATGGCCCCAGTCACAGTACACTTAGCTGTCCTGCTCTGAATGTTTAAATTGATATAAACTTAAGTATAAAAATAAGCTCATCTTAATGTTATGTTTGATAGACAATATCCAGACAAAGGCTCAAACGAGCAAAAGAAGAATTACTGTCACCTATTCATAGTTGTGCTTATTTGAACTTTGGCGCTGCTCTGTTGTTCGACTGGGTTTTGTGTTTCCTATGTGAGTCAGAGCAAGGTAACTGTTTATGTTACTTAGTGGAATCTACGGGTTCCTGTGTGTGCGGAGTTTTGATATCTTGCACTGTTTTTACAGACAAAAACCGTCGTCAAGTCAACTCTTCAGTTAAAACAAAAGCCTTTTTCGATGTTTTAAGCCTAGCCCTGTCCAGCTCACGATAAAAGAATTCCTCCGAATACAAGCGAATTCCTTGGGATCAAACTGAATCCTTTCTGAGTGTATTTGTAATTTAATCAGAGTGTCTTGAGGCCCCTGTGCTAGCATTAATCCACGCCTCTGCACAGAGTAATAGAAAAATTGTCTGTTTTTTTGCAAGTGATCAATATTTAATTATAGTTGCAGAATGAGAAAGACAAACAGTCAGACGCTTCAAGTCTCAAACACTCGTCTAAGTCCGCTGAGCTGAGCAGTAAATCAGGATCACTCCAACTAGTGTATAAGATTTCTGTCCTTTCAGGTATGATAATCCTTTGTCACAATCAGCAAATGAAGGAATATTTAATCAAAGGAGAAAAGGATTTAAGTTGTGTGAGAAAGCAATCTAATTTTTCTTTTCAAAATAAATAACACATAATTGTAATTGCAGTTAAGCCTCTTAGAGAGTGATATTGAGAATGGTATTACTCCCCAGGCATAGCCCTGTTTGGAGTTCAATTCAAAATATTGAAAATCCTGCCGCTCTGCCTCAGGGGAGGGGGCTACGCAGAGCGAGCTGTGGAGAGGATGCTGGTGTTTCTAGGAAACAAGCTCTAAATAGCAACAGGAGAGTTCAACCTTCCACCTTAACAGCTCCGCACTTATGAAGCTCCATGTAACTTTGCTCTCTGTTGTTGCCTCAACTCAGGACGGGATATGATCTGAAACTCAGGTGTCGAAACAGGCCTGTAGAAGAATTTCAGTCCCTGCCTTTGAGATTTTTTATTTGCTTGCTTAAAATACGATGTCACAGAGCAGACAGAAGAGGAAATGCAACGGATGTCCCGATGAGATAAACCAAGGAGAGAAACAAAAAAGCAGTGTAACTGGATAATGACATTTAAAAAGTATCTTGTCGTGGAGTCCCATAAACGTCGTCCTCGGCTCCGCTGGGTCTGCTACGAGCATGCACTGTTTAGACAGAGCCAGAGATTGATCCTCCCCAACCTCCCCTACCCCCCACCCCCCCGCACCCCCCACCCCCTCAGCCCTAAAGCATCAACCAGAGCCAAGCATGCATGCTATTACAAACTTGGCCACACTCTCTTATCCACCATTCCCTTGTGTCTTTATTATAAATCCTTAAGTTAGAGCTTGAGATGTTTTCCATTTGACAGTGTTTGGGTCCTGATGGTTTTTTGTTTGACAAAATGTAACACAGTCAGTCTTTGGGAACTCAGTGATGTAATGTGGATATTTTCCTCAACAGTCTTTCTTTTTTTTCTCTCTCTTAAAGACATTATGCTGCTATTCCTGTTCTAGTGAAATAGCAGCAGTATGACGAGCAGGGTTGTAGCCAGGGCTCTGTGGAGAAGACTGATGGGTAACCCTCCAGGCTTCCCGCTCCCAAAAGTGACTGGTTGCAGAGCACTGGAACAGGTCCAGCTTCACAGAGAAAGGTTATAGAGCACAGAACAAGTATCTCCCTGTGAGAGAGACAGAAAGAATAGGAGCATTCTCTGTTTGTCTGTCATGTAACTGCAGAAAAAAAAAATAGGAACCTTCTGACCCATGCTAAATCTGTTTTGGCTCGCTATGAAAATGCAGATTTAGTCCCTTTTTTTGAAGTAAAACTAAAAGTGTTACTATTAGGAAATTAGTTTTGGTCAAAACACATGTTTAGTTGCTGCTGAGCATGTGCTTTGACCATGATGTACAAAACTGATGTGAAGCTATTCATTAGCTGGGGGACACATTAGCAAGCAGAAACATGATTAGATCTTGTTATTACGTCTTGGTTCTTCTTTTCATGGCTGTGGTCATCAGTTCTCTCCAAATTGATTACATTGTGCTCTCCAAAGGCACTGACGAGTTATTAAAACATGGCATTGTTTTTGCAGTGTAATCAGACAATCTAACAGGATGTAAACTAGCCACAGTCGAGCCAGATTATGTAAAGCCATTTTTTTACAGGTCAAAGCGACAGAGATTTTACCTGAAATGTCAGTGATAATCTGTCATTTCTCAGAAAACTCTGCGGGCAGACCTTTGGCAACTGTGACAGGTCAAAGTTGAACCTAAAAAAAAAACTTGAAACCTTAAGGATCAGCTGACGACTAGTGTTTATTGTCTTGTTAAAATGTGGCTACATTCTTCAATCTCACCAATTAACTAGATGAGTACAATTTAGCAGTAAAAAAGTGCTACGTATTATCAAGCTAACAAAAAAACACACAACAGACAACAAACTAAACAAACTAAGAAGTGAGTCTTTGGGCCTTTTGTGTAAAAAATAACCTTATCTATCAATTCACTATCAGCATGAGTGTTGAATATTTTTCTGTCAGTCTATCAACTAATTGTTTGAGTCTCAGCATTATGACCAATAGGGGTGATATGTCTCCCTAGTCAGTTCACCATCATACAGCTCGCAGTAGCAGTAGCAGGATTCATAAACAGGATTCATAAACTGTATGTGCTTTTTATCACCTCCCACAACAGCAGCTGTGTTGGATTTTTCCTGGAACCTGCTCTACGGCTTAATGTCACTTGAGAAGTTTCTCTGCTAACTTTTGGGCTTTAAAAAAGCTATTTACCTCGTGCATCAGCTTTCATTGTGGGTTTTTTCCAAAACTTATTGTGTGTTTTTGCTCAGTCTGGCTGCTGTGGGAGCTGTAGATATCTGTGGGGCCCAGTGTACACCCAGAGTTAAACACTCAGCACTGGAGTAAATGTTGGCAAATTAGATTCTCCTGACCTCAGCACTGGCGGGAGCAGAGAGCCATGCCGCTGCTGAGGCCCGCAGCACACAAAGGCCGGCGTGTTTCTATTGTGTTTTTGTCATTAGCAATTTGCCAGCTCTTGCTTTGGCCCCCTCACTGATTTCCTGTGGTGATATCTCCAACCAGCTGCCTTATCACCCCCACATACCTACTGTGAAGGGGAAATTACAGAAAAACCGTTAATATAGAGGCGTCCTTAGCCCTGATATGATGAAGTATGACGGAGCTGCAGGATGTTTGTTATTTTCAGTCTTATCGAAACTGACCGAGCTGCCACTACAGGATGTGATGTAAAAAAATAAGATGTAAACAAACATGATGTGATGTAAAACACGGTGGAGATGGATGAGAAAGAGGCTGAATGTTTGTCCTGGCCTCCACAGTGTTTAATTAAGATATGACTGGGTTTATTCTGTGTAATTGCAGCTTTTTTGTTTGCTGTTTGCCTTCCAGCGAGCCATCTATCACGCCTGTCAGTCAGGTGGTGTGTCTGATGACTCTGTGATGTCCAGCTGGTTTGACTTGTCTGTGGTTCCTCATGAGATTGAAGGTCTTCCTGTATTTCAGGATTTTCCTGTGCATGCATGTATGAGTGTGTGTGTGTGTGTGTGTGTGTGTCTGTTGTTGTGGTGGAGCAGAAGGGCCTGGCAGCGTTCTGCTTTATTTATTTGGTCGGGAGTCATTTGTCCTCCTGGGCCTTAAATGGCCTCCACTGTGTTTGTTGTCTAAACCGTCAGAAGGACAAAATATAAATATAAATAAACAAATACATGGCCAAATCAAGTCAAATAAGATATGTCTGCATATGCAAGAGATTCATCCGCTGTGCATGTTAGAACAGGTCTTAAGCATTTTTTGCTCAGACTACAGTTGGATGTGCTGCCCTTCATTTTTTCTTAAGTAGGCTATGGATGATAACAGAATGAATAGCTTCAAGTGCTGCTATTTTAGGGGAAAAAAGACATAAAAGTCAGTTTCCAGTAAAACTCTTCACCAAAGAGCAAAACTCACAAAAAAAATCTGTTTTTAAAAAATGACTCTTTCAAACCTCAGCAGTAGCAGATTGTACCACATAAGAAACTTCAGCCTTTACACGTGGATCATAGAAAATATTGGGGTCTTCCTTTTTCTGTGTCCACAAATGTAGCATGTTGTGTGAGTTATTGAATTGGACTCAGTGTCGTTCAAAGGTATAAATTGAACCTGAAATTATAGATTGACATGACTGATTTTGATGCTTGAAGTATATTATCAGAATCAAATTTTTTAAAGTTGTAGACAAGAAAGAATTTGAGACCTTCGGCTCTGTGAAGTGTTAATAGACAAATTTAAACCACTCATTCACTTTTGTCTATTTTTAACCAGTCAATGATAAAAAAAAATCGGTGGGTTTGTTTATAATGAGTGTAATCATTGCTGCATCACCAGCATATTTCTCTCACTTTCTGGAAGTCCACACCAGTGAAATGCCTGAAATATATTTTACATCATTGTTTCTGTTTAACTGAAACTCTTCAGGAGCTTTTTTTAGTTCTATTTTTTTAGTTCAATTCTCTCCATGTTCAATCTTTCTTTTTTTTTAACTAGATGAGAGGATTTGCTCTCCTCCATTCATGGTCCTGAACACAGACTGCAGCCCAGATGTGTTGGAGCAGATCAGGAGGCAAGGACTCACATTCCCCTTCAGTAAGTATCAGTTAGCTCAGTCATCCTCAATACTGACGACTTCAATCTATACTCCTCATACATTATTTAGACCTAACGTTGTACTGTTAACCACTAATTGCACTTTGACCATAACACAGAAATGTGAGACACGGAGTGAATTTGCACTACAGAAAGTGTCAGAAAAGGACTTAGTACGAGGTGTTTTGCTCCTCTGCTGAAATTTCATTACTGCTTGTCAGTTTTGGACCAAGTTAAATTGCCTTGTTAAAATCCTGTTTTCCCTCACCCTTGTCTCCTCTTCAGTTTGCAAAACACGAGTGGCTCATGGAACCAACTCCCACGAGGTAGGAAGGCCACAAGGCTCAGAGGTCATTCACACCCTCCAGTTTGCTTAACACAAACACTTGTCATGTCACAGGATTGTCATTTCATGCAGCAAAATGAGATATGGTGCTGTACCTAGTTTATCTTCATGTGTCAGCTGAAATCGATACTGCTTTCAGGCTGGACAAATAGTCGTCATCTCTCCACACTCAGTGCATTGAACAAAGTCAGGCCATAACTAGTTTCTGAAAAGTGACTGTTGGTTTGGTTGATAAATTGTTTTCCTGTCAACGTTTAGGCGTGTCATTTCACTGTGTCTCCTACATTCCACAGATGGCTATTATCTTCAGTGAAGAGGACCTGAATGACGTGAAGCCTCCTTGTGTGATCCAGAGCTTCATTAACCACAATGCAGTGCTCTACAAGGTGTTCGTGGTTGGAGACTCCTACACTGTGGTGGAGAGACCTTCATTGAAGAACTTTCCTGCTGGACCTGCAGGTGAGGGGACATGCACAGGGAGAGAGAGAGAGAGAGAGAGAGACAGGTTTGTCTAGCTGTTAGCAGCTTGCCAGACAGACAAGTCTGAGGGCTGCTAACAGCCAAACCAGCCAGACTGTGCGAGTTACACAGCATCTCCAAATTAGCCTATAAAAGACCTCATAAAATGGCTTTATAGTCCCTGTGATTGGACCTGTTCACCCTTTTAAGGGATGCAGCAGAGGGCACTTGAGTTTGGCCCTGTTGGTACACGCTGTGGAAATTAAACAAGAAGAGCAGAGCATTTCTTCATAAACATGTCAAAAGCTTCACTCACAATGCAGCCTTGCAGCCAGGGTTGTCCCCGGACACATGTGACTCCAGTATTTGCATGCGATAAAGTAGAGGTTCTCATGCAAACCAGGTTTCACCATCGGTGCGGTAATCTGCTTTGTGTAACAGAGAGAACAGTTGCTTTCAGCCTGGAATGCTGAGTGGTGCAGCAGAAAAGCACAGCCCTTGTCAAACACACAAAGCAACATACCACAGTGTTACATCTGCACAGCATTTAGATCAGGGTGCTCTGCAGCCCATTGTGTTTTTGGATCCAGTAAAGTGGAGAGGATAGGCTGGATGAAAGAGGGGTAAGGGGTTAGTGTTTGGAAAGAACTTAAAAATAACCGTGTGAGAGATGGTCTGTCCCTCCGAGCCTTCCTTCCCATGCTGCTGTGGAGTGTAACTGGTATTTGCTCCAGTCTGAGAACAAACGCCCATCAGCGAAACACTTCATTACCACGACCCTCTGCATGCCAAGGGGGCAAATTTATTTGGACAAGTGATGGAATTTACCTTTTACCTCCCTCTAACACACTAGCATGTTAATCACTACAATGAAAACAAAGAAAAGGAAGGCAGTAAATTTACCAATTCATCACGTCACATTTATCACTGCTTCAAAGAAAATCCCTCACTGCACGCAAACAACTTACATGCTGTTTTGTTCTGAAGTGGAAACTCAGCATGACATGGCTGTAACCGTGAGAGTACATGTTAAAAGACATTGGTTCAGGTTTAGTTTTCTGTTTCTTTGCAACAGGTGTTGAAACCAGCAAGTAAAGACACAAGTCCAATGAATCTCCGGTTACCTTATTGCACTGACACAGTTGAGCTTTGCTGCCACCTAGTGCTTAAGATGAGAAGTGTCTGTATATGACTGCACTTCTAAAGCATGTCGAGTATAGTCAAAGTTCTATAAATCAACCTCACCTTTTTTTCTTCTGTTTCCTTTTCAGACAGGAAAGCAATTTTCTTCAACAGCCACAATGTTTCCAAACCTGAGTCATCCTCAGACTTGACCACAGTACGTCCAAAATGTCACTGACCAATATCCCATGTGACGTTCACAGTACACATGACTTTGTTTGCTAACTTATTTCGATGTTTCATGTTTACTTCAGAGAGAGAATGTAGAGGGAGTGTCTCAGCCACCCAATGATGATGTCATCAGAAAGCTGTCCAGGTCATTGCGACAGGCACTGGGTGTGTCCCTGTTTGGCATCGATGTGATCATCAACAACCAAACAGGACAACATGCCGTCATTGACATCAATGCATTCCCTGGTAGGCGCAGCCTCTCATCCACAGTGGGGATTTTTTTTTATTATTTAGTCATCTCATTGGTTTAATGTGCACACTAAGCAGATGATAAATATCTCAGGTCTCTTTCTGTGGTGCCCTGGTTCTCAGGTGTCACTGTTTTTGCTAATCTTTGTATAAAAGATGAGAGACGAAGTGGTGTCAATTTTTTTGTTTAGCAAGTTAGCCAGTCCAAAACATGCAATCAGCACGTTAACACAAACTAAAAATGTTCTAACACTTACCACATTTTACAATTAAATCAACTTTAAAAGGAGGAACATTAAAGGATGCAAAAGCAACGGAATATTCCAATATAAGGAGCACTGCATACAAATCTTTCATAAATGTTTAAACTGCATTTACAATAATAATCAATCAGAATTTTAGCATTTTGTCAACAATACAGCAATGATTTGTTTGCCATTGTACAAGGACGTGCTACCCCTGATCTTTTCTGTTGTTTTTGTTAGCTACCAGTGCTCTCTGCCTGATGTAAGCTCAGTATAATTACTTTTGTCATTATACCAGGGGACAAATTTTTTGCTTGCTCAACTTTTCATTTAAAACAACAGTTATTAAGGTCATTTCCCTGTTTGACTTCTTGCGTAGTTTCATATGAACAACTGTTTGGGGAAGTTAAATGCAGTGTTATCCAGAATTTCACCATAAACAAAAAGGATTAGAAAGTAATATGTGCAACAGACCTTTTTGTTTTTCTCTAATTTCTTCTAAATGTTTAAAGGGGCCCCAAAGCGCTTTTCTCACTAAATTTGCAACAAGATTGCAAAAAGAATGTCTGACAATTTAACTGACGGACAATGTTTGAAGTCAGGCTTTTTTCTGCAATGAATAAAGCATCTGCAGCTCATTCTGATTATCAGAGTAGTAAATGTATTTACTTTTTACAAAGAAAGCTACATCAAATGGAAACAGAAATATCACTGAAGTAGTTCCTGAAACTCTTGTAAACATTTGGATTATAATCAGAAGCTGAATTAGCTGAACTGACTGAATGTGTCTCCCTGTGATTTTAGGTTATGAGGGCGTCCCTGAGTTCTTCAGTGACCTTCTGAACCACATCACCAGCGTGCTTCAGAGCAGCAACCCAGACTTTGCCCCCGCCAGCGAGCAGCCCAAAGGCCTGCCGGTGACCACCACGGTACCCAACACCACCCCACCGGCCCCCGGCTGCTGCAGCATGCTGGGAAAAGAGGCCAGCGGCAGCCCCTGGATCGTAGAGGGCGACGGAGGGCTGAAGAGCCCGCGTCAGAGACTGGGCTGCAACTCGGCCATGTCCCCCAACTTCCAGCAGCACTGTGTCTCTACGATAGCTACCAAGGCTTCCTCCCAGTGACTGATCCCCTGCCCCCACTCCGTTTGATCCCTGACAAAAAAAAAAAAAAACGGATGACAATGGTGACAATAATAATGAATAATAATCATAATAATTATGATGTTAATGATGATAATATATCTAATCAAAAAAACAACCTTTTCCTATATAGTTATTGAAAATGATGGTGATTGGGTGTAAGCTTTTTTCTCTCTGCCTTTTTGTATTTTTCGTTTTGTCTAATGAGACTTAACAGTACTGTAATGTGAACTTTTGGGAACTTTTGCCTAATAGCTGATTTTATTTTTCTCTCTTGTGTGAGTTATCTGTAATGAAAGTGTATTGGGAATGGCCGAATCAGGACTGGAGAAAGATGTGCCACTAGAAGTGCAATGAATGATCTGTTGTATCACACACACACACACACACACACACACACACACACACACACACAAACAAACACACATACGTGCAAACTAACACACACAGGTACATTTAGCTTGTGCCTGTCGCATGTGTTTGTATTCTGGTCAATACCACTGTCTCCTCTGCAGAACGTGAGGAGAAGAGAAGGTGGCTGGACATTTCCACACTACTCCACAGATCCTGGGCTGCTATGTGACTGTGGCCAACCGACAGCAGAGTACATAATGAGTGTGAACATGAATGACAAAGATTGTTTTGGGTTTTGTTAGTTTGACCTCACATGTGGACAGTTTACTTTGTCCGAGTGCCATCAAATTTACTTAAAGAGTAGAAGGGACGCAGGCAGACATTTGTTCAGAGGTTAAAAAGAGGAGAGTACTCTTAAATTTCCACAAACATGTGACCAAGTTTTTTTTGTTTGTATGTTTGTTTTTTAATGAGTGTTGTTGCACCAATATGTACAGGTGTTAAGAGTGTTGTACTGTATGTCAGTGGGCCGGATGGTAGGTGTTCGACAAACAAGCCGCATCCTTGTTTGAGCCCCAGTTTGAGTCGCTCCAGTGCAGGAAAAAACGAGGATCACATTCCTTTTTGTGTTTGTGGATGTTTCCAGAGAATTCCATTATAATTTGTTCTCAGAATTCCAGAGTGGGATCGTGTGAGGTTTTCTCGCAACTTTATGGGTTTGTAATCTCCTCAAACAGACTCTCCACGTCTTTAGTGCTTGTACCTGTAATGTGAGCAAGCTGTTCTCCTGAGGCCGACTTGACCTATCACCAGGCTCTGGGCTGCTGTGTAGCTTGTCACTTTTCATTGAATTGTTAATCAGAATATCAATTATCCCACTAAATTGAGGCTAAAATCTATGTTAGAATACCCACGATTGGGTATTGGTTATTTCAGTACCATTTAATGACGTTCGTTCAACTTTATTAACTTAGTCATTTGATTTAATTTCATTTTTAAAAGCACTTTGTATCAAATTCAGTGACAGAAACCCTTCAAGCCTAAATTCTCCAACCTGTCTTCTGTTCCAGCTGCTGTATTTGTGTCACATGTTAGAATCATTCAGAGGGGAGGTGGGAGAGACGGTCCAGCTCTTGTTCCAAGTGTTCACTGTGAGATTTTTTTACTCCAATTTTGTTAATATCTTTGTCCTGATATCTACTAAGAGCAACTTTATTTTATTGAGATTTTATGGGGGGGAAATGTTTTATATAAATGGAATGAAAGGACGGGATGTTTTCGAACAAACAGTGGATATTTACTAGAGGTTTTAGTAAAAGCTGGGTCTGGTTGTACAGGTGGGACAGATGAGCTTGTGGTTGATGCTGTTGTTTCCCTCTAGCATCTAGTGGGAAGGAGTGCCAACCTGCAGCGCATACAGATTATTACATTCCTCTGAGCCTGCTTCTTCTCCCTCTCTTGTCCCCCCCGAGAGTTCCTCCTCGCTGTTTTAGTCCCTCCATCAGTATCCGAGGGAACCGACTGTCCTCTTGCTTGCCCCGTGATCGTAAATAATAGTGTCAGCGCTGTCATTTCACCAGCAACTCCCTGGGTCAAAAGATTATCAGTGACATTCTGGAAATTTCCTTTTGCGCATCACATTTTGGGAATATTTCCACAACACTTTTACTATCCTGTTTTAATCTATTCTAAAAATCAAAATATAAAGGTATTGCAGCAGGTTCAGGGGAATCTTTCACAATTTTTACTTCCTTGATTCCTCATCTAGAAATAAGGGCAAAGTAAAGGGGGTATCCCTGATTTAGCCTGATATCTGTGTACACCACTATATTGTGTGTCCTATAATGTGTTCCTTACTGTGCTTCTAAATGGGAAATAAATGGTTAATCCCACTCTTGGTCATTTCTGCAACCCAGACAGTGTCATCACGCTCCCAGCTTCCACCTGAATGTTTACCTCTTGGGTGTCTTGTACAGTACGTGTATATATGCCTAGGCTTACATCCGTACAGTATGTTGTTTTGTATCAGTTCTGTAATTGAGAGGAATCTGCAATTTTGTGACCTTTTTTTAATTAAATGGCCAAAACAACAGGGCATAATAAACATGTGAAACCTTATCCGGCTGTGTTTTCCTAACTGATCATTTGATTGGAAATTCTGTCTTGTCCAGTGTTTCATATATATTATCCATTCAAATAGAGTAACCTTACTGCCCTTTATAATTTAATAGACAATAATAACTTCTTATATCTGCTCAATCTATTCAGTTGATCTCTTATGCCCAATAATGACAATCTGCATGTTTGGTACAGCGGCTTCCTTCATGTATTTATAAATTCTGTATTACTGAAACCATAAGATAGCACCAAATACTTTAATATCTTTCTACAAAAATTCTGTCATGACTTTTATCAAGTGCAAACAGAGAAGACTGCAAAACAACCGTGCAACATTTCTCCACCCAGCCTCCAGGTTTTTATTGCCTCAGCATTTATCAATCACACATTTCATGGAATTGGAGATGCAGTAAAAAAAATGACCACGTAATGACAAAAATACATTTTCAATAAGGCCAACTGAGACTCTACAAAATAGTTGCTTAATAAAATAAAATATCTTTTATCATAATCTTATTCTTCTGTACATGTAAAAAAAAAAACTACAAAGATATATTTACAATGACACCAGACAAATACGGTTGAAAGCTTCCTTAATGCTACTTTTC
The DNA here is from genome assembly GCA_029783725.1 of Acanthurus tractus. Taxonomy (NCBI): domain Eukaryota; kingdom Metazoa; phylum Chordata; class Actinopteri; order Acanthuriformes; family Acanthuridae; genus Acanthurus; species Acanthurus tractus. The sequence goes on along the minus strand of JAQNCA010000007.1, from coordinate 12,807,583 downwards.
CTGCCAGGCCATCTGCACTGCTGAGATGTTATTCTTTTAAACACAAAGTGTTAATGAGGTTGTAGGTGATGTGCTGCTGGGTTGGCCAACAGTCCCAGGATGGTGGAGAGACAGTGCAGCTTCTCCTTCACATGCTCTGGCAACTTCTCATTCTCCTTGTACCTGTGAAGAAGACAAACATCTGTGAGAGCAGCTGGAGCTGTTACATCTGTAGTTTTGAGGGCATAATATAACTCATAGCTCAAGCACACACACTTCTACACCTGCTTCGTACCTGGTGATCTTCCCCTCTGGAGACGTGTAGGTGATGCAGGAAACACCTGCCTGAACCACCAGCTGTGACCCGTCGTTGAACTGCACCCACACCTCTCCGCTCGTCAGCTACAGATACAAAAGCAAGGAATCAATCTTTTCATCATAGACCGCTCCTGTGCTGATTGTAGAATATAAGGTGAATTTATCGATCAGTTACCTGGGATGCCCATCCAACATTTGGCACAAATATCGACTTAACCACTTTTCCTGTGCTTTGTGCCAAGTCCTGTCGCACTGGAGAGCTTTTCTTATTCAGGCTGGCTGTGGTGAAATCAGACCCATTGTAGGAGATCATCTGGAAATAAAAATAAAGAAAATAACAAATAAATATATTTTTTAATTCAGCTGTAAGAACCTCTAATGCTCATCCATCTCTCTGTGTATCCTGAAGGGTAGGGCTGTGAGACACTCACTGATGGAGCAATTTGTGGAGGTTGAGGAGGTGAAGCTGTGTCAGAAGGCACCGGGTGAGAGGGCAGAGAAGGTGAACACAGGGAGTCTGGGTTGATGGGTCTCCTAATGGGGGTACACAAGAAAACTAGCCTTAGCCACACAAGACATGAAGAATAATAAAACCATGAATGTAGGAATAATGGCAAGTTCCTCTCACCTGCCGATAGTTATGGGGAAGAATGGGACTTTCTTGGTGCTGCGCTGCTCCTCCGCTGTGATGGCGGCCTCTAGTGACAGACACATGCTGTGGCCCTCGTCCGAGAGCTCCACATACAGCCTGCTCTCTGGACTCAGGCCGCTCAGCCCCACCTCACCCTTCACAGTGTACGACTTCCCACTCTTCTCCACCACTCGCACCAGCTCTGATGTCTTGTGGGTCTTTGCTCCTACACAACACGAGTGTTAATGAGGCATTACAAGTTCATTTAAGATGGAAAACTGGTCAGTGCAGCTTCTCTCTCAGTCTAATCACACGTTTAAACATACATATTTGACTCACCGTCATAAAAGCAAACTTCCAGGTCTGGATTGGGAGAGTTCTCCATCAGCATGACCTTTGCATACTTGGTGTAAAGGGTCACTTTTGGAGTCTTGGATTTTACAAGCTGCACAAACTTGGAGGCATATTGGTACTTCTTCCAGTATTTTTCTGTTAAAAAACATTAACCAATTAATATACTTTTTGTTATTTTACATTAGCTGGTGTCTCTGGGTGTGATGCATCCATCAAAATACCTGGAAGATCCTCGTAACTACAAATCAGAATATCTTCTGGAGGAGCTGGAGGACAGTCCAGGACAGGAAAACCCTTTCCACCATTGGGCTGGTATATTGTCACCTAACACAGACAATAATAATATGTTTTAAATCGTGCACCACCCATGTGTCAAATTATGTTGTCATACCACACCCTGTCAGTCACGCATGGAATGTGTGAGGCAGTGCATCGAGCTCACCATTAACCCATCACAGGAAATCCGAAGGACTTCTTTGACCCTCTCTTGACCACTCTGGCATTTTAACATCTCCATACACACTTCACCTGTGTCACAGATGCTCACCTGTAAGAAGCCAAACAGAAAGAGTAATCAGACATCAACATTTAAAAAGCAAATATTAACAAGTAACATAAAAAATTTAAGCGATGTCTTACAACAGCGTTTTTGGTCTTCTGTCTGATAGGCTTCAGTCTGGACACACACAGGGGTGGAACTATGTCTCGGAGTGTTTTCTTCTCTTTATCCACACAGGGCTTGGCTGCAGTGAGCTTTAACTCTCTGCCATGAGGAGGTTGGAATTCTACTGCGGGTATGTTTTCCCTGTGCATGTCAGAGTTGTGGGGATGGTTGTGGTGAGGGTTCCCTACTCGCCCTGTGGGTTTGTCGGTCCAGGAATTGTGAACCCCTAAAGGTCCTCTGCTGCTGTGGAAGCTGCTGCTGCTGCTGTGGGCGCTGCTGTCTGTGGCCCTGTGCCCAGAAGCTGCGAAAGAAAAGCAAACATTTGTAAGGATTTTGCTTAAGCAGGGTGGTTTAAACTTTTGTTTGGAGAGTTTAAAGAACAGTTTTACTTCCCTTAATTTGAATTCAGTCTCACAGGGGGGACACAGGCCTGTATTAGCCTCTATATTTAAGGATAAATCAGCTAAATAAAAAGACTAATTTCACTGAACTAACAGAAAATTGCCATGAATAAGAAAATTAGTAAAGCGATAAAACTGAATTAGTAATGCTGAAATCCATCACAAAGGCACAGACAATAAAAAAGTAAAAATCTAGTAAATACCTTCATTATTGAGCCAGTTAGTAACTCCTTCTAGGTCTTGAAATTGCAAGTTTGGCGGATGTGCAGTCTGTGCGGACAATAAATATCCAGAACTGAAACACAAAGTGCAATCTGTTAGTGTCAATGAATTTGTAAAAATTATTAGAAGATCAGGAAACAGAGAGACTCCTTACTTTGCGGGCTGTTTGACAGGGGGAGAGGGGAGTCTTCCCCGCTCTGACAGTGGGTGCTGTGTAGAGGACACACAACCAGTCAGAGTCTCCTCAGAGTGGCACCTTGCAAGCTCAGCGTGACTCGACCCTTGGCCTGATGCAGAAGAGCCAGATCGATCTGAAGAGTGAGCCCTCCTCAGGTAGCGAGAATGAGGCTGCCCGTTCTCACCACTGTAAACCCCCCTGCTCCTGCCCTCCCTGTGAAATCTGTCCACCGGGTACTGCAGCTGCCACTGGTCTCCATCCTCAAAGCACGCACTGTTGGGTTGGTGTGGTAGACATGTGATGGGCGTCATGCGACTAGGCAGGGCAGAGCCAATCATGTGTCTGGTTCTCCTCTGGAGGCGGCTGCTGCTGACTGAGGTGGAAGACGTGCAGGCTGTGGAGATGGTGGCAATGCCGCTGTCTATGGAGCCTTCATCCCCCAGGCCCAGCTCCTTTGTTCGCACCAGCTGGCTCTTGGTCATAAACGGATGGTCCAGCACAGCAGAGAGGCTGGGCCGCTGGGCGGGGTCCTTCCGCAGCAGCTGATGGATCAGGTCCTGAGCCTCAAGAGAAACATGGCCTGGCATCTCATAATCCCCCAAAACCACTTTAGATAATGTGTGTTTGACTGTGGCCGTGTCAAACGGAGGGCGACCCATCAGGAAGGCGTAGAACATGCACCCCAGCGACCAGACATCAGACTCAAGACCATGAGCGCTGCGTGTGGCCACCTCTGGGGAAATGTAGTTGGGTGTCCCACACATTGTGAAGTGCTTTTCATTCGGAAGTTTGAGCTGAGTGGCCAAGCCAAAGTCTGCTATTTTAATGTTCATGTTGCTGGTCAGCAAAAGGTTCGACAGGGTCAGGTCTCGATGCAAGATACCGTGGGTGTGTAAATACAGCATTCCTTTCACTATTTGATGCATGAAGTGTCGTGCTGTGGAACAAAATAACATTTTTTGTTAAAGGTAGGCAGCTTGCAAAAATTAACCTCACTCACGCTTTTGAGTGCAATTTGATTCAAATTTGGTTTTTAGAGTAAAACTGCTCTGTCTGACCTTCATCCTCAGAGAAAGGCATCTTCCGATCTTTAAGGTAACGACTCATCTCTCCATTGTGGCACATCTCCAACACCAAGTACACATAGTTGCTGTCCTCAAAATAGTTGTACAGCTTAAAAAAAGACATGAGACAAATCGGTTTTTATGATCACGTCAATGAAAGAAGACACAAACACACAAGTGCAAAAAAATCTGAAACATGCAACTGAATCAGAACCTAAAATTCTTGTATTGATATTGTCCTGCATACCCATGACAGTGAGACTAAATTCTCATCAGTATCTCAGTAAAAGAGCACATTCTACCAACTTAATTCAAAGGCATTCTGATGAGCAGCTTTAAAAATAAGTGAAGGGGAAAAAAAGAGGGAGAGTCACGATTATACTAAACAAAGTAATTGCAGGAGTTAAATAACCATGACAACAACAACACAATGCAGATATTCACAACCATCAAACTTCACACAGTTTTTTTT
>JAQNCA010000007.1:12771460-12789798 GCA_029783725.1 Acanthurus tractus | reverse complement strand
TTATCTAAGGCACAGACATATTTATTAGCAAAATATTAAGACCTAAGGTATGAAATCAATCTTAAATTATTTATACTATTATTTATACTGAGATATTAATGTGACATGAGCATTTCTGAGTTGTTTTAAGGTGTTGCTTTTTGTTCTATGACAATGGGTTTTTTTATTTGTTCAGAGGTTTCAATGAAAACATATCTTCTGCAAATCAACCTGCAACAATGACTACCATGTAAATGCAGTGGAGAATAAATATAGTTATGTTTTTCCAGTTAACATGCAGTTAACTTTAAATTATAAAGTTGGAATGCAAAAGTAATAAAATCGAGTACCTGAAAATTGGACTTACGTAAAGTAACTGTAAACTTGCTATTCAATTTTTATAAACTCATTGACTTCATATTTGCACAAAGAATATATGTACTGTCAAAAAAATCAGTGAGTCTGGTAAACAAGACTTACATATTCAACTAAATAGTCCTTCTGCCCCTCTACCACTGCAGATTAACAAGGATGATTCATTTTTGGCATTTTGGAAAAAAATTAGATTGCATTCCCTCTTAAAGTCCCCAAAACTGTTTACTGGTTAGAGGGAAAAAGGGGGAAATGTTTGACTTAAGGTGCACAAAATGTGAGCTTGTGGTTCATTTACATCGCTGAATTGTGGGCAGGTTTTTGCAGTGGTGGATAAATTATTAAGGTATTGTACTTGAAGCACCTACACAATTATGGTCCACCAACACAATTATTACTTAACCTTTTGTGTGGATGTTAAATACCTACACACTATGCTTGTTTGACATTTTTCTGACTCTTCTGATTTCTGTTTTGCTGCAACAGGTAGAGAAAAAACACTTCACATGTCACAGAAAAGGACGTGCAAATAATACAATGACTTCTGGCAAAAATACAATTTAGCAGCTTATTAAAATGGTGTTGTGCATTGTCACTCATTGTCACATGGTCATGGCTTACTGGGACATGTGAATAGAGCCATTGTTAATATTATTATCTAATGTTATGATTGTAACACCAGTGCTTGTTCATCTATGACAAGTCAAAAGATTTGCTGTAAAAAAGGCCTGTTCTGTTATATGGACTTGCTGACATCACTTGATGTCCTGACTTAGCTCCACACAACAGCTACATAAGCACAGCTCTAATCAGACAGAGTGAAAAAAAACCCAAAACATCTGTGTGAGTGACCAGGGTCTTAGTAAAAGTGGCACCACCACAGTGTAAGAATATTTCATTACAAGTTAAAGTCATCAAACTTATAACATACAGCAAATACTCTTAAAGTATTTGGATTATTTATTAAGCAAAACTGGCTTTCACAGAGTAATGTATCTTTACATTGTTTAATAATCTTAGCATTAGTAATATGCTGTTTTAATTTGCAAACAGCACAGTGGTTGGTCGACTAAGCCACTGAACTGGGTAATGTAGTTTTATCAAGGCATCTTTTTCTAAAGCTATTTAAATGTCTGAAAAATATCAACAAATTAACAATTGTGATCAAATACATGTTCAAACTACAATTTTCCACTCATTTGAGGTGGAGAAGAAATAGTAGTAATAGAATATAGAAATTCTCAATTGCAACAGTAATCTCAAAATTTAATTAATAAAATACAGACCCACACTCACACCGGGGATTTCACTCTTGGCTAATTCCTGTGGACTTGAGTCAATGTTCACATATTATTTGAGTGCATCTCTGGAACTTAGTTAGTTTATCTGTAAGACTGATAAATACTGATAAATGCTTTATTATACTTATTAAAGGTAATTTTTATTCACAGATGTCCAACCATTCTTTAAAACATAAAAACATGTGTAGGGTTGTACAAGGCTAAGTAAATGTGTTCTGTTGCATTGAGCACTGAGTTGTAGTCAGAATGTATTATTATTATTATTATTATTATTATTATTATTATTATTGTTGTTGTTATTGTTATTGTTATTATCATTATTATTATAAGTGTGTTTAAGGTGTAATAAATATTGATTGTGATAATAAAATATAACATTTGATGAAGTTTGACTGTCTATATATTTGTCAAAAATAGAAATACGACATCCTTAAATGTTATTACGCTAACTTTAAACATGACAATTGGTTGTTGGTTTGTTGGTCTGGTTCGATTTCAATTGCGTTTGAACACTTGTCCCTGTTTCCTTGATTACGACAGAACGTTCCTTCATGTTCGTACTCAGCCCTTGAGGCCTGAGCGAGAACAGGAAGTGCAGTTTGAGTTGAACAAGCTGTGCTAGCCAGCTAGTTTTGGTCAGGTAGGTTAGTTTGTCGTTTTACCAAATAGTGAAAATGGGACTCTTCGGCAGAACACCGGATAAACCACCAAAAGAGTTGGTGAGTTCTCTCTGCTGGAAACCAGAACTGTATTTTGGATGTTTTTTTCCGTTGTCAGTCAAAAAGACAGCGTATTTTGCTAACCTTGCTAATGTTAGCTGCCAGTTTAACTCAGCTTAATTCGTCCAATCTGTTGCTACTTCTTGCTAACTGAGCAGTTGACGGTAGTTTAGTTAAACAGCCAACAGTCCCTCTAATAGTATCTGTTATTACTTGTTCTGTAGTGAATGTTGTATGTTTGTTTTACGTGCCCCATTTACAAATCTAAGTGTGTTTTTTGTGCTATGAGCTGTCTAGTTAGCATACAAGCTAACACTTGTCTGCTGTCAGTCGTTCGGCAATGTAAACAAACTCTGATTTGGTCGCATTACCTGACATCTGTTCAGTTGCATTTTTAGCCTTTTAAAGTTTACTTATGTTACACGTAATGTCATGTTGAAACGGATGTTAACAGTTACAGAGTTGCTCTAGCGTAATTGTTAAGGCAATTTCAATGCAGTTTGTAATAACATAATGAACATTTCAGATCCAAGAATGGTCAAAAAAAATCCGAAAGGAAATGCGAGTGATTGACAGACAAATTCGAGGTAAGTGAAGTCAGCAATTGGCAATACCACTGAACTGCTGTGAATATCTGAAAAGTGTGTCTTCCAATGCCGTGAACTCTACACTAGTTTATTTGTAACCTCATTCTTAGGCTGTATTTTTTTCCTCTTCAAATGTTAAGAGGTAATCACATTAGTTTTAATTGGTATGTCCTGAAGCACAACAGGAATATGACACTCTGCTTAAAAAATGACACATGATTTAAACTGAAAACTACTGAGTTCTGTAATCATCTTATTGACTAGTCAAATGCCAGGTCAAAAATTCAGCCAGATTTTATGTCATACTAAAGACGGCTAAAAGTTAATGATTAATATGTTAAAGTCCTGTTGTAAAATTTCATTACTTACTACAGTCAGTGACCTAAATATATCAGTTGTAACTGTTTTGGTTTATATGTAGTGACATACCCTTGTGTTTCAGATATTCAAAGGGAACAAGAAAAAGTTAAAAGATCCATCAAAGATGCTGCCAAAAAGGGGCAGAAGGATGTGTGTGTGGTTCTTGCAAAGGAGATGATTCAGTCAAAGCGCGCTGTCACAAAGCTTTATGCCTCCAGAGCTCAGATGAACTCAGTTTTACTCAGCATGAACAATCAGCTTGGTGAGTTTGAAAACAGCAGCTGGGTTATTACAGAGGGGAAATGTATGTTATTTTATCTAAAATTCTGCATTTATTTGAGTTGAACATTATCATATTGGAGCAAATATATTTGTGTGTTTCTAGCTGTAGTGCGTGTAGCTGGGGCCATGCAGAAGAGCACAGAGGTGATGAAAATCATGCAGAACCTAGTGAAAATCCCAGAAATCCAGGCCACCATGAGGGAGCTATCAAAGGAGATGATGAAGGTCTGCAGCAACATCTCAAATGACTAGACATAATTTACTAACAATACAGTTAGTATAAGAAATGGAACAGTGTTACTAACCCTGATAATTATCTACCAGTATTTCTTTATATTAAAGAGCTGCTTAACCACTATGTACATATTCATCTTTCAGGCTGGCATAATTGAGGAAATGCTTGAAGACACGTTTGAGAGCATGGAAGATGAAGATGATATGGAGGAAGCAGCAGAGGAGGAAGTTGACAAGATCCTCTTTGAGATCACAGCAGGTGAATATATTCTTTGTTTTTTCTAAATCATCAAAACATTTTGTTACCTTCTTTTTTGTTATAAGCAGCTGGTGTCTAGATTTTCTAAGAGTTAAGGCCTAAACCACCACATATTGAATTATAGCACAGTTTATCAGTTCCAAAAACTGTGTATTTTATGGTTCTGTTTGCTTTTTTAGGTGCTCTTGGCAAAGCGCCGAGCAAGGTCACAGATGCCCTGCCTGAAATGGAGCCACAAGGAGCTGCTGCAGCTTCAGATGATGAGTCAGAGGAGGACATTGAAGCGATGCAGACAAGATTGGAAGCTCTGAGGAGCTAAGGTGAACTGCTGCTGTTCTGTCACAGTCAGCTTACTCACTCCAAAATGGACAATTCTGGTGGGGTTTTACAGTACTGGGCATCCTCTCTGCTTCATAATATAACTATTGGTTTGCATAATCATTTGGGTTTATTTTTGTGCTATGACGGTAAATGTCCTTAAGACATTATTTGGTAGATCGTTTTATCTACTCAGCCAGGAAAAAAAAGTGTTTTTTGCTTTTTGTCCTTTATTATCTGGGGTAACCCCGGGTAAGTCTTTATTATCCAAAGTCAAACAGAGGGTTTAAGAAAGTGTATATAATGTAAGTATGAAAAGCCTGCTGTGCCTACAGTGCTTCATCTTATTCTTCTGTCCTAAGTTATGAACAGGTGGTGGAAGTACTTGGGTATTAATGATCCAAACAAGTGATTTAGAAAAAAAAAAATACTGTCGATGGAAGCCACTCTGCACTTAAATCACACCCCAGATCACTTTTTAGCAGTTGCTCTAATCTGTTCAGATGCATTTTATAAGCAACAGCTGTTCTGTTTACTGGTGACCAGCCCGCATTATCTGAAACACTAGAAGTGATGGGTGGATTTCTTTTTGATAGTTGGTTTTCTGTACAGCCTGCATCTATCTATTATATATGTGGTCTTACATGTAAAGTACCCTCTTTAGAAAAATGCACGCATACTACCCTAACCCATTTTTTGCATTAACATTCAGCTGGTTAAATGTTTGACTTTGTATCACGATTGAGTTCCGTCTTAGCAGGAAGATGCAGAGGAAATGGAAAGGTTGGTTAGTGCAGAACCTACATATTGTGGAAGTATTGTGTGTTTAATTTTTCTATGTGAATGGGGAAAAACATAAAGAAATAAACTTTTAAGAATAAAGATTGCCAATGAGAAGAATGTATTACACCTGCTTCTGTTTTAAGTATTGATCAAATAACATGCTGTGTAACATTATAATAAACTTTGTAATGCTAGGCTTGTTCTAATCAGGAATGAGCTTTTGGGAAATCTCAATCTGTCAGCTTGCAACAGCCCACTCAGCAGGTCAGAAACTGTACTGCAAAGAAAATCTGGTTTTGATGACATTAACAGCTGTTTGACCAAACAGCTTAATCCTCCTTTCTTGAACCAATCAGTCTGAACAGTAAAGAGTTAAGAGACTGAGACCATTTTGATTGATATGTAGTCCAATGTCTGCAGTCTACTAATAATTATGTGCTAAGGTGATTGATTCGGGAATCTTTTTATATATAAGCTGTTGAAGTAGAATTTCATTACATTACATTGTTGTTGTAAAGAGTCTTTTTTTAAAGGAGGGACTATAAATGAAGTGCTTTTTGGCAGTGCACTTCGGGCAGCCTTGTTCTAAAGGAGAACTTTGGCTTGAATGGACAAAAGGATCAGGTTTCTGCCAGAAGCACCCCTCCCTCAGCGGCTTTTGCTGTATTGTAACAAAACCTTGCCTCTTTTATTCTTGCTTCAGTATGTAGGGCAGAGGCTGGACAAAACAAAGGTACTGAAGCTCTGTCAGAGCAGGTGTTCTCAGGTTTAGTCACTGTTAATGAATGTTTTGATTCAGAGTTTTGCAGACATTGGAGCAGATTTTTTCCAATATTTAAAAAATGAGTGGAGACTTAACTTAGCAGTTAAATTAATTTGTCATATTATTTAAGTATAAAAAAGTTAGGTGATATAACGCTCAGTTACAATTTATTTAATTAATCATAGCAAATGAAAAAGACATGAACCTTTCATGAGTTTGTAGCATCTTTCCTTGAAGTACAAGATGGATTACTGTAATAACAAATCCCTGTCCAGGACACCAGTGCAGTATCAACATCTGGTTATAAAAGTCACATAATTGTAGCTAACATTATGATAACATTATATTAACGTGGAGTTATAACAATTAGTTGATTCATTGTTAAGTAAATAAACAGGAAATTAATGGGAAACTCATTCAATAAGTAATTAAGAATCCAAGAATTCAACTAAAACAGCAACTATTCTCTGGCTCAAACTTCTCTGATGTGAAGATTTTGTTTTGTATCGCTGTCACCTGAAAATTATGGGATGTTAGACAATTTGAATGAAACGATTAATCTGAAGATGTTGGTTTTATTGATGTTTACTAGACATTTTCCACTGTTTTCCGACATTTTTAAAGTTAGGCTTTATAAGGCATTACCTGACTGATATCAGGCTGAATTGTCAAATCAATGCGCTTAGTTAACATCTCCTGGAGAATCAGTCATCTGAACTTAGTAGAGTGGGCGCATCTGAAGGTCTGGGCCCAGACAACAAAATTACCATAAACTGACTGGAGCCAGGTACAATTACCCTTGGAGTATTAACTTAATTGTGTATCTCTGGGTGTATAATAAGCTTGCCATGTTGGCGCCAAACAGGACACATTTTCCTAAAGCCCACGAGCTTACTCAGGCAATGCATAGAGTCATTACATTTAAGTGCACTTACAGCCTTGAGGACTCATCTTTACCCTTTCAGAGTGCTGAGTCTGTTTTGTCTATGCAATGCAACACTGCCATCTACGGATGAGTAGCAGAGCTCTCACTGTTTATCCCGCATCACGTTGCTGCCTGTGTGCGTCCAGACGCAGCCGCTCGGACGCGCCTGTCATCTGGAGGAAACTCCTCCCCTCAGACAGCGCGTCCTGTCGCCTTTCCAGCGCAATGGTCTCCTGGATCATCTCTAGACTTGTGGTGTAAGTCATTTTAATTATTTGTTTGCAAATATGCTTTGTCATATGGTAGGATAAATATAAAGATATTTTAGCAGCTTATTGTCGGTGCTGGAGTGGTGCGCCTTTCAAGCCCCCGCAATTTGTCTGATATTTAATCAGAATCGGACGTCAGTAGGCTATGTAAGGGGAGCAGATGTCGGTCTATGAATTTTTGACTAAAAACCTCGTCGGATTGTACTTTACCATGAAGGCAGGACGGCTGAGCTTGGCCTGATCGCCCGTATTTTGAAACAGGGGCTGGCAGCGCTCAGTAGCCTGACACTCTTTGTGTTTATCAAATGGCTTTTTTTTATATCAGACAAAGAGGTGACGTGAGAGACTGAATAATCTATTAGAATCCACGAGATGATGATATGAGTCAGATCCAGAAATCAGAGGCGTCTTTTACTGGCACGAAGCTAAATGTCACTGACTGACGAGGTGCCTGGACAACAGGAGCGGCTTGGAAGTGGAGCGATATCCTCTGTTGATGTCCCATATTGGGAGAAAAAACAAAAGGGATGGGTCAGCCTTCTCAAATTACAATGCAAGAGTTATCCATGTAATCAGACATGTATCCTGGTACATTATTCCCTTGTGGGCAGGGATTTAAATGAAATTAAACCCTATAAAGACATTACTGAAAGTTATGGCTATCTGTACCTGCACAAAGTATGAATCAGCGCCATTGCAGCGCATGTGGAGGATACCAGCAGCGGGCCCAACCTCAAAATAGTGGGGCAATAAATTTAGATACAAGATCTTGTTGCATAAATGGGAGTGTTGCAGGCTGGTTGTTGGCAACCTGATTTTTGTGGGTCACTTTGCGTCCAATCCCCAACAGAAAGGTTGAGTTGCGTCACCCGCCGATGAGATATCTATTTTGTTTTTGTTTTAGTGTCCTTGTGTTTCTACTGTGTGTTAATGCTGGCCAGGCCGGAGAGGTGCAACACGATGTGGGTCAGTAACATGATCAGGTCACACTCACAGCTGTTGCCTGGCTGTAGCACTTGAACAGGATTCGGTCTCTGTCAAGATTCCCAGCACAGGTGTCCGACTCACAAGAATAGAAATGTAAAGAAAAAGAAGAAAACACATGCAGGCTTATTTAACCTCATGTTCTCAAGGTTAGAATCAGGATAGCTTCTTTATGTGGGTGTTTGAATTATTTTTTATTTTTCTGGAAGAAAAGGCTGTTGCACCTGTTCTGACTTACACTGATCTCACCTGTCTACCTGTCAATCAGCTAAGAGGGCTCATGGACAAACTGTACTGTACCAATGTAACTTTACATGGATTTGTTTATGAAGCTCAGCTTGCTTTTAAAAGCATAGTTCTGTTTAACCTCTGTTTAACTCATAATATATTATCCATAATCATGATTTATTACATGTCAAATGTCTTGATTTGATTTGTTGTTCATGCACGATTAAATAAATGCCTGTCATAGTGTTAAATGCTATTTTATCTGTCTTTTAGACTCGTGTTTGGTACACTTTATCCTGCCTACTCATCTTATAAAGCTGTGAAGTCAAAAGATGTGAAAGAATATGTGAGTATATTATTTATATTTTTAGTTGTGAAAGAATAAGAGGCAGCTTCCTCCTCACAAATATCATTCTGTGTTGTGTTATGCAGGTACTGTAATTATCTGTTACATTTCAGGTGAAATGGATGATGTACTGGATCATATTTGCCCTTTTCACAACTGTGGAAGTATTTACAGATATGTTTCTATGTTGGTGAGTGACTTTTATGGTTGTGCTGCTTTTTGATGGAAAACAATAAACCCCTGATGTTTATATTGCATAAAGTACTTTGTCCCTGGCATGTAATGCTTGTGTTCCATTATGCTTTGTTCAAGTATTGGTTCATCATTTTGTGTCTTTATTGCAGGCTTCCTTTTTACTATGAGCTGAAGATAGCCTTTGTGGTGTGGCTGCTGTCCCCTTACACAAAAGGCTCCAGTGTGCTATACAAGAAGTTTGTTCATCCCACGCTTTCCTCAAAGGAAAAGGTGAAACCGTTTCCTCTGTTGGACCTTCCTTTTACTTGCAGTTTAAGAAAAGACTTTAGTAAAAAGACTTAACATAGGCTCTAAGTTAGTCTGTGTGGTTTTGTGACTAAATAGTTTAAGCTTCGTAGCTTCGTAGAGAACAAAAACCCTTAGTGCTAATTCACTTTTCCACTTTAGCCGTTAAAGATGTGTTTGCAGGACAGGAGACAGGAAATGTCATGGTGTTTCTCCATTTCTCCTTTCCGTTTTTCTCCATGTCTGAGTGGGAAAACACATCAATGTGTTGGTGAAGTCAATAACAGATAGAATTAAAATCAGATGCAATCAAGTAATAAAAGAAATACCCCTCAACACAGAATATTAAATGAGTTTGATTTTATCAATCAGAGAGACTATGTTTGTAAGTTTGTTTGTTTTCTTTTCGCTTGTTTCAGGACATTGATGAGTACATCGGCCAAGCGAAGGACAAAAGCTATGACACACTGGTGCATTTTGGGAGAAAAGGGCTGAATGTTGCAGCCACAGCTGCAGTCATGGCTGCAACAAAGGTAATGCCGGCTCTGAGCATTTGTTTTGTATTGACCAGGGGTACGAGGGGGCATTTCAGATAAGGGTATCAAGCCGGTTGTTTGCTATTCACATAATGAAACTGGCTTATTGAGTAAAGCTTTGAACGTTAGCTTTAAAAATGGAAGATCCAGCAGCCTCTTGTAATGTTTGCATCAAATTATTTATGCTTCAAAAGATTATTTGTCCTCTTTTTGTCACACATTGCTATTGATGCTAAAATGAATATCGGACATTACCTGTTCTAGAGCCAAGGGGTCCTGTCAGACAGACTGAGGAGTTTCAGCATGCAGGATCTATCTTCCTATCAGTCAGACCCTGTTGAAACTGACTCTGGCTCTACGCAGCCTGCAGCAGCACAGCATCGGACCAGAACTGTGACACGCAGCAAGTCAGAGAGCTACAACAAGGGTGAGTTGATTTTACTCTGACCAATACAGAAAAATCTAAACTATACTCTAGATATTAAGCTATTCCAGTAAGCTCACAGTGTTATAGAGGCACATATGAAAACAACACAGAGCATGTTCATAGAGAACATTAGCCATCAGTGGTGCCATTATAACACAATAACAATAGCTGGTTAGTTTGTGTAAAGCAGATTACAACACAGATTTCTGTCTTCCTGTACAAGCTTGTCAAAGCTGACTGATATTGTTTCGTACCTCTGTTTTCCTGAGTGGCCCCTGAACTTAGTCCTGCCTTCCTGTTTGGAGCAGGTCAGGCCTCACAGAGCTCCCAGGCAAATTCATCCTGTGATAAAGCTCACATGTGGCTGGGGGGATTTGTTCCTCACAGTTTAACATCATGTGGAAAGAATTGTTGTTTGTATTGATGTGAATTGGGTATCTTTTTATTTTTATTTTTCATGGTTGATAATTATTCCTTTGTTGATAAATTTAGATGAAACATGTAGACACACTGAACTGAACTTTCTGTACAGCTTTATGCACAATTAATCTCTATATCCAACAAGGAATTAAGATTACTTCTGAGGAAAAACACTTCACACCGTCGCTGGTGTTATTTTATGAAAACATGGATTAAACAATAGAACTAATAAATCTTTTGTTCCTCTATATTTTTCTTATTGTCTACAAGTCCTATTAACAAACCAAAATGTACCATGTTTTAGTATTTTTCTAAATACTTCTCAACTCCTTCATCCTGTCTGTTACTTCCAGTCCTGATTCCATTGATTCCTACTTAAAATATTCATCTTTAAAAAGGGTTAGCCACACATATATTTAATTTTTAAGAATATTATGTGATTTTTTAAACTAACCAGGTCACTGAAGTTTTAAGGAAACATTGTAATCACAGGATTAAAAGAATACATTTGTTCAGGACTATTTTAGGCCACAATTATTTGTTTGTTGACATTAAAGCAGTTGTTCTTGCATTTTATTGCAAAAGTGGTGGATGGTACCAATGAAACCACTTCATTCCATGTTGTTTGTTTCAGAGAAAATTGAGCAACCAAAGTTGTCTAGTCCTTCCTTTTTTTTCCAGTAGTCATCTGTCTTGCTGCCTGCAGCCTTTTCTCAAACAAAACTTGTTGTACTAAATTAGTTATGTAATGCAAAACAGATCTATTATTTAGGTGCACCTTTTTGCAGGTATCACACAGGTTCCGATAAAGGTAATACAGAAACATGTTACACAGTGAAAACTGTGTGGCTCGCTGTGTTTTTAGCATTTTTGGACACTTATGAAGGTCTATTCCACACAGGGGGGGATATCAGGTTCAGTGCAGTGCTGGTTTTGGTCTTTTCAAGAGATTTGCTGACAATGTTAAAAATGTATGTCATTGCATTACATTACCTACCAAAAATTAGTGTGATACAATTCTGCAGATAATTTAAAAAAAGGAAGAACAGAGGAGATTTTATGAGAACAGGCTTATTAGATTTGTTTGTGCTACATCAATTTGGTTTCCACTAATCACAACTCCCTGTTTGGCCTTTGCTCTGTGGTCTGCAGGATGATAACGCATTATGATATGAACTTTCATAATCCTCACTGGCCAAAAATATGTTTGGCTTTCAAATTAATAAACCAGAGACAGGATTTACATGTTGTTCATCCCTTCCTACGACCTTTTCTCATGGTACAGGACAGGATTTTGACATGACTGAGTATGAGGTGTTGGGGTTGGACCAGTGGGACTCCAAGGGGTCGCTGTCAGAGTCCATTTCACCCTCTGAGTCTGAGTCTGAGGCATCACCCATTATGCTCTCACTGACACCCCAGTCCTCCCCACCCTCCTCACCCACCACTTCCTCCGCACCTTCTCCACCTCCCACTCCTCCAGCTCCGGAGCAGCCTGAGGAGGTGGGGAAAGGTATTCAGACAGCATCCAGCTCTCCACAGCTCAGGCTGATTAAGAGGAAGGCTCCTGAGGTATCCCGCCTCGTCAACATGGCTGCTCAGCTGCTGCCTGAGTCTAACTGGCCCATGAGAGTGGTGATTTACTCACCCATTCACTAATTTCTACTGCTGTGTAGCTAAACAAATCATCATGGTTCAGCACGTCTGCAACTGTGGAGAGTCTGGCTGATAATAGGATTTCTGCACTGATGAAGCTGAATCATACATTAACTTTGGTGGAATTAATTTTTTTTAGTTCACGCTTATGTGTGATCTTTCAACTGTATGATTGCACTGCTCACTTGTTTGGAAATGAGCATGCAAAAAAAACAAAAATGACTGAAATATTGTTGTGGAATGTCTTCAAGGGTATTTTGCCCCGGATCATAACTTCCTTGTTAAATGGGATTTATTTAGAAATAATTCTGCAAAATCACTCCCTAGAAATGAATGAGTTTTCATTACTGCAAATCATTACCAATTAATAGTTTTTTGGCATGGCAATGTTTTAAGGATAATGCCAGCAATATCCTATATTTTTTTATTGTCAACAAATCACATGAAAAAATGGTTCCCAAGAAAAAGTACTGTGGCTGAAGAATATTATAGCCAATTCTTGTGTGTTATAATCATCTGTGTTGCATAAATAACTTTTAAAATCAGAGAATTCTGCTGCCATAAATACTTACTAGAGGATCAAATGTGTATTAATCCACAGCTGAAAGTGGTCCCCAACAAATACAACATTTAGTTCTGTTTTGTCAGTGTTTTAAAAAAACTACAATTCCAAGCTATTTCAGAAAATGATTCACACCTTTTAAAAATGGAACTTAACATTGTAAACTGCTTGTAAAGATTTAAGTCTTTAGTAGAAAGCAAATAGTTTCAGCAAAGTCCAAAGTCTATTTACAGACAGGTTAATGAAAATCAGACAGTACTGAGAGACACACTTATACATTGTTGGACCTAACTTGGGAATTGTTGATAATGAAAAAAATGCGAACTAACAGCAACTGTATACTTTGGATGAAGAGTAATTTGTTTTAGCTATTAGCTGACTAAACTGTGTCTTCCTTGTTATTTTTATCCTCCCTTCCAGCCACCTCTTAGAACCTTAAGGCCTCTCACAAGATCCAGGAGTGCTCTTTCTTCAAACAATGAAGCCATGTGAAACTAGTCCTGAAGACTAGTCCAGCTGCCTTTGCTGCAAGACGTGAAAAAATACTGAATGGCCAAAATCTACATGACTGAAGCAGCCTTGCTTTGGAATAAGGTATTACCAAAGTGACCTATGATGACCCCTCTTTATTAAGCATATAGCTTGTGGCTCATGATTTAAAAAAAAAAAGAGGTTGTGACATTGAGATAGAACAAATGAATGAATGGGCTCCATGCTGATACTGACACCTTGAGTTTGTAGGTTAGGAAAATGTATTTATGTACAGTTTGTGTGAACTTCATCCCTCTGATTTGATTGTTTTTATATATCAGGTTTGGGTAGGCAATTGCATGCGTGTCTTCCCTGTTATTAGTCTGCCATCTTTTCAACAGAATGTACTGTCACTGAATACTACAGCTGGCATCGAGAGTGACGTGGTCGCTGTTAGAGAATGTGTTAAAAGCCAAGAATCATAAGTAAAGGCATGGCTGGTCTTACCTTTATTCAGTCTGTCGTGAAGAAACATCTGTGAGAATTCTGCACTTATTTATCAATTTATTAACGTACTGAGAGATCAGTCCATATCTGTTAACATATTCTGAGATAAGACAACCTACCTTACCTGAATAATGAAAGTCAGACAGCAATGGCAGACAATATTCTGTTATTTACCTCTCTATTAAAGCCTTAAAGAAAGAAAGAGCAGACTCATAAAAAATATAAAATGTCTCCACACCTGATTTAAGTATTGATAACACAACTATATCCTCATTAAACAATTATTTTGCACTATGTTTAGAATATAAAATCACTGCTCTCTATACTCAGAAATGGCCAAAATTTTACATAAAACAATCATAACCATGAGTAGCTGAATATATTCACTTTAAACTATCATTATTGTTTATTTCTCCTGTGGTAAAGAACTTATTACTTGTATGACAAGTAAAAGGCATTTGCATTACTGATAAATGTAAGAAATCACTACAACAAGAGGTTTTCTCAGTGGAGCAGACTGTTTTTGACAATCTACTGTTCAGTTTGTATGCACGTTTTGTCATTTAGTTGACAATATATTTGGCAGTTTAAGGCCAATAAGGAATTTGTCACTTTAGGTTGTAGCAGAAATAGAACATGGGTAAATATTTACTGTATATAAACATGGTTATCTTCTTCCATGTTTTGAAATCACTGTGTAATGCTCTGCTGTCAACTGAGCAACACTGAACCCAACGATCTTACCTTCTACTTGCTTCTTTTATTTTTTAGGAATTCATTAGCGTGATTTTTCTGGTTTGCAGGTTTACAAACTTAACATAGAACTTAATATTGCGTGGTGATACACTGTATGTTTGCATCCTGTACTTTATTCACTGAGCCTGAATCTTAGCAACATTTTCCACAAAGTATCACTGTGTTGGTAGGTTGTTGGTGGGTGGACTTGCGCAGTACACTTATAATTTTCATCATTGTATCTGTATCAGTTACGGTGGTTTGAAGTTTGAAACAAAAGCTTCTCAGGTACAACTGTTCTGTTTACACGTCATTAACGCAGATGTTGTAGATACACTTGTTATGCACATAAAATGTCCTTTAAATGGATAAATGATGGAAAAAAAATATCAGATTATGTGTCTCAGCGTAAGTAGTATCAGTGTTAGTGTTGGAGGTGATTTCCTTCTATTAAAATTCATGCAAAGTAAACATGAAAAACAGAATTTGTGTTCTTGTGCGTAGACTGATTAACTCATCATTGCATGATGTTTGTTATTAATTTGTATGAAAATTGGATTTCTTAAATGATTTTGTGTGAAGCTGATGGCCTCTTCAGATGCCTTGCTGGTGAATAATTAATTAATTTTTGTCATTTTGGTTGCTTTGTAGTGAGAATATAAATTGTTATGACTACATGCAAGTTGGCTATACAGATATATGAATGACATGTCTTATTTACTTATCAATTAGCCACTTTGACTTTATTCATGAAGACACCACTCTAACTAAATGATTTTGAAAAATTTTGTTCTGGCAGGCCAGAATGTCAAATTATTAAAGTTCAACTTAATGGTAAATTGTGGAAAAAAAAGCAGTGGAAAGATGACTGGTGGTTTATGGCAATTTATCGTTCTACTACGTTAAATATTTGTTTATATCAATTTACAGCCATTAAAATGAAGCAAAACTTTGACTGTGTGTTAGTGTTTTTTGTCTTGTAATCTTAAAAGGGCACAAAAAAGAAAAGAGTCATGTACATCTTATAACCTTGTTACATTATAACTTTATTACATAATTATCAAGCAAAACCTACATGAAAAAACTAATTACAGCTAGAGGTTGACCCGATCATGGTACTTCAGGTACGGATCATTAACGTACCAATTCCTCCTTTTCCAGAAAGATGTTGTCATTTTATCCAAAAGCCTGCTCTGTGTCTTGTTACAGAACACATGCTCCCTCAGGCGCTTTCTTCTGGCAGGCTTCTTCTTCCACAGTTTCTTTTTGTAACCAGCCTGT
Source organism: Acanthurus tractus (assembly GCA_029783725.1). Taxonomy (NCBI): domain Eukaryota; kingdom Metazoa; phylum Chordata; class Actinopteri; order Acanthuriformes; family Acanthuridae; genus Acanthurus; species Acanthurus tractus. Next base: position 12,774,014 of record JAQNCA010000007.1, on the reverse strand, counting down.
TTGCACCAGAGAACAAGGAGTCAGAAGCAGAGACAGTTGAGCTGTAAAAATGAGTTAAACAGTTAACGACTTGTACCTTGCGTCTGATCCAAAGGCCACAATGCAGCCTCATGAACCTGTCTGTCACAGATTTTACAGTCTTTCTCTTCCCTTTCTTCACACTATAGTAGGTCAGATTTCTGCTTGGTTGCTGAGTAAGACTGGGAATAAGTGCCGACACCCTGCAGTAAGACAGAAATACACAGAAGATAAAGTGCACAAGAAGGTTCAATTGACCATATTGTCACCAAATACCTATTAGTATTAATTATTTTGCAGATAATTTAGGTTTATTTGGTCCAGTTTTGATATAAATACAAAGGTGATGATTCAAATTCAATTGTGGTCTTTTTATCTTCACAAAAAAATAGTTCTCATGTGAGAAAAAGTGGAAATTGTTGTAACTCTACAGAACCTTAATTCATTCCCTTACTTTAGCTAAGACAGTCCCAACCCTTCACTCCAATCCTGATTCTCGCAAACATAAAGGGGCTGCTGCAGAGCTTTTGGGGGGAATTGCTATGTGAATATATTAGTTATTAAATAAACAAGTCTAGAAGTTAAAATCAAGTTAAATCAGTTAGTGATTTAACTGTTAATTGCATTAATTTTTTCTCCCTAAACACTAACCCAATGTATATCTTCTTTTTAGCCAATGCAATGTAGTTTATTAATTTTTTATTATTATTTATTATTTTTAATGTACTTCCCCTTTAGCTAAAGCATTACATATTACTACATTTCTCCATGGTCAACTGTAAGTGGACACCCAAACATTACACCCATGTGATTACTAATTCCCTTATTCCTAAATCTATGGCACTGTAATAGTCTCTACTCATCTACTCTCATCTTGGACAAGATTTTGAAATCAATTCGGCATCAAGAGCTTCAATGTCCATCTCAAACTCAGTGGATGGGGTTGAGGTTTGGGCTGTGTGCAGGCTGTTCTCGTGTCAAAACAATTAAGCGTATCCTTCAAACTGTTGCCATGACATTGGAAGCACAGACCCTATAAAATATTATTAAATGCTCTTTCACTGAACCAATAAATACGCCTCAGCAAATAAGAAAGCAACAGAAATTGGTGTTGACATACGTTTGGTCATTGTATGCATACATTATGAACAAGAAAGGGGAACTGTAGAAGAGGAGATAATGATATCAGATTAATATCAGGTGGTTGCAATAAGAACTATTAATGTGCACTTGACAATGGTCTTAAACGTCATCGGTAGGTTTTCCTCCGGGCTTTTACCGTTGTAGGATGTTGTAGCGGGGTGTCTGGCAAACTGTAGCCCGCAGAGGAGCCCAGACAGCGGCTGCAGCAGAGTGATGGAGAGACGGAGGATGGGTGATGCTGGAGAGATGACGGAGCTGTGGTGTCTTGGAAGACAACGAGACGGACAGCGGCCTCAGCAGCCCTGACAGGCACAAGGACAACGAGAAAACACATGAGAGGAGCAGTGAAGACGCAGCCTAGCAATGTTGCTAGTTGGCTGATGTTAGCGACTTCACGTAGTTACTATTTATTTATGCCAATAAACTACACGGAGAGCAATTGTTTTAACATTAGTTTCATACATTAAACATCAATACAAAAATACGGAAAGAAGCCGTTGACATTAAGAAGTATGAATGTCAAATTGTCGAAACATACCGGACAGCCTCCTTGTCACGGCGGCCGCCATGTTTTTTTCTGAATGCTGTCCTAAGTACGGAGCTCTGTTGGGACAAATTTCATTCTCTCGCATCCAACGTCAACGCCACGCAAAGCAACACCGCCCCCTAGCACCTGCAACTGAGCATGTACGTAAATGTGAGGTAAGCATATCCAAAATCATTGCAAAAAAATATCAAAATGGAAAGTACAGCTTTGTGATACTTCTACTTTACCTCAATGTCTCTTCTATTGGAAAGGGGAAGTAGGTTTTCACCCCACTATAGATATTTGGCAGTAACATTTTTTTTCAGGAAACATTTAAAGTTATATGATACATTCTTAAAAGCCTATTAGTGTACTTATAAAGAGTAGATGAAGCAGTTGCCTCCACCTGGACCAGCTCTAGTATTATTTACTTCTTGATAACCAATGCATCAATCAACTTACTAATAAAACATATACAATAATATATCCACTAAAGAAAAAGACAAGGACAGGATTATTATTGAATAGCAGTACTTTTACCCTTTACCTTTGAAAGAGTATACTGAAAACACTAACTTTATTGAAGAAAATTTTTAATGCAGGAGTCATAATTTTTACTTAAGCAATCTTACATAGATTACAGGCCTATATGTAGCTAAAGGCTATATCTGTCATTCTGGTCCATGGTTGTCACACTCTTTAAATTGTTTATCTGATCCTGAGATCTGCCATTTGTCACAGTCTGCAGCTGGATGTTCACATAATGTGGAAAGAATTGTTCACTGCTGTGGGACCTATCCACACTCTGCTTACTGTGACTTCTCTCTTTTCTTTAGTCCTGTAAACCTCTCAGTTAATTGAATGAAT
>JAQNCA010000007.1:12752034-12762878 GCA_029783725.1 Acanthurus tractus | reverse complement strand
GATAGATAGATAGATAGATAGATAGATAGATAGATAGATAGATAGATAGATAGATAGATAGATAGATAGATAGAGGTGCATTATTGCATTATCTTCATACAGCAGCATACTGGACTTGCACACGACTAGTATTTTATATTTTGATGCATCGTTTATATGGTAAGAAGCCACACTCAAACAAAGTCTTGAGGATGGTGAGGGATTGAACCATAATTGGGGCTAAAATATGTGACATATTGCACCCTTACGTAATAATGAGTGACATTATATGCAGTAACTTGTTACCAAAATATAGAAACCACAGAAATAACACCTACAATGTTTTGGAGAAGGGATTATTTTTTAACCAGTCACAAGTTGAAGTATCACTTCCCTTTTCATGTGATCACAGGTGGGTGGAGTGGACCTTGACTCATATACTGTACAAAACAAACCTCTTGGCAACAACCAACATTGATATTGTGAGTAAATTATTGTCTTGGGTCAAGATTTAAAAAAAAAATCTTGTTAAAACTCACTCAGAGGGGATCAAAAAGTAATGACAAAACCCTAATAATCAGGTTAGTCTTGGAAATAAATCACAGAGGCATTTGGTGATTTTAACAGCAATTTTGAAATGCAAAAATGTGTTTAATTAAGACAAAAAAATATGAACAGTCAATTATCAGATTTCTTGCAACTGATATTTTTCATCTAAAATGAAACATTCACAGGCTGTGGAGCATGTTGAGTGTTTTCTGGTGGAGAAACAACATAAGGCGCGTCCTTCTGGAGATGACGCTCTAAGCTCAGTTCCAATTCCTCCCAGCTTTTCCCCTTGAAGCTTTTCTGGCAAAACAAGACACACAGACATTATTTGCTGCTACTAGCATGACGAATCCCTCCACTAACAAGAACAGACAAAGCTTACAAGTGACTCACTGAGAGAAGTCATTACCTCTTTGTTGTGGATTTCATACTTACTCTGCTGTGTGTGTCTGTGTTTCTGACGTGTGCTGCTCCCCGTTCAGAGGTTTTGACCTTGTTGCTCTCACTTTGCTTCAGTCTTTGGCGCTCTTCTTGTTTCTCTTTGAGCTTTTTCTGCAGAGCCAAAACTGTCTCATCTTGAATCTCAGCCCGCTGAAAACTCGACCTGGCTTTCCTCTCCTCTTTCCTGCAACGGGCCAAAAACTGTCATGAATGTATGTGTGTGTCATATTGTCTTGTCTGTGCATGTGTCTGCTGTCAACCCATGTTTTCCTACATGATCAAGTCAGAGCCAAACCTTTTTTTCCTGACCTGATGGCGGCAGCCTGTGCCAGCGCTCTCCTGTGGAGGTCGATGGTGTCCAGCTGCTCCAATAGCAGCTGCTTCTTGTTCTGCTTCTCCTTCAGGATGTGCTCCCGTTTCTCCTGCTGCTCTGCTTGCTGCGCCCCCTTCAGGAGGGCCAGCCGTTCCCTCAGCTCGGCCAGGGACATCTCCCCCAGCAGCTCATGGCCTGCAGTCTGACATGGGACAGCAGATGGACCATGACACAAGAAGCATGTGAAAGGATGCTAAAATTGAGATGGCACCCATGATTTCCTTTGCTCACCTCTGTGTCATCAAAATTCCTAAGTCTAATGTGAGGAAGCGACTCAGTGGCGCGGATTTTATGGATGATTTCAAACTTCCTGCTGAGCTCTGCCTGTGCTTCCTCTAGAGCTTGACGAAGGAGCTCTTGATTTTGCTTTGACACCCCTTCCACTGTGAAATTTGCATGAAATTGACAGGAATGTACAGAAAACCATTCAAAAAGATTAGTAAATCACACATGCTGTCAGATGAGGAGGCATACCTATACTCTGCTTGAATTTCTGTAGCTTCTCCTTAGCTGCTTTTGAGTTCTTGTGGCCTTCTGCCACTTGTTGCACCAAGTCTCTCATTTCTTTTTCCTCCTGCAACCTTTTCTCCGCATATCTCTGCATCAGCTGAGCTGTCTACAAGAAACAACAAAGCAACCATAAAAAAGCACATTATTCATGCATAATTGTAATCCCACTATAAAGACTTCTTTAAAGGGTCTATGAAGAGAACAATCACGCTTTTGCCTAATTATCCCTCTAATTACACACTTATAAGTGCTGTGAAATGTTATGAAAATGCATCTATTCAACCAGTTGTCAAGTGATATCTACTCACCTCCTCTTTCTTCAGCTGAGCAGTCCTCTGATTGCGTTCCATTATGCGTGTGCGGGCCATTGCTGCCTCCTCATAACTGATGTGTCCTTCCAGACGCCTTTGCTCAATATTAGCCAGCTCCTCCTGGAGGCTCTTCTCACGCATCTCCTTCTGCCACTGTAAGAAAGACGAGGGCTCACGTGCCCCCTCCACCAGACGCTCCAGTCTGTGTCACAAACACAACAGACATAAAGAAATGACTGTTTAGCCTGTTCAGATCGACATCTTCTTTGCAAGACAGACAAATCAAAAAAGTAGACATTACCACGACCAAAAATATCAGTAAGAAGAATATTTTAGGTAAGAAATATGCACATTTTTAAAGATGTCCAGTCAGTGTTAATAGTAAATACAGTTCACTGAGCCAACAAAATCCTTAGTGCCCTATTGACCCTTAAATACATCGCACATTGAGGATTTTTTTTGCCTCGATTGACTACATTTACCATCAACATAAAATGCCCCAGATTTTTATTTCTAACTTTGTCCAGGTTTAAAAGTTTTGCACTTGATTCCAGTTTTGAGATGTAAAATCCATCTAAAATAGGTGAAGCTGTGCAGTACCTCTGCAGCTCCTCCTCCACCTGGCGGTCATATAGCGCCCTCTGTCTCAGGATGGCTGCACTGTTGAGCTTGATGGGCCAGCTATTAGTCTAACAAAATCAGAAAAATATACCAGTGCCCGTGTTTTTTTGACCCATGACTTATGTCCCTCACTGTATTACTGAAGACTGGAAAATGAAAATAAACCAGATCTCACCTTATTGCTAGAAGAAGGTCCAGAGGAGTGAAATGAGTTGAACTTCAGTTTTGAATCAAAATCAGCCTTAATCTGAGGTAAGCCTCGCTGTAAAATAAATAATGTTTCAACAGAAAGGTGTACTGACTGTGAACTGTCTACTGATCTTTATAAACTGATATGGATGTTGGAATTTAGGTACCAACAGAGGAGAAATTAATATAAAATTAAGTCATGCCAGTTTTTAAGTCGTGTCCCAAAATCACCTAAGAAAAAGCTACAGAAGAGGGTTTCTTTTATATGAGTATATGTAAGCTTGGACGTTAATTAGCATTATTACTTCAGAATGTATAACAAAAATAGCCCTACCTTGATATGTTGAGACTTTTGTGGATTTGCGCATCTGAACTGTTTCATATTTGCCTCATAAAGCAGTTCCTTCAGAGAAAAACAGATGAATGTGATAGAAGTATGCATACACTGGTAGAATCAATGAAAATAAAAATACAGTTGTAATCATTTATGCAACTTTAACAGAAATATTTTAGCAAAACAGTTTAACGTTATAATGATAGAAAAATCTAAACTATATAACCATTATATAGCAGACTGTGCAAAAATTGTACCTCAGTTTTTTGCTGATTCTTTTGTTTGAGCTCCTCAATCTTCTGCATCTCTTTTGGGGCAGTGTATGTGCTGTTTGGTACCTATAAAACAAATAACTTTAAACTGTTCATCCATCACAGTCTCAACATAATAAACAACTTCATGATTTAAAATTTAAAGATATATCTGTTAGCTGTTACTCAAAAACAGAACAAAGGACACACATAACTGTGTGTCGATGTTTAAGGATATATTGTGTTTCATTTTGAATGGGACTGACTGGTTTGCACTTTTCCTGCAGTGGAATAAGCTCAGGCATTGGCAGCGTCCGAGGTTTGGGCTTGGTGAGAGAAAACTCCCGTGGCTCGGTGGTTTTAATCTGAGTTCTCTTGACCTGACTCCCCCGAGATAGTTTGACAGCAAGCTGCTCCATTAGAATATCAATCTCAGGGCGCCATCTAAAGGACAAACGGACATATGCTTTAATTCTTGACTTTGGAATAACATTCATTTAATGAATACATTTTTCCAGTACTTTTCTCACTTGAGCAGAGGGCCAATCCAGTGTTTCTCTACATAGGCAGCATCATAGATATTATTCCACTCATCTTGTATCCATGTAGTGAGGTTTGTGAGGAAGAAAGTCAAAAACTACAGCCAAACACAGCACATACACACACGCACACACAGAGGGCAAAGTGAAGGAACTATTGATTGCTGTTTATTTTCAATGCATCAATACTAGTGTGATCAGACACTGAGTTTCTTACTGTTTGCATCTTCTTGATGTCCAGTGATTTGACAATGTCGCTAAAACACTGAAGTCCAAGGTCATCAAGAGCAAATGTGGTGAGGTAACAAATAACTGAAGAGCAACACATTATTATAAACATGTTCATGGTAATCTGGTTTTATTTAAAGTAAAATGCTGATTAGAATGTGCGACATTTTATTTTATCAACTTACTGACAAACTGGCTACGATCCCCTTTGAGTAAGTGTTTCCCATTCTGGCCACAGAAGACACTGACAACTACATCCAGTAACTTTTTGTGCTCCACACATCCAGTGACAACATCAAGAATGAACTTCTTATGCTGAGGGCCCATGTTCTGCAACAGATGGGCCCAATAAATGTGGCATTCAGGTGTGAGCCCCAGCAGCATTCAGACACGGACTTTACCTACCTGCAGATCTTTTGAAGCGTCTTCCACGAAGTTGTCCAAACACTGTCTGCCAGCGTTGAACTTATCGAGCAGAACAATGGCCTCTTTGACAAGCGATCCATAGCTTGCTGCCATTTCATATCAACCTGCAGAAAGCAGCTGGACATTGAGAACTGTGATGATAAAGATCTTTTCAGACAAAATCTCACTCAGAAATGCAGTTTATTTCTTCAGTGCTCGGACATAAATTGTGTCAAAAGTTAAATTTAACTGAAGGCCTACCAGAGAGACACCGAAGTGATCGCTTCTGAACGAGCTTCGAAGTGCTTCTTTTCACGCCAACCGTTGCCATGTTCACTCGTTGCTTAGCAACACACCAGCGTAAACATCACTTGCTCCAGCACAAACGCAAATGTAGGTAGACTGAAGAAAAACATGAAATACAAACATTTACTTTGAAAAAATGAGATATTTATTATTATTGGACTGTTTTGATCACTAGGTAAAAACACTCATGGTTTTAATCCAGATTAACAGCGTGACATCCTGATCCTTTGTTGGCTGCCATAACAATAATTATGACGTAGCATACTGTGACGTCTGTGCGAGACATGCGCTGCCTTCAAGTTCTGTTGGAAATGATGCATCGTAGACGATAGATACAGCAAGAAGAGACGACGAACGTGCTAAGAATGTAGAAACAGATTAAGGCACAAGATCTGTGAGTGATTGTGGTATAACTGTTACAAGGAAAAGTGACTAACTTCACATCGGGGTTTTGAGGGGTTAGTAGGAAAAAGCTGATTACCGAGAAAATCACATGCAAACTTTTGGAGTAGCCTAGTCTCACAATGCATCATCTGATTTCCTGCCGTAATCTTATTAACATAAGCAGATTTTTGTGGGCATGTTAACAGAGGTATTGGGTTGTCACTCTATGGTCACAAATTCAGTTTTAATATGTATACAGGCCTACTTTAAACAGGCAGAGCACTTCACGTGAGGTCTTGACAGTGAATGAATCAATGAATGAGCAGTTCCGTCAAGCTCAAGTCTTGAAATGACTCAAGTCATTTATGAGAAACCTAGTCTAGACATCTACAGTTTCGTTACAAATGAGTAAACTCAGTTGTTAACTGGTTCCTGATGAAAACGCAGTATTCCTGCTCTGAGCAGGCTACAGGGGCTGTGATAAGGACAAACAAATGGACCTTGACCTGAGATTATTTTTACCAGCTCCTGTTTCCCGGGTCAAGAATAAGACAAACTTAATTTTTAACTAACCTGAGCAATTAAAATCTTTTGAGGAAGAATACGACGACACACCCACACACACATAATTATTTTTAAAATCCAAGTAGTCTTAGCAAACCTGCCTGTACATGATCTTAAAAAAGATCTCTAGTCACATTTAGATACTTATATGGTCTGATTAGTCCATATTTCCGACCAAAAGCGGTTGGAGCTCGATATTAAAGGGCAGCAGTGAAGGCATCCTTTCCTGGGAAAGTGGGAGGTGAATGTTGTCAACGTGACTGTCATCAAGTAACGTTAGAGGGGCAGAGAACAGCAGAGCCGTCGGTGCTCCGCTTGTCTGTATCGTCGGGACTTGGAAAGTGGCCGGGCGGGGGAGACGGGCAGCCGAGCTCGGGATTCAGGGAAGATGGAAATAAGTCGTTGTTTTCGAATATCACCTTTGTACGCTTCCAGAGCCGCGTTGTAACGTCCAGGACAACTTACCGTACATTGTGTTTTGTATATTTTCCGTTTTGGAACCCACTAGCGCTTAGCTAGCTTAGCAGCCAACCACTGATACTGTCAGACACACAGGTACGGGAGAGGAGAGGAGGGGTTGGTGACAAAGGAAGGTGGCGAGGTAACGATGAACCGCTTTCGAAAGTGGCTGTATAAGCCCAAGGTAAGTTATCATGGATTCACATGCTGTGTCAGCTCTGCAGTCAGTCATTTTTTATGCATAGCTTTGGAGATAGTTAGCCAAACAGCCGTTCAGTGTGGCTAGAACAGTGGCACACATCTGCTAACGTTAGCCCGTGTTCCTGATGTTACTCTGTATTAAGCAGCAGCTCTCCTTTTGTTGTTGTTGATGCTTTTGTTTTCAAGCTGGGCAGTGAATGCTGAATTATACTGACTGTCCTCAGCTGACACTGTTATTAATGATGGGTACTAATGAAGTGAATTTCTTTTGCCATTATAGTTACAGATAAGTTGTTTATAAAACCTAAATAATATAAATTATAATAGTAGTAATTAAAATAATATTAATGGAAAGAGAAAAAAAAAACAACAGCTGTGATTATATTACAATTGAAGAAAAGAGAAAAGTGTAAGCTATGCAATTGACATAATCATCTTATAACATAAAAAATGTACGAGAATGGGTTATGGTAGAACATTTAATAAAAAGCTCCGTAGCATTCTAGTGTTGAAAACTATATATAAAAATTAGATTAATCAATCAGATGCTTATTTTCTCATTTAATGTATTGAGAATTATAATGGTTTTGAGTATAAAATGTCAGAAATGTTTTTTAAAAAGCCCTTTGCGTTTTATTTAAGCCCCCAATGAGCAGTCACATTGTCTTTTTTGTCTTACAGTCTAGTGCCTAACAGTATGTAATTTACTTCACATAAGGCAAAGAAAAGAAGCAAAACCTCACTGTTAAGAAGATCAAACTGGTTAAGATATTTGATAATTAAACTTGAAAAATGACATAAAAAATAAATTGAGTATCAGAATACAGTTTCTAATTTGTTTTAGTCCTGTAGCGCTCGCTTGTTGACTGTAAACACCGCCCAAGACTGGATAAATTGATGTTCAAAGCAAAACGCTTTAAATCAGCTGCTGCTCAGGCCCAAGACAGACAATTTGTAAGCAAAAATCATCACCTTTGGGCTGTGCCAGTAATGGATGTGCTGTGATTCTTTAAATCAAGCTCAGAGTGTGGAAACATGCCTGACACAGCAGAGGAAGTATTGAAGGCTTGGTCGCCTTGTTAAATGAACAGTCTAATATATGCCAACTGCAGCACTTTTAAGGATGTGTAAATATGAATATTTCTCCAGGGAGAATTTTCCTGTTAACTTAAAGGTTTTAGGTGAAAAAAGTAAACTACTGTACTTAATGTGATAACTTACATGTACACAGAACTTCATAGATCAGAGGCAACTAATCATTGGTCAGTATATCCTTTTTAATGCTGTATTTTCTCAAAGAGTTCCACTAAAGCAATAAACTGTCCTTTCTGAGCTTTAGATGTTGTAATAATTAATGTTGGTTTACAGAGTACAAGTGCTTAAAACCATGTCCTGCTTGCTCATTATCTTGCATAAACTTTGTTATTCTCAGGGAAAACTGTGTAAATATTCCATTGAAAAGCACTTTGCGAAATGATGTGCACCACTTGTACTATGCACCCTGAGGTAACGTCTTATGCAGGATGGGTACAAAAATGTTGAAATCATCAAGAACATTATTTTAAAAAATCCTTGAACTTTACTTTACCCTACTCTACTCTAATCTACTTTACTCCTCTATTAAAAATCTTGACCTTTGGTAAAAAGGCTAAAGGTTGAAGGTTTTCTTCCCTTGTCCACACCCAAGCTCCAAGCCAGTGGACAAGCCTTTTAACATTTAAGTGTTTTGATGTATTGCGTCCTCTTAGTATATTGGCATAAGAGCTGCAAACAAAAGACTGACCTTGCATCATAAATGCTGTAGATTTTGCTTCAAGAAAGCAAGTTTTCACTCGATAGAAATTGAGGAAAATATAGAAACAGCCTCTTAGGTTTGTGACTGTGGTAAAGTGTTATGTCTCTTGGCTTACAAAATCATACATTTGCTGTACTCTAAGGTTGTCAACATGTATTTTGAATTGGCAGTATAAGTCGATAAGTCCGTCTCTCTGGTATTAGAAGGCGACTGAGTTTCTATATCAAACAGTAAACGGAGTTTTTGCAGCAGTAATGTCAGACAGGGATAAAAAAAAATACCTGTGATTATATATTACCCACCTGCTCTTTACCGCATACACACACCTGCGTCATTCCTCTTTTCTCTGCTTGACCATGTTTGCTGTCACAGCATTTTGGTAGTCCATTGTTGAGGTTAGGCCAAACTGTTAGGGTTCACCAGAGTATTGTCACATTCATGAATGGACATTGAAGTTCTGAGATATTACATCAGTACTTTTTCAGCCAAATCATGGCCGTGGTAGGAATTAGCCAAATTACACATAAGTCTGTGGGTTTTAAATGACCACTTCTGTCTCAAGGAGTAAAGAGAAAAGTGCCAAAAGCCTCTGTAACTGTGCCAGTCAGCATGAAAAGACAACAGTAATGAGAGGAGGGTGTAGATCGTTTTATGCACCTGCTAGTGAACAACAGTTTAGCTTGCAAGTCATTTCTCCTTTACATGTTGAGAAAAAAATGTTTCTTTGTTAATTAAAATCTCTGCACAACCCACATATTCTGGCATCTATAGTTGAACACTGCACAGTGTTGTCATTTTGCATCAACAGTAAGCCGTTTATCATTAAGCCATATTCTCCAGTAGACAGGAAAGTGTTGAATCAGCATGTTCCCTTGACTGAAGTGGAGCTATTGATATTTCCAGAGCTGCTCTTTACCTCCCAGGATAAGTCCCACTGAGAAGGACTTTTTTTTTTGCCCCTGCCACACAATCCCTTCCCAAGTGTGTTAGAGAGTAGCATTCAGCTCTGTGTAGGGCATAATGTGCCTGTCTATTCTGCCTGACTCTATCATCAAAGTGCCAATTTCTGAGAAACGACCAAAGTGTAAGAATGGATTGTCCTGGTCCTCTGTAAAGCTGTTTGTGGAAAAGCTGTAATGATTAACTCACCCAAAATGTGGATGCATTTCTGTAAAATGAGATTTTTCACATTCCCTCTAGGCTTTGAAACTGGTTTAGCTGGTTTTTGTGTGCATAGTTAACCTTGTTCTAGTATTTTGTGTTCTTTTGTCTAGCTGCTCTTTTGTTCAACTTCATACATTCTGCAGGGGAAAGTTTTAAAGGTAAAGAGGGGTAGAGGAGGATGAAATCAGTGGAGAAGTAATAATAAAAAAAATCCTAATCACACGTCTCTACAGTCCCAAACAAGAACGAGACCTAGGTCGGATTTCTGAGTAGCCAAAGGGGTCATTGTCTCTTCATCCCTCGTTCATCAGTGGCAAAGTTGCAGAGTGACTGATGGCAAGAGAGAGAGAGAGAGAGAGAGCTGTCAGGAGACTCAACCTGTACTTCCTCTGTAGCCTTTGTTCCTTTCTAGGTTGTTATTCCATCAAGCATTCAGGAGCTGACCTTCAGCTCCACATCACCTCATCTGTCAGTGTGATGGGCTTACAGCTCGCACCAGGCCGGTTGCGCTCACCTCCATCCATAGGATGTTACTCATTTGCCTTTCAGCCCCCCTTTCTTCCCACTGGGCCGTTTAGTTCGATGGTAGCTGTGCTCCTCCTTGTCAAAATGTCCAACACATGTCAGTGTGTAACAATGTAGGCTGTTAACAAGTCTATGAACATGTGTAATGCAAATGCCTGAATGCTATGATAAGTACCTGGGTCTGTCTGACTGTATGATATCTAACAACACTATGTAAAATACATCTTATTTTTTGAAAAATATCATTAGGAGTTAGAAATTTTAACCAATTTGACCATTAGAAAAATTTTTAGTTCGTAAGTATATTTTCAGTTTTAATTTCTGCTCATTACCCCCACGTATAGTTCCTGTTTTTTTTAATTGAATTTGTTTGTGACATGTTTGTTTTGAAGCTTTATCTTTAAATCAATTTCCTCTGTCCTGTTCCCTCTTGACAGTCTACGTGATTGTACTGCATTTGAAAGTAATAAAAAGTTGTGTTACAGCAAAAAGGAAATATAAATGTCTAAATATAATACTTATCCATAAACATTAAATTCATACTGGAAATGGATACTGTATTCAAACCTGTGCAGTTTATTCTAAATCAAAGCCCTAAATCAAAGCACTAGTACAATACAATTGAGCAGTATTTACACTTTGAAACAGGGCTGTGGCAAGTAATTATTTTTTTCATATTAATTCATTGGCAAATACTTTTCCCAATTAGCAAACAA
>JAQNCA010000007.1:12734458-12751934 GCA_029783725.1 Acanthurus tractus | reverse complement strand
CATTACCCCCACGTATAGTTCCTGTTTTTTTTAATTGAATTTGTTTGTGACATGTTTGTTTTGAAGCTTTATCTTTAGATCAATTTCCTCTGTCCTGTTCCCTCTTGACAGTCTACCTGATTGTACTGCATTTGAAAGTAATAAAAAGTTGTGTTACAGCAAAAAGGAAATATAAATGTCTAAATATAATATTTATCCATAAACATTAAATTCATACTGGAAATGGATACTGTTTTCAAACCTGTGCAGTTTATTCTAAATCAAAGCCCTAAATCAAAGCACTAGTACAATACAATTGAGCAATATTTACACTTTGAAACAGGGCTGTGGCAAGTGATTATTTTTTTCATATTAATTCATTGGCAAATACTTTTCCCAATTAGCAAACAATTATTCATGACATGTTAAAAAAATGGTGAAAGATATTCATAATCGCATAAATTGCAGCCTGGGATTTTAAAATGCTTCAAGAATGACAGTCAAAAAATCAAATCCATTTAAAAACTGAAAAGACAACCGATAGGCAAGAACAAATTTACTTCAGACATTTGTACTTAAAAAATCACTTAAAGAACTATCTACTTTAAAAAATGTTCAGGCTTGTATTTCAGTCGAACTATTATGTATTTAACGATTTAAGGTCAAATGTCATAAAATCTTCTGTTTTTCACGTTTAGAAAACACAACATGGTTTGCTAGCATTTAATGCCTTTATAGATTATTGTCAAGGCACCATAAAAGATTCTTTAGAAATGTTTGTTTACACTGTCAGAGGAAATGTGACATGTTGACAACTGATGGCTTCGACGAAGCAGCACATTTTTATGTATCATCCACTCAGGAGCCAGTTTTTCTTCTTTTGCCAGCTGTGTGGGCCCCACTTAAAATGCACCAGTTAAATAAGAGTTTGAAACAGAATTTTCATCTTTGAAGAGGTGGGATGACATATGGTTAACACAGCAGTAACAGCTATGTGTAACAAACTTACTCAAATCCGTGCAGACCTTGAGGCAGGGTAAATCAAGTTGGAGTTATTTTATATTTTTATTGCATTTGAAAAACCTGTGACATTGCTGATAATAGACATGTTTTCAGACACTTTGTACATATTGTCTAGAACTCACAATGTGGCTCTTTTGTTCCTGCGCCTGTTAAAGTCAATACATACAAACTCAGCTGATGATGAGGTATTTTATATCTCTTTTTTTTTGTTTTAATTGAGGTAGTTCTCAGATTGTTCCTAATATTCTCTGATTATTTTTAATCATGTTACAGTCAAAGTATAAGGGTTTATACAAACTAGGGCTAAATTGGTAAGAAATTAGTAAATAACAGTTTCAATAATTGCTTATTTTTTAACTCAACCAAAATGCCCAAAGATGCTGGTTTTGACTTTTTATTTGTAAAAATCTGGTTCTCTGTTTTATTTAGTTTGATGTAAAATACAATTATATTTTGGAATTTTTTTTTCTAAAAAATGTCATTTGAAGACATAGTTTTCTGTTTTATGTAATTGTGCATTTTTGACTACATTTTAATATTTAATTTTAAGTTAATCAGGAAAATGATTACCTGCCTTACTCCTTCCAAAATGTGAGGATTTGCTTCTTTCTCTCAGTCTTACATTAGAAAACATAACAAAAAAAAAAAACTTGCAACTTAATAACATCATCCTGGGCTTTGATGTTTTATTGGCTAGTGTGTCTAACAAGAAAAATATCAGCAAATTATTGATAATGACAGCAGTCAGTAGTTGATGCTCTCATTGACTCAGTTTATATTAATGAGTTTGAAATAAATTTATAGTTATTCTTCTTAAATTTTTTGGCACGTTTTCTCAGTTAATATATATTCATTTAACAAAAATCCATTCATGTAATTTTCCACAAGGCTTTTTTGTTAGATATATTTTGGTCACAGCTCTGAATAACTGGTGAATTATGGTTGTTGTTTTCATCCATAATGATTCCTTCATTTCTACATAGTTTGACAGGCCTGGCTGTAGTACGTTCTGCTGTTGTTTACATGATTTATCCCACCCACTTGTTAGCCCTTCATTTGTCACTACCTGGTTTCTTTGTGAATATTGCTTAGATGCAAGCAGAAGAGTCAAGAGTAGGCAAAGCAATTAGTATCTTGTCTTTGCAGAGTTGGTTCTGCACAGTTGGCACAGAGTTGATGGAACAGCAAACTGCTGAGCAGTGGCCAGTGTGGCTTCATATTTAGCCCCGTTTCTGGAGTTCTTTGTGGATGTCCCATTCTGCTTACCCACCAGCCATGCGGTAATTGATTTGGTGTCAGCTGCCGGGATTTAGAGAGGTGACCTGAGTGCAGATCGAGACAGGCCAGGCGATTGAAGGCCTTTTTAAATTCATTGCAGGATTGGGGAATCAGGCCCCACTGTCTGAGGTGTGGGGAAACGATGATTGAAGGAAAGTAGCTGTGGAGGAAGAGTGAGATTTAAAGGTACCTCAGAGAATCAGCTGTCCTGGTATTGACTTAGAGGCTGCACTTATTTTGCACAACCAGTTTATTATTGTTTTTTTAAATTCCTCTCTTGATTTGAACCAATGACATACATAAAGCATGCACCCAAGGTGCCCTTTGTCTATATTATGAGCCTGACTTCTCTAGGAAGAGCCAGAAAATGAAATGCCACCCTCCGGCTCTGGGCTCTGTCTTAGCAGCAGGGGAGAATGGGAGCAAAAGGAGGAGAGAAGCAGAACAGTGGGCTTGTATTTTTGGGTTAAGTTTTTGGCCTTGGTCACAGTTGGCAGGAGATAAGATGAGCTCTTTAGCAGCCCCAGTGTTTCTTCGTGGTGGATTCTGGGCTTGAATGATAGGAAATTCTTAAGTACTGACAAACAAGATGTTTGATAAACATTGATATTCTAACCTCATATTTTAATGGAAAACAGTGTATGTCCAGAAGCTGAATATCAAAATATGTCAGTGTCCTCCTCAACCATTATTTTTTATGAGGGAATGTCAAAGGTAAAAACTGATGTTTTTGCAAAAAAAAAAAATAAAGAATGCAGAACTCTTGATTGTGTTTTGGTCCATGTTGGCA
The DNA here is from genome assembly GCA_029783725.1 of Acanthurus tractus. Taxonomy (NCBI): domain Eukaryota; kingdom Metazoa; phylum Chordata; class Actinopteri; order Acanthuriformes; family Acanthuridae; genus Acanthurus; species Acanthurus tractus. The sequence goes on along the minus strand of JAQNCA010000007.1, from coordinate 12,748,864 downwards.
AGATAGTAAAATATATTATTTTTTAATTTGCTAAAAGATAAGATGATATGAATGTCTGTACCAAGTACTGCCCACACTAAAGCTTTGTCATGTGCAGAAAAACTATCTGGATAGTTGAAGAGATGCAAACTGATTACTGCTACTTATTTATTTATTGCTCCTATTATGCTGCAGTTAGATTGAGATGTTAGTGTTGCAATTTTTAGGTGCAATCTCAGTTGCATAAGCGTGTTGACTAAATTTAATCTCCACAGACAGCAGTCGAAGATGTGTGTTTTCACAGACACGCTGTTGCCATCCATGGCTGTCATTGTATGTATTTTTGGACAGCCTGGGCAATTCCAGCGCTCAGTCACCATTCCTAACAATGAAAGGTACTAACTCAACAGAATAGGCTTGACTTTGAGTCATGAACATCCTTAGGAAGTGGGTCAATATTGCATGTAGGATTTATGGCAATTCATGGGTGGTTTTGTTTTGATTTTCATTTGGTTCGGTTAAATTTTTAAATGTCAGGCATGTTAGTATTTTCTGTTGCTGGTGTTTTCTGTATACAGATAGGAAGCTTTCATCATTGGGACTCATTCCACACTCCATTAAAATGTTTAGTTGTAGATTTGTAAATCTAAAATCTCCCTCGTCCTCTCTGTAGCCACAATTTAACAGTCAGATCTGGATTGTATAACCAGATTATTTCTTGCATAAGAACTTCCCTGTAGTTGCTGGGAAGAGGGGTGTCCCCACGTGTCACCACACTACCATCAGGGGATACTGGACACGCCTTGTAGCCACCTAAATCCTCTGGGCCCCCCTGTGTCACCTTAGCTTGTCATGCTAAACCATGTGCCTGGCACATGCACAGGTCTTTGCTTAGTGCAAATGCCAGATTAAGGCAGCCCTCTGCGAGGACACATGCACACAGATTATGCCATCAGTCCAGATGGGTAGACCACTCTGAATATTGAGTCAAAAAGTGGAATTTATTCTGTAGTGCACTGTGGGTCCAACTTTAGCTGTTTGGTGCAGAAGTACTCCTTTAGCTGTCTGTGATTAGTGCCAGTTATTTAATTGCACATTTATTTGATTTAAAATTCTGCCAAAAATGTGACTAGAATGTGACCAGAATCTCTTTAAGTCAGTTTTTGCCTGAAAGGTCATCATCAATAACTTGGTAGCTGCAGCAAACAAGACAGGGGTGAGGAAAGAAACCCCTGATGCAAGCTGAACATAAAAAGGAATGACTCAACACAACTGATCCTACTTCAGCATAACACTGCATTCTTAGGGACAGGATTCTTTTTATTCCGCCAAATTTGTTATAAATAACGGTCGAGGAAGTTTCCTTGTTTCTTACCAAAACGATTCACTTGCTCTTGCCAGCGCTTTTATGCTGACTCTTGAATAATAAATAAGATGAGGAACTGTATCCGACTGCTTTTTTGCCAGTCTGCCAACTAACTGGATGAAGCAGAGTGAACTGGTTTCCCCCCTACAATATTTGCCTCTGATCCCTGGAAGGCAGCCAGAAGGCAGCAAATTGAGCCTGGAATAGAGTATGGAGGGTAGAGGCAAGGTTTCTCATGAGTCCCTTAAGTGGGCTCAATGTGCACGCACTGATGCTATGGACGTTCATGAGGCATTAGCCCAACGGCCTCCATCATCTGCACAGTCTGAATAGAAATAAGGCCCAAAATCAGCAGCTCAAGGAGAGAGCTGATTGAGATGATGTTGATCAAGCAGCAGCAGGCAACACGTTTCAATAAGAGTCACACTGTCATCGCCCATTATTGATTTAATGTTAAACAAAAGGGACAGAAATTTTCACTGTGAGTCATGGTGAAATGATGTGATTGAGGGGGCTTAACAGTAATTGTCACTATAGATGAAGTTGTGGGAGCCTAATAGTCTGAAATGATGGGTTTGTGACTGCAATGGATAGAGTTTTTGAGTCATCTCAAAGAGAGGGCAGCCAGAACAACTGACAGCAGGAGTATAACAGGAGAGTGGCACGCCGCAGGGGACAAGAGCTGAATCTGCTGAATCATTTCCTCATATATGCAAGGTAGAGCTGTCATTGGTGGTGATGACCCTACTAGCAAGTTCAGGAGTCTGATCCCCTGATGTTCACACACACGTACTTTTGCTAAGCTGTTTTAGTATTATCATAAGAACATATTGTTTTTTAGCTTCTAAATTTGATTTCTGCTTGTTTTGTCACGTACAGTTTTTGTTTCTCGTTCTAAAGGTCTGTAAAGTTAGAATTTTTTAGCATTTCTAGTAGTTGCAAGTTATTGTAAGACCACATCTTTTTTTAACCATTTACTCAGTGAAGTAAATGTCAAGGCAAATACTTCACTCTGTCTGTGCCAACCATTGTTATGTAAGCAGATGAAAACAGGCACTTGTTTCAACAGACAGCTTTCCTTTTTGTTTTTCAGAGTCTAACATCATCACTGACTCACAGTCCTGTGTAACAAAGTAAATATTACCATTCAAGGCTCTAGATTTGAAATTCAAACAAAGGATTAGTCTCTGTTTTATGACTTGTATGGCCTCATTTCAGAGATAGCTCTCTTCTGGTGGCCATGTTTGTCAGAGCTGTTAACTGTGTTGAATTTGATTAGATGAAGCATTACTACTTTAGATTTGGTTAAATCAGTTGTTGAAAAGCTAGTTTAGTAAGTAAAGGCTTTTGTAATGTGAAAATTGGTTAACAGGAAACACCTTTAGTGTTGTCCAATAACAAGCAATCAGCTTTGTACACAGGAAGTTAAATTAGGAACTGTAAATTAACTGTTAAATATAACTGCTTTAGGAGGCCAAACAAGAAATTTTACCGTACTGCCAGTCTATAACTATAGGTATGAGTTTGATTTATATGCTAAGAAATCTTTGTGGTTAAGATTTATTAGTGTTAAAACAGTTTAGGTGTGTGAAATATTTAATTGTTGTGCAAACCTAACTGATATATATGTTGAGTGTTGAGTATACGCCCTCACCTTCAGCCACTGATGTAATTACGCCTGCCAGCCAGGAGGTGCAAACATTCAGTAGAAACCAAGTAGTTTGTCTGGTTTAACCTGTTTCAATTTTGTGACTTAAATCTCTACTTTATTTATAACTGAGCCAAGTTGAACTTACCAACAGCTGGTGCAGCTGGCTCCTGGCTCTTGCACTGGTGTCAGAGATGGGGGTGAAATAGACCTCTACGATTCAGTGACCTGTTTGCTTGTCAGTTCTGACTTCATCTTTTCATACCTCTACTCTTATGTTTGAAAAAAAAAAATGAGAATGCCACGGTGCAAAAACAGTGCCTGTCTAAAAAAAGGATCAGCATGTCTTGAACATTGCCTGCCTTTGACTTTTCCCCCATGATGCAATGCTGCAGGAATGTTCCCTCTTGTGTGAGGAATGCAGCAGGAGGAGGCTATAGGATGGCGTCTGTCTTCTTTTCTTCCTCCGTCGGCATTCGTCTATATGCATCAGAAATCTCAAAATGAATGCCACAGCTCTGTGGGATGTGTTGTGCCTGTGCCAGAAAAAGGTCTTTCACTGTCTCCCATTCCTTTTTCCTGTTTGGTCATCATGACATTTGGATTATAGACTCACTCATTGTTGTGCAGCTGCATAAAGTTCAGTCAAATCTGACTCCTGAGTGGTGAATCATTGCCTGTCTTACTATTCAGAGAAAATGTAAAGAGAAAAAACTCATCTTACGGGGTTTTTTTTTCTCATTGTGTTAAATTCAGATTTCCTTTGTGCTCATTTCCCATTAGCCTACACATTCATAAGAACTAATAGGTTTATTTCTGTTACAGTAAAGTGGGTGCATGATGAATAATACTATTTACAGTCATCTCCCTGCTGACTTTTTCCTTTTCGTTATAGTACCATGACTGTCAATTGTCCAGAGATTATTTATATATAGAAAATGTATGTGACCTTGTTAAGAAAGAACACTTGAGAAGACTGTGAGACACTTACTATTTTTGCCTGCTGCAATACAGACTCACAGATGCCTGCTTTAGTTTGGATTAGATGCCTTTTCTGTATCACTCCTTCAATTTATTTTGTAAACACAGCAATACAGACATCAGAATTCACATAAATAAGAAAGTGGGCAGGGCTGTTTTCGATTTTGCTCTGTGGGACAAACAGGATTTTATGTGTTGGCAAGTATCTCCTTAGCAAGGAAAAGTAATGCTAATCTGCTCTAATCTAGCTCTGCTTCTCTGTGATTTTTTCTACTGTAGATCTGATTTACTTGCGACAAAAAATCCTTAAAGGACTATTCTTGTTGCAAAAATGTCATATTATCCCTTTTACAACTGCGTTATCAACCAACTTAAATATTACTTATTACTATATTACTACAAAATATTGGGATACAAATTGTCAAAACACAGCCCTCCTCATGTTCATTCAAGTTTAGTCTTGGGCAGTGATATACCTCAGTCCTCCAAATGACCTTTAAGATGTTTAAAATATAGTTACCCTCTCACAGTAATAATGCGACAAGTACCCCAGCTGTAGGTTATGTCTCAGTGTTTTCTCCTTGCTGTTTGTTTCATTATTAATGAGAGAGAGTGAGGGAACAGCACCATGTATCATATTCAGAGAGAGAAACGAGGGCCCACGGACGGAGCATCACGCAACAGGAAGCACTGCAAACTTGAGGGAAATAGTCCTGTGAGAGGTTTCGGTATATGCCAGTATTCAGTCTGATTTCAGGAAAACCACTTCCAGACAGCTGATGCATGGAAGCCAAATGAGCCCGTTTACCGGTGTAGCTCTCCCTCCTTCCAGTCTGCACAGTCATCCTGTACTTTTAAGCTCCTGTTGGGTCCATGTGGTTTGTGTTGATGGACGTCGGCATGTGGTCGCCATTTTCAAAACCATTAACCTTTCGATCAACGTGAGCTCTTGCCAGGGTGTGTTTGTTTGTGAAAATGCATGTGCTGGTGTCAAGATTTAAACATATATATCTTGATTGTCATGTAAAATGTAATTGCAAATGTCATTTCCTTTGGGGTAAGCGATACAATTGATGAATTGCTTGTTTCTGATTTTTCTGCTCCAGTGAGTCTTCCCTACCTGGTGTGTTCACTCAGCAACGGGGTGATTTTCAGCTCTGTGCTGCCACCCCCCACACACACGGGGGGAGGCATGGTGGGAGATAATGACATAAATCCTCTACCAGGGCCACGCTCTCTAATTACACCTACTCTTCTGGGGAGCTTTCACACTTTATTAACCTCTGTTAACTTCTCTTGTCAGAATTAATTCATTTTATTTTATTATTTAGTTTCCCCTAGTTTTTGAACATTGGTTTATGCATGAGTGTGAATTTGTATAACCCATGTGTGTGCTCATAAATCACCTCATTACCTTGGCAAATGGGAGGGCAATCTGTCGTTAAGCTGGCCTATACAGTGGCCTACTTACCTGATTTTATGTTTGTCCTAAAAACAGGCTGTATGTAGTTGTATTGTGCAGCCTTCATGTTTGTGCTGTACTATCTTGACTTGACTTTACCCTTTACCTCCTAGTTTCATAGATTATTTGCCTGAACTTGAGGTTTATAATCCTAAAGCAGGAGACGTCTGAAAGTTTTTTTAAATTTACTGCTTGGTACTTAATATTCCACCTGTTAAGAGCTATAGTAACGCAGTCTTGAAATTCATGTGTTGACTTGCCTATAGTTAGAAAACCACAAACCATCAAGCTGGTTTTTCAGATTTTGCAACTTCCTGTGCCTAACAGTGTATTCTACTCATACAGAGCTCTGAACAGGGTACAGCTTGAATTCTCTAAGCACTGCACATGGGAACTAATGTAAAGAATGAACAGGTATCCTTCTCCTGAGCAACTAGCCAACCTAATGGTTAAAATACAGCAGATTGAGAGTGTATTGTATTGCACTTACTTTGTCTTGTTCCTGGATTTCCTCCATGCATGACATCAGTTGCTAAATTCTGAAGCTGAAATTATTAGTTGACTCAACAAGCATATTAGTCACTGGGGAATTTATTAGTATCTCTTAGAGTTTTTAAAGACATGGAATTATGAAAAGGAAAACATGACACATAGTCTCTTGACTTCAGAGTTATCCTGGCCTGCACTCTGTCTAGAGGCATACACAAACCTTGTTTGCTTTGATATTCAGTCATTTCTTTTGTAAATACTGTGTTATTGGGAGGTCTAATGTTGGATCACATGATTTCAAGGCTGTTGCTGGTCAGATATACCTGTAGCTGTGGTGAAAATTCTGTATTTACTGCAAAAATTTTTCAATATTTACTTGTTATATTTTATAAAGTACCGGTATATGCTATGCTGAAAGGTGAACTATGTCTCTTCTCCTCAATGTGTGCAGGTCAGCTCACAGGTCAGTTTGAGCTTTGCTGTGCAGAGACCATTAAATCAAAACATCGTCCTTCCTGTGAGATGTCCTTATCTTTTTGCTCTCATACACATAAATCAGAAAAGCTCTGTCTCTTGAGGAAGGAGGAAAGATAAGACATCCAGGTGTAACTTAGTTATGAGTGCCTGTATTTAGAGCAGACATAGATGAAAATATCTCTGTTATAACAGCTTTCACTTTTTTGTCACTGCTAGAAGAGGCAGGAGAGCTGATCTATCTGTAGAGTTTGAGGGCAGCTTCGTTCTTTGGGCTCATGATGTTATGAGCATCATATGCCAACAAAAGCTTTAATAAAACTCACACAGACAACTGCTTTTTTAGTTCATTTTTGAGACAGAAATTTCTACAGTCAACAGTAACCACAACTTAAGGTTTTGTACCACAAGGCTCAATGTGATCAGATGGAGTTCAGCAAATGACGGATACTCCAAGATACACGGAATTTGATGGCTTTCCACTGATGTTTGGTAATCCATAATGAATGTAAGAATAACAACCAACAACCACAGCTGCTCTCATGCACTGTGGTGTGTCTGAAGCAACAATAATTGTTCTTTGTGAGAATGAGTAGATGATTGAGTTTTATTAGCCACATTTGCTGTAGATACTCAATTATCTCGGGACAGAAAATTCTCAAGCCCAAAATCATTGAACTAATTTCAATTAATTTTTTTTGTATTGTTTCTCTGCATTACACCATTGCTATTGTTGTGCATTAACAGTTATATAGGTATTAAAAATGACCTCCTTGTGTCTCTTTGTGTTTTTGTGCAGAGGACGGACCCTCAGCTCCTGGCCCAGTTCTACTACGCTGATGAAGAGCTGAATCAGGTTGCCACTGAGCTGGATGGCCTCGATGGCAGGAAGGACCCTCAGAGATGTACCCTGCTGGTCAACCAGTTCCGATCTTGTCAGGTCAGCAGGAAGAAACCAACAACACGCTTACAGCTTAGGGACACATCATAGTCTATATTGAAATACATGACAAAATCCACATTTCTCATTTTGTGCAAAAATGTATAGTTTTTCTGATTTCACTGTAAGGCTTCGATAGACTCCTCCATTTACTCTGGATACTTTGTATCCACATAATCACCTGACTGGACCTTGGTTTGGCCTGGAAACCTAAAATAGAAACATCCTCTTATCACCCCTCTCTGGATACAGTTGTGGTGATATGACTGTTGCCTTACCAACATTGCTTGGCTGGCCTCTTGTATCAAACAGCTTTCCCGATAAGATAAGCAAACTTTGTTTAGTGCATGTAATATGGGTTATGAGTAAATGGTTATTGACACCACTTCTTTGGTAAGCTGCAGTTTTTCACTGTAGCGTTAATTGAGGTTATTGTGTTTGGAAGAGGAGTTGGGTCAGAGATGAATTTTTAACATCATTCAAAAAGTTCTGGAAGGAAAAACAAACTGAAAATCTTAAAACACAATTCCACCTATTTTTCAAGTGATTGTTGTTACAGCACTGATGTCCCACCCTCCTCTCATTTTATGAAGTGTAGTCATGCAGACACTTATTTTTGGTTATGTAAAAAAACCTCAATAGAGGGGCTTAGACAAAAAACATTTTTAAAATTAAATTACATAAACTAGTAACAAAATTTTATGATTTATATTCATACTCAAATGTAATAAAATATAGAATATAAAATATTATATTATATAAGGAAAATTACTAGAGGCTACAAAATAATATTTTCACCTAAAAAAAAAAATTTAAATAGTAGAGCCACCCTTTAAGATATGAAAGTACTGTTAGCTATTATACGTGATGATATATTTGAGGTCTTGATGTGGCCAGGGCTGAAAGGAGCTTAGAAGTTGATTCTGTGTGCATGAGTGATGGCTGCCATGCTGCATCGTGCTGAGAGAGCTGGAGGTGGTGGAGGGGATGTTGTCATCTGGCCCGTTGTGCCTTAGCCTCCCCCACCACCACGGCACACAGGGGAGAACCACTTAATAAGGTCATCACTTGATCCCTGACAGTTCTGTCTCCTTCCCCTCCATCCTTTCCTCTGCTAGCCTGTCACCTTGTTTTTCTTTTGAATCTCTTTTCATTTATGTTCTCTTTTCATTGTTCGGATTATTTTCTTACTCTTTTTGCCTTTTTTTTAATTCACTTTTTTGTAACTTCCAATTGTCAGTGGCAAGCTGTTGTCGGGATGCATCTGTCCTTCAAATTAGTCTCTGATTTTTTTCGCCCTACAAGTTGTAGTAAAAAGGTTTAGCCGCAAACTCCCAGCACTTTTATCTTCAGAGAGGGGACTCTTTTAGTGGCGTGCCTCCTCATGGGTTTTTGGAGGCTGAATTAAGCAGCATGATACCCCACTGCCCCAAGGCCCCAAGAATAGAAGGCAAGTGCATTCAAGCCAGAATTTTGCACATGAAACTACCACTGCAGCTATCGACTCTTGTTCGTGGGCCTCTGTGGGGGTTGCTGGCATGCTGCTCATATTATGTTGGCACAGCCGTTCTTACATTGTGGCCTGCTGGAACAGACGGTCGAGTGTGTGTGTGTGTGTGTGTGTGTTTTAGATGGACAAAGATTGAGTTAGATGGCATTCAAAAGAGACAGAGTAAGAGAAAGGATCAGAGATAGACGGTAAAAAGAGCAAAAAGATAAGCTGAAAAAAGAAGACAGAGGCCAGTCTATTGTGACTCCGACATGTCACGAATCAAGCCACAGTCGCTACGTTGTGATGATTTGAAACCTACAGTAGTGAAGGTTATCACTGCTGTCCCCTGTCGGAAGACGCTCACAGACAGTAGGAGGGCCACAGATGGGGTCAAGATGCACACTCTAACAATCAAACACACACAGCCATAAAGGAATCAGTGGTTAAGCTCTCCCTCTCAAACCTTTTTAATCTTTCTCCTCGGGGCGAGCAGAGAAAGACGCAATGCTGTGCCTGACAAGATTACAGTGCACAGTGCAGCTGTGGTTGAGTGAAAGGCTCATTGTAAGTCATTGTTATGGCTGTTGTACATGCCAGCGGCACATAAGCTCTTGATTAGCTCTTGCTGTGTGTGACACTGCATTTTCACTGCTGGAATTATGGGCTTTAGTTTAGTGTTTTTATTGAGGGAGAATGTAGCTGCGAGTGCCTTAATGGTCCCAAGTGCTTATCAAATTGTTTTCATTCACTTCCTAATCAATGGTCTCCAAACAAAGCAATACTGTGGTCCTCTTAAAAAAAAGTTGAAGCTTGGGTTCTTTTATCCAAGATCAGTTAATCAAAGTAAACACTGAGAAGATTGCTTTTCAGGAACAGATTTTTAGTCACTCGTGTTTATCCCTCCAACTAGTTTGTTTGATTTTTCTTTCTGTCACTCTTGTGCTCATCTGCAGGACAATGTGTTGAACATCATCAATCAGATCATGGATGAATGTATCCCCAACGACCGGGCTAACAGAGACTTCTCTGTCAAATTCCCTGAGGAGATTCGTCATGACAACCTTGCCGGGCAGCTGTGGTTTGGGGCTGAGGTAGTGTATTCCCTCCAGCATCAGTCAAGAAGAAAACAACCTTACACAAGTCTCTCACATGTGCATAGCACATCGTATTTCAATCACAGTTTTGGTGTTTTCTTGAACCTCAGACACGCAACGGAAAATATTTAACTCTTCTATAGAAAGTAAGATCATTTTCTGACGTATGTGTTTCTGTGCAGTGTTTGGCTGCGGGCTCCATCATAATGAACAGGGAGATAGAGAGTATAGCGATGAGGCCCCTGGCTAAGGACCTTACTCGCAGCCTGGAGGAGGTACGCAACATCACCAGGGACCAGGCCCTGCGAGACCTCAACTTGTACACAGACCGCATGAAGGACGCATTGCGACATTTTGACAGCCTGTTTGCTGAGTTTGAGCTCAGGTAAATAAAGGCCCAAACATTACTGGCAATTACAGCAACACCATTAATTCACATTTATCATCCTCTGAAGGATTGGTTGATACAAGCTTGCCAAAAAACTTTCAACAAAGCTGTAAATGTCATTACATTCCACTTTTTTTTTCTTGTATTGTCAGTTATGTGTCAGCCATGGTGCCTGTGAAGTCTCCCAAAGAATACTATGTACAGCAGGAAGTGATTGTGCTCTTTTGTGAGACTGTGGAGAGGTGAGTGTACAGAGGAATAAACATTTTTAAAGAACTAAGCACAGAGCTGCTGACTCTATCTGGAATGTACCCGAATCAAAATAATAAGCAGAGATAAAGTGGTTACATTTTTTTATTGTGTTTTCCTCTTTGCTTTGTCTCAGGGCCCTGAAGCTGGGCTACCTCACACAAGACATGATCGATGACTATGAACCCGCACTGATGTTTACAATTCCCAGACTAGCCATTGTGTGGTAAGTGTTGCCTGTCCTCTCTATTCTTCCGCCCACGTCTTTGTTGTCTACTCCCTTCTGCCCTCTTAACAGAATTTTAAACATATTTTTTAGTGGGCTAGTTGTCTATTCAGAGGGACCTCTCAACCTCGACCAAAAATCAGAGGATATGTCTGAGCTCTTCCGGCCTTTTCGCACTTTACTAAAGAAAATCAGGTAAAGTCTGTGAACACATTAAAGAATAAAGAAAGAATAAAGAATATTGCTTTTTCTTTCAAAATGATCTTTTTTTCCTCTCCCAATATTTTTACATTAATGATTTTTCAGAGACCTGCTGCAGACCCTGACTGAGGAGGAGTTGATTACGCTGGAAAGGAACCTGTGTATCTCTCAGGATGGGGAGTTTCCCCCGGACCAGGGACTGGCCACTAACAGCTCACCAGCTCCAGTTCAAGAGACTCACTCTTCCAGCAGCCCCGCTGATGACACCTCCAAGGGGGAGAGTGAAGGGAAGCAGGATCATCTGGCCCTGTTTGTGTGTCCCAGCCAGGAGGAGGAGCTGGCAAAAGTGGAAAAAGGGTGGGAGGAGGTAGCCGAGAGAGGGGAGGAGGAGGAACAGGGCTTACTGTGCGAGGAGGCAGAGGAAGCAGAATTGGCCTGCTCTATGCAGTATGACGAGGAGGAGCTTGAGCAGCTCAATATGATGGTGTACCGTGTGGGAGACGAGATGTCCACACTGCTGTCACCTCCAAGCCAGGGTCAGTCCCCAGCACACCGTCCCAACAGAGGAGAGGCAGGAGGCTCCAGTGGGGCCTCTAGCACTGAAGCTTCACCCCACAGGCTCCTGGTGGGCCGGGGAAGGACAGGCATCTATGTAGAGGAGGAGGACAGGGTCTTCCTCATGGAGGACCTTGACGCAGCAGGAGACAGCATCACCAGCATCTCGAGAGAGGCCAGTAGTTGCATCGCCTCTCCTTCCAAAGCACCACAGTCTGCTCGTCCTGTGCAGCGCAAGCCAGGGCCACAGCCAGACTCTACCAGGAACGGCTGGTACTCTGAGGCCCAGTCGGAGCAGCCGTGCCCACAGTCACGCAGCCAGAACACAACTTGTCCTAATGCAAAGCGGCCTCCTTGCACCTCCACTCCTGGCTCGGAACCTCTGCCTTACACAAACGGGTGGGATATGGGTTTGGAAGGGACAACGTCTGAAACAGCAGAAGTCATTGCTCACCGTATGGGCGGTATGAAGCTGTCTGCCACGGTCATCTTCAACCCCCGCTCCCCCAGCTTGACGGAGCTGGCCGTAGACAAGCTGATGCTGGCGCGACCTGCTCCTGAGATTGAGCCCTGTGGCCCCCTGGTGGCCACACACTGCCTGCTAAACTCCTGTGTCTGCTGTGGGAGCTGTGAGGATGGCCACGACGATGCCATCACCACAGAGACCACTGGACTTGGGTTAGGCCTCGGCCTGGGATCAGACAAACACTGTAAGACCACAGCCCCAAGCACTGTCATCCAGTCTTCTGCTTGCCAGCTGCCCCCACGGGGTAACGAGCCTCACAGTAAGGGTGAACTCGCCCCGTTGACCCCACCTTCTCCCCGCTGCTCTGCAGAGACCCTGGAAGATGATTCAAACTTCCAGCTCTGTCAGAACTGCCTGGTGGTTGCTCCAGGGCCGGGTCATCACGTGCATGACTGCGGCTCCAGTGGAGGGGGTGGAGCCCCCTCTTGCAACCACCAGCTGGGAACTGAAAAGAAGCAACAGGCCAGCGGAGGCCGACAGAGGGACAAGGAGACCGATAAGGACAAGCCAGGAACAAATAACTTGAAGAGAGACACCAAAGAGGACAGCAGGAGGAGCTCCAGGTGTGCTGCCATTTTACTTTTTTAAAAAATTTATTTTGATGTGTTCTGTTTTCTTCATAGGGAGATATCACCTCAATGCAGTCTTACATTGACATAAATATCCATCTTATTTCACCATATTTCATCATATTTGTTAAATTATTCTGTTACTTTCATCCATTGTTTGCACTTTGCCTTGTGTTGCCTTAATTATTTGACTGTGTATCTCTTCTACCATTGTGTTTGTTCTACTTCACTTTTATTTCACCTTTTTTTACTTTTTATTTGGTTGTTTTCAGTTTACAGAACTCTCCCCTCAGCTCTGTGTCAGATAGTGACTGTGAGAGTGTGTCAGTCACCACATGTAGTCTGTCAAGCAGTGCTTACACTCCCAGGTAAATAATCACCTTTGAAAGTGTGCGTCACTGTGTTTGTCTTTTTTTTTTCTGTCCATGCTGTGATAGTAACTTAAAAGTCCTTGCAGGATAGATGAAAGATCGCTTTGTTCAGATTCAGTCCTTATGCCGTTCTTTGTTCGCATTCAGTCGTTGATTGAAGTGTCAGTCACTCCTTCCCATATGGGCTACAGGTGTCATCATCAATTTACCCTTTGGCTTAGATTTAAGATTAAAACTGACACATGTTGGAGTACTGATGTCCAGCATATTCATTGGTATCAGACAATACCTGGCAATTTGTAAAAATTGAAATGTTGTATTTAAAATCTTGTCCCATCTCTCTTCACTTCCTCCAGCCCTGTAAGCAGTTTGACCCCCAGCTCTGGGACGTCAGAAGATTTGGACCATCGGGAGATCCAGCTGGCTATTCAAGATGCCAAGATGGCTGCCAGGAACAAGATCCGATCGCGCTTTCACAGCAGCAGTGACCTCATCCATCGTCTCTTTGTTTGTATATCAGGTAGAAGCTCTCTCTCTCTCTGAGTCGCTGTCCCTCCATCTCAGTCTCTCTCATACTGACACCCATCCTGTGTTCTGGTGTGATGCAGGTGTTGCTGATCAGCTGCAGACCAACTATGCTAGTGACCTTCGCAGCATCCTCAAGACTCTGTTTGAAGTCATGGCAACCAAGTGTGAGGAGGGTGACAATGATAAGCAAAAGCGAGGTGAGGAACATGCTTTGAATACACAATATGTCACAGTATATTTCCCTTATAATTAAAACAAAATTCAGAACTGCTTATTTGTCTGGAAAGTTTACAATAATTGATACCGTCAAAGTGGATATCAAGGATACTTTTGTAATATATTTATTCATAGTGGTGAATCTTAAAGTTGTTGCTTGCAGTGATAAACCTACAGAGAATTATCACCTGACTCTGCAGCTCCCCTGGGCTTTATGGCGATCTGTAACTAGTTTTGATTCATCATTAGCTGTCTTTTAATCTTTATCTTTGGATTTGTCACTTCTCATAATTTTTATGGTTGCATTTTTGGCAGTAAGCAGGCAGCTGTTTTCAGTGGAAAAGCAAAAAAGCAAAAAATCCACAGCACACGACCTGCTCAGCACTAAAGAAAAGAGAAACACAGTACAAGAGCTAAGCCAAGATGAATAAATTACTGATCATAAACAAATCTGCTTGATTAGTTTGACCCCAATCTACATTATTGTGAAATCAGCGGTTCAGTTCCGCAGAATTTGCAAAAGCCCCTCCTTAAACCTTTTTGAAAAAAGTAATCCATACTTTTATCGCATCATATTAACCTCCTGAGACCTGAGCTTTTATTTGGTGTGCTTTTTTTATTTCTCCTCGTTATTTGGGATAAGTAGGACCTA